>JARHVA010001034.1:640000-1102500 GCA_037957365.1 Torreya grandis | reverse complement strand
AAATTGTTGTGATTGATAACATTACCTTATAGATTCTAATTCAAATGAGTAAATTCTATCTATAGCTTCATCATCTACAGCTTCTCTTAGACTATTGAAAGAGTACTCATTCTGTAGTCATATATGAGCCATCTAATTCCATGCCTCACCACTCTCCTCCTAGGTGTCATAGGCATGAGGTGGTGTGTCACTAATATCACATATGTAAGTATAAAATTTTGAGGAGATCCTCTCCTTAATTTCAATGGTCATATTCTCCAAGAGGATTTGACAAAGGTAGATACAATGGTGATATCACATATGTAAGTATAAAATTTTTAGGAGATCCTCTCCTCAATTTCAATGGTCATATTCTCCTAGAGGATTTGACAAAGGTAGATACAATGGTGGTGGGTGTGAATACTCCCTCAACAGGATAAGTTTCCAAATATAGATCTAACCATCTCTCCCTCTTACCAGGATTTATAGAATGATGTTGACACTAACCAACAAGATGATGGTTGGTACCCCCTCTCTATGTATGATATCCCCTAGCTCAAGATGGTTGGGGAAGGAAGCCTTAAGACCCTCTACCTCCACCTCATCCTCTAAATTGCATGTTTTTAGTTGTTTCTTGGTTTATTCCTCAATTTTTGTGTTATTATGTTATTTTTTTTGGTTGAGATGCAATTGATTTAATTTAACTATGGTTATCATTTTCTTATGGCTAGTTATTTTGGACTTTGGTTTCTCTTAAGGATTTTTATAGCTTAGTCTGGTATTTAGGGTGTGGTGTTTCCACCTATTTTTTTTGTATGACTAGCATTGTACCATTAGTTTTTATTTTAAATGAATAGAAAAGTGTTTTTCAATAAAAAAATATTTACACATTCTATTTAGTCATGTTTACATAGTTCAAGCAACAAAAAGTATGTAACTCATACTTTTTCACCAAGTCCATCTTGAGAAATCTCAATTAGAGTGGATAACCACCCACTCTAAAATTTGAGAAAATAATACTAATCTTAAATTAGTGGTAGACTATTATTATTTGAAAAATTAAATTACATGTTATGTTTGGATTATATTTACTATAGGAAATAGTGTCAATCCATAATTTACACATAGTACTAACAACAAACATGTAAATTATCTTTTTTCACTAAGTCCATCCTAAGATACCCTAGTTACAGTGGGCATCCACCCACTATACTAAAGGTTTGGAAACTATTGTTAATTACAAATTATTGTAAGTTTGAGACTATTAGTATTTGAGAAGCTAAATTACATGTTAATATGTTCATTTAAACCATTACACATAGTATACTAATAAGAATCATGTAAATCATTCTTCTTTCACTAAGTTAATTCATCATACTGAGAAATAGCTCTAAGCTAAATAAACTATTCATTCTAATTTAATAATAAATTATGTTGAACCTTCTCATTATAGAAAGTATATAATATGATAAACTTTTGATATCTTTATAATTAATTGTACTATATTACTTGAAATTTTGTTGAATAATTACACATACAAATAATAAGATAATACTCATCCTTTTAATTGCACTAAGTATGCCATATAAAAAAATATGAATAAAATTTATAGCTTCCCACTCTAATATAGATCCATGGCATTGGGATAGTAGTAAAAACTATGCAACACATCAACCTATAAATTTTAAAATATTTATGTGATAAATAGTTGATTTGAATATTTTCATGATGAATTTACATTATATTAGATTTAATAATTTGGAAATATAATCTTAAGTCCCATAATATTTTTTAATTATTACTTTGAGCATAAAATGTGGTGAGTAATTTAAATTTCCATTACTCCTCAGTAATGATCAATTTACATTTATCTCTAGTGGGTCCTAATGCATCAATTCTAAAAAATATGTTGTTATTGGAAACATATCATTTATCACTAATCTCAAAACTATCATAGAACAATAATATTATTTAATTATCATTTATTAAAACCTATCAAAGTTAATTTTTTTAATATCTTAATGCACTTGGGTAATTCTATTATTCTTAGAATCATTTCAGTTCTAAAAAACTTTCAAATTTATATCTGGTAAGATCATTGATCATTGTTACTTTATTCTAATATAGGAATGATTAGTTTATGAATTACCCTAATACACCAAATCAGGTGACTCTATTTTTATTATAACCATTTTAGTTCTTGTTGGACTCATAACAACCACAAAATCACATAATTAATTTTAACTGGTGATGATGAAAACTCTATTTTATTGATGAATTTATGAATTGTCCTAATGCATTGAATAGGGAAATTTTTTTCTTAGAACCATTTCATTTCTTAATGGGATCATAATCATCACATACATAATTTATTTTAACTAATGATGATGAAAACTCTATGTCATTGATTGATTTCTAAATTTTCCCAATACACTAAATTAGGTGAAAATATTATTATTATTACAATCATTTTAGTTCTTGAATAGATCATAATGACCATGGACTTCAATAATTTATTTTAATTAGTAATGTTGATAACTCTATGTCATTCAAATTTTCATAGGGGTTGTCTTAGAAATTAAATTATTGGGAAAATTTAAAATAATCTATAGTTGCTACTTCAAACATTTTTAACAAATTATAAAATCAACTATTATTGAACTATTTCATCCGAGTGCCAATTTTGATGAGTAATTTTACTTTATTCCTCTTGAGCATTGACCTATTTATGTCAGGTGCTATTACATAGTTACAAGTAATAATGTTGTTCCCTAAACTATTTTGGTTCTTAACGAGGAAAAAACCTCATGGATTAACACCATCAATTAATATTATTTTATTCCTCCTGAGTAATGACCAGTTTTTGATAGGTGATAATGCACCATTATGGGTAACTATGTTATTATTAGAACCATTTTGGTTCCTAAAAGGAAACAAAACTTGTGTATTAACACCATTGATTATTGTTCTTTTATTTCTCTTGAATAATGATCAATTTTTGAAGGATATTAATACATCGATTATGATGAATATGCTGTGTTCATAAACATTTTGGTTCTTGATGTGATGAAAACAATCATGATTTTTAATTATTCCTCCTATTTAAATTTTGGTTCTTAACAATTTTGAGAGCATCCATTCTACATTTTGGTGAAATATTGATATGACATTTAAGATGATTAATTTATTTAGATATCACTGAGTTTAATGAGAGAGATTAAACTAGAGATGATGAGACTCATATGTCCTTTACATGTGCATATACGCACTATGATAAATTAATACTAAGGGATAATTAACCTACATTTTGTTTTTGGTGACTTCAAAATCCCCATAGAGTAATATCATTGGTGGAAAATTTCCTTGGTATTTAAAATACAACATATTTGAGAAGTAAATATTTGGTTAACTACTATTTTAGAAGCATAAAAAATTCATGAAGATTAATTAATTTAGTTATTATCATTAATGTGATTGATTTTAATGGTTTTAAATTAATACAAGTGATTAAATTAGTAGTATTTGAGTTATTAATCTATTAGCAAGGTGTCAATGTTGACAAATTATTGGTCTATTTTAATATTTAATAAAAGGTTCATTTATGACTAGACTGGTGACTCATGTTGAAAAGTGAGAGTTTTGCATGTTTTTATTACATATTGATAGTCTATTTTTTTAATATTCATTCAATTTTGGCATCAATTTTATTTTAAAATTATAAAGGAGAATCCATTTATCTTGATTGATACACTAAAATTATAAAATAAAATGGAAATCACCTTTCATTTAACTATGATGTTTTAGGAGATCCAATTCAATATAGAAAAGAATATAGTCCTACCATTTTGGTAAATTTACTTTGGCATCAATGAATATCTATTCTACATTCTTAATGATGAATTCATTCCTCACATTGATTATCAATATTAATAATAGGTTTTTTAAATTAATTTTACTTTATCATATACTCTTTAAGTATAAATTTTTAGGAAACTATGATAACATTTATGACATCAATGTGAAGCCAAAGAAGTAGTTTTATAATAAGATAAAAAAATTTATACTGGAAATCATCAACGGTTATGATTTTTTCTAGATTTTGAAGCCCAAAATGGAAAATTTGTTGTCTAAGCTACTAAAGTTAATATATTTATGCTAAGTGTATAAATTTAATCTTGGATGCCAATTTTTGCTTTGAACTATTTTATAATATGAATATAATATTAAAATTATGCATTTCCCTTATATATTTAATAATATAATAATTAACTTAATTTGATTCCCAAATTTGGGTCTAAAATTTTTGGAATTGGTTTGTAAGGTAACTCTGGCTCTGGATCATATTGACTCACACTAAATTTTTTAATAATATACTTAGTGTACATTTAGTTTGAATTTAACAAATATATTAACTGAAAATATACTATGTTAATTTTTTTCTCTAAAAATCTAAATAAAAGTTTGAGTAAGTATACTAGAAAAAAATTTGTGACTGAGTCAGCCTATTTTTTGTGATTAATTTAAGTTTTTAATTTTATGAAGATAAAACATGCCTCAAAATTCATTTTAATGTTTGATCAAGTATTGAAAACATTTGGCATTGATTTTAATATAGCTTACACCTACTACTCATTGAGGATGTCATAGGGAATGTTACCATATAAATTAATCTTAGATTGAATATATTAGATACATTAGTATATATTGTGAATATAGTTTCATAAAGTAATGAAATATTGAGATAATGGTTATATGAAATTAAAGCAGATTTGGATAACATTAATATGATTATTTCTTTTCATTTATTTTTAAATTTAAATTTAAATTTTTTATAAGCCCCAAAATCTAATTAAAATTTTGATAAGTAAATTTTGGCCTTGATTAAATGTTTTTTCCTTGATACTTTCACATTAAATATAGGTAGGACTAACTAAATGTAATTATATGTCAATATTAAGTAGTAAAAAAGATTCATATTCATCATTTGTCCATACCATTGATATTTAGTTGATGAATTTATTTAATATATTAAATATCAAAACTTAAGTTCTAATGATTTGGTTGATCTGCTTAAACCTATATCCATACTACACTAACAAAACATATGTATATTAATACATTTTCTAAGAACATTAGAAATTTTTTTTTATGATCATTAAAATTATATGTCCATATTAATAGACCAAATTCAAAAATAATTTATTATGATATGTTAAATAATTTGAGCCCCATAATTGAGTTCCTTCAATAATTTTATAATTTGGGTTTTGTACTCTATTGAATCGACATATTTTTTATTTATATAGAATTTAAATATTTAAATAGTGAAAATAGTATAATAATTTCTTCCATTGATCATGTGAATGACATACTAATCATTTAAACTTTAATTAGAATCATTTTGGCTCTGGGCATTCTTGACTTCAGACTATTCTAGATTTGCTCTATTGTGGCTCTAGAGTGTGTTCACTTAGCATATTTTTTTTAATATATACATTAAGGATTAATACATGTCTAAAAATATTATTATAAGACTATTTTATATTTAAAAACTAATATAATGTGGTTGGAGGATATTTTACTTTAAAAAATAGGATATTGGTGTTCACTTTTAGCTAAAGGTGTATCTTCATTTTTATTGTCCAAGTGGTGTAATTGGAAATGTTGAAGGGCTCTATTGCCGAAATATAAAGAAGTTAGGAAAAAGAAAGAATGATCCCTTCAAAAGTAAATTAGTTTTTTAATGTAAAATAGTCCTATAAGCTTATAAAAAAATTAAATATAAAGATAAAGAAAATCAAATTATATTTAGAAAAGCATGCTAGTACAATAGAAATCCTTGGAAAAAATAGGCAAGGCAATAATAGAAACTATCCTAACTAACTAATCTAGGATAAATCCCCACATAAGACAAAACTAGGAAAATACAAGAAACCTATCTAGAACCTAGAAATCATGATAAATACATACTATAACACCCCCCTTGAGTGAAGTTAAGGGTTAAAATAACTGAAAAAAATATAGTGGCATATCCACAATATGAGTCCTCGAAGCAATACTTGATAAAGTACTCATGTACAATATGTATCCATGAAGTGGAGAAAAAGAGTAAACATGTAATAACAAAACTCCCCCCCCCCCAAAAAATGATGTATCCATGAAGTGGAGAAAGAGAGTAAACCTATAGGAACAAAACTCTCTCCCCCCCCCCCCCCCCCCCCCCCCCACCAAAAAAAAAAACAAAAGCAAAATGATGTAAAAGAAGGAAAGACTTCATATGGAATCCTCCCAAGGATAACTATCATCATTACTGATGTTATCGATGCTCCAAGTTGGGATACAAGATGATTAGTGTTGATGTCAACATCAATGACTAAAATAATGTATAATATCCATCTATATCAAATAATGTTTCTTCCTTTTTCTAAAAGAAGAACACAAAAGGTGTAGTAGAAGTTTACCCATTCTATAATGAAAGATGAAAGAGGCAATAATATAAAAATATCTAAATCACATCCAAATATAAAGTGTGGTATATGTATGGAAAGATCATACACATGAAACCAATGTAATTCCATGTAAATGAACCAATTAGGAGTGCATGGAAAATTCACTAAAAGAATGTCCATGGGAAGTGGATTGTAGTGATCAACAAGTGTAATCTCACTACAACCACTAGAGTTCTCTAAAGTAATAATATGTGGTGGATGAAAAACATCTATCATAGGAACAAACAAAGGTTTTACAAATAGATGTCCCAATTCTATCAAAATTTCATCCCATAGAGGTGGTTTAATGAAAATAAGAGTAATGTCCAACATGAATGTGTCATCACAAGAAACTATAGTAGGATAAGAGAGTAAATCATAAAAAGAGAAAACCTCTATGATAGGAGGAGAAGGAGATGGAAAATCATCATCAAAATATAAATCCTCACTAATAGGAGGATAATGAAGTGGAATAGAAGGTGTAGAAAACCCCAAAGGCTCAATATCCTCCTCAAAGAAGACTACAATAGCATCCCAAGCTCCCTTTGGTGATGTGGCATCCATAATATGAATTTAAAATATGTCTAAAACATTGGATTTAATCAAGTTAATAGCTTTATATTGCATAGATGCAATCCAAGAAATATCTTCCTCATCGATAAAGTTGGGAAGATCACCAAGTACCCTTCTCCAAATGCCTTTCACCTGAAGGTGTATCTTCATTTTTATTTTAAAAGTGGTGTAATTTGAGGTATTTAGGGGCTCCACTATTGAAATACAATCAATAATTCAAGAATAAGAAATAATTATCCCCTTAAAATAACAACTCCCATTTCAAAGAATTATACTAAACAAATAAACCCCTAAAAAATGTGTAAGCCCCCCTAGAATCTGACACTTTATAAAAGTAGTGAGTTTTTACGAAGTGATGACACCATTTTATGGAGAATTAAAAACCATACACTTTTTAAAAAAAATTAAACTGAAATTTGCATTACATTTCAAAAGATATAGGCTTTATGAATTCCCATAAATCGGTCAAAAAAATTAAAAAATGCACTATAAACTAATTTTTGTGACCAATTTGGAAAATATCCTTGTCTTCCAACCACTCATTGGAACCATAATTTCACTTAAAACGTCTTCACACCCACCAAAGTAAAAAAATAGTTGTCAATGACCCATATGTGTGTACAAGTGAACTATGCTTCCTCTTAAGTTAAAAAATATAACTAATAATGAATATACAGTTGTGTTAAGAGGATAAAATGTGGATTTACTATTGTATATCACCTATCAAGTAGTGGAGGAAGAAAATATACTCCAAACAAGGATCCTTGAGTACCACACTTCTCCATCAGATGCTTTAATGCCAATCTAGACCCCCTCTAGACCCCTTCCAATGCCTTCTAACACCATGCATTAAAACATGGTAGAAGAAGATAAAAAACTATGCTTTTAAGGAAAAATTCTTATAATAATATATTAAAATGAACATAATTTTCTTAATACTCATTATAATTTAAATATGTAAGATGTTCGAGAAATCTGTGAGAGAGGAGATCATAACTCAAAAATAGTTTCATGAAATTCCTTATGAGTAAAGATAATTTGATCAAAATATATCATGTTATTGTAAAAGACATAGTTTTGCCCAAAAATATATTTCTCAAAAATTACCATGCAACTTATTTTGAATAGAAACTTACCAATAAATGGGTGAAACCCTTAAAAACTATGATACCATGAAAGTAATGAGGACAATATCATTCCAATACGGGAGTATGAAGCATTGAAAAAAATAACATTATGATAAGTTTAAAAACAAATGAAATTCAAAGATAAATAAAATCAAATGATATTCAAAAAAGCATGCTACTATAATAGAAATCCCCTGCATAAGTAGGCAAGACAAAAGTAGAAACTAGTCTAACTAACCAATGTGGGATAAATCTTCACATAAGAAAAAAGTAATAAAAGATAAACAACCTAACTATAACCTAATAAACATGATAATTAAATACTTTAACATAAAAAATATTTTATTTAACATTATTTATTTGATTGTAGAAAGCAATGGTTCATATTATCCACACCTTGTATAAAGATATCCCATTCATTGATGGCTCCATTGATTGGGAGAGAAAACATGAAGAATGGTTTGTAGATATTTTTTGTAAAAGTAACTACCACATTGATTTGTGGTTATTTCATTAAATATGAGGGGTACATGAATTAGCTAGAATTATATTAAGTATGAAATGTGTTTCTGAACATATTGTTGTTATTCAAGTGGAATATATAAAAAAAAAATTGAACATGCTTTCCAAGTCATAAAAATAGAGTTAGAGGTAAAATTGTATAAATAAATATGCATGGTTTATTATTATAAATTTTCAAGGAATTAGTTTTATTCATATGGTTGTAAAATATAAACTTATTTAGATTCAAAAAGATTGGTGTAGAAAATAGTCAAAATATTTGTAATGGAATTATCACTATATTTTTAAAAATTTATCAATATGGATTTATTTCCTATGTTTATCACTGATTTAATATAAACAAGGAATTTAGTAAAACAACATTATATGCAAAAATGTTTACTTTTATGAGGAGGTAAAAACTAGCCAGTCTAGAAAAAGTTACCTCAAAATCCTAGTTTTATTAAAACTATTAGCCTAATAAAAGACTATTTTAAAACATGTTGAGAAAGATTTTAAAAATAATGAGTCTTAAAAAACTCATAAGATTCATTTTTTTAATGAGAAATATTTCAATATTAGAATTGAGAAGGTCCATTTGACACCTTCTATATATTATTACTAATATCTTGACAAAGCTAATGTCGATATATTAGTTATCTCAATGTTATGTAACTTGATACCTCTTTAAAGAGATGAAATATTTTTACCTTTAAAAAAATATCTAGTGATATCATAAATTTAGAGTTGTAGCTACACTTTCATGACCCTAAAAGTCATTTTTATGTTATTGGTGGCCAACATACCATAGAAACACAGTAGATTATTTTGGCAAGCTTTAACTTTGTGTCTATACATGAAAGGATGAAACATAAGCCTACTCATATTCTATCATAAATTTTCATACCTTATCATATAATTATCATTTTTAAACAATATAATCTATTAAATAAAATATGTTTTCATATAATGTTTATTGACTAGTTATACAACGTAAGGTCAATCTAGATCATAGAGAGAAGACCACATTAACTTAGTATTGGACATGAAAATATATAAATTTAAAAGGTGTTTAATATTTATATTTTAAAATTTATGTATGATCACTAACATAATTCAAACACACTTATGTCCTATTTGTTTTTATGTTTTGAAACAAGGTTTTAAAAATGAAATCTTGAATGTTTTGTTTAGAAATAAAAAATAGACAACTTTAACTATAATATATTATTTCTCCTCTTTTTGGATGATATATGGTAAAAATGGTGTTTTGTTTTGAACTATATAAAAATGGTAATATAAAAACATGTTCTCAAAAAAAGGATTATGATCCACATTTCAAACATAATTCTCTTGACAATCTAACAACAATTGTTTTTAGAGAAACATGAGGATTATATTAAAAATAACTATTTATATTTGAAGGCAAATTTATAAATGGATAAGTTTGGATAAAATGTATAATTGAACCTAGTTTCAAATTAAAATCATAAAGTGCTTATTTCAAAATAATAAATGAGGATAGCATTATCGAATTCTAGAATAGATTAATTTGAAAGAGTGCACCTCATTTATTATTGCAGACAAGTTATATATGCATGGAATCCAAATTTATCATCTTTGTCAGCAGTTTGGATAATGCAAATGAAAAATAAAAATAAAAACTACTACTATAGGGAAGGAGAGTATTAAGAAAAAATAAATTACTAAAAAGATGTTAAAACTTATATATAATTTCAATAATAAAAATTAGACAAGGGATAAAGATACATATGAGTTCACATGCCAAATTTATTTTAAAATTTAATTTAGTATATATTTGGAATAATTAAAAAACCATATGCCCATAGTTCTAAAGTAATTATTATTTATTTTTGTAATGTTGTAGAAAAAATTATAGAAAGTGATATTAAATATATACTCACTTACATTAGTTATAATTCCTTTATTTTTATCTGTACATTTCTTATCCTTATGGTTGAAGTGCACTTATTTATTATAAGTGTTCATAATTATATGAAAAACATTAAAATATTTTTTAAGGATGTTATATAATTCTAAATGATGAAGACAAGTTTAAGGGATTCTCAGAGATTTATGGCATTCACAACACATGCAAAAATACTAAAGAAGAGGTTGACATATAATTTTATTGGTCATATACAAATCCCTTGGATATTGTGAGACCAACAAATATTAGGATTTTTTTGTTAGATAATCCATTTTAGTTAGAGAGATAAGTACATTTTTAGATCACAAGATTAATAGATGCAATACAAACTCATCTCCTATTTCAATTATTTACGATAGAAAAAATGCATTGTAAAAAAAAATATTATAAAAAGAGTTTTAGTGATATGCATAGTGGAAAAGATAGATTAGGAGATGATTTTAAAACATTACTACAAATATATGACAGAATCATGGTGAGACACCAAAACTAACTTCAAGTACTCTTACAAAATAGTCCTAAATATTATTAATAATACTATTTTCCTTATTTGATTATTTATTAAAATTTATCAAGCCATTAAAATCAAGTATGTCGATAAATGAATAAATATCCAAATGAATCATGTCAAATTCAAACCCAATATAAATGTCTCTATTGAACAACACATTGAAATGACTAAACACCCAAAAGATTGTCATGAAACATAATTGGTGGTGATATAAATATAATGTACATCAAAGTAAATTCCATTAATTTACTCTTTTGGCTCTAATCAGGTATTTAAAACTAATTATTACTTATCTTGTTTATTGTTATATTGTAAATTTATTCAACTCTCAATATTCTTATTTTTTACAATGGCTTCCAAAAACACTTGTTTGTTCATGATTTAGCTATGTTTCTAATACATAAATATAATTAAAAAAATAAATAACCCTTCTAAATAAACAATGATCACTTTAAACTAAGAGGGATGACAACCCAATTTCTAACTATTACGTTTGCATAATTTCAACTTGCATTATGAACTTTGTTTGATATAGATAAAAATGAAAAAAAAGTAGCAAAATTCTACAAGATAAAGTGAAAGAGTGTCATCTATTTTGTTGGGGAATATGGCATTGTGATAAAAATATGTAACATGCATTTAAAATTTATGAAGAATTTGGGTTGATGTTCAATTTCCTTACAATGTTTTTTTTAGATTACGGTAAAAGCAAGTTTTGAAGGGACCCCAAAACCCTTTAACAGAATAAAAAAAGATAAAACATTAACCACCACTAGGAAAAGCAATCCTGAAACCTACTGAAGAGCAACATCAAAATCAAGTTTTACAGGGACCTAAAACCACAAACATAGTCCAATAAAAGTACCCAAGTTTTACAAGGACCTGGAACCTCAAATAAAGTTTTAGACCAAGAACCAAGAAATAGGACCAAAAACAAGGACCATTTACAACAACCAGCAATAAGGACCTGAACAGGAAAAAAACCAATAAAGAAGACCCTAGGCTTCTATTACAATTCCATGATCATCTTAATAGCCTCCTTCCCAATCGTAGCAGTATCTTGGATGGAGTTAGCAGCCGAAGTAGCAGCAGCTTGCAAGGCTTTCTTCCTCGAACTCTACCTTGTCCTCTTACTTGGACCCTCCAAGGATATTGTTTCTTCATTTTCTCTTTTACCAAGGCTAGCTGCAGCATCATAGATGCTTGATGTTACCTTTCCATCTTTGTTCTACTTTCCTTGATGAGCATTCTAAGATTATGCTCATAATATTTAAGTTTTTTTGGGATATCTCTCATTTGCACCTCCAAATGGTTGATTATGGTCCAATCAACATCTTGATTGTGTTGCATTGTTTCCACTTTCTTCTTCAGCCCCATTATTTCATTATAGATCCAAGAATCAACTTGGAGAATAGATTCGGCCTTGAACTTGGCAGAATGCAGGAAGGAAAGCTTGATTTCCCTCTGTGGAGAGTCACAAATGTCTTCTGCAATCTCATGTAGAGGGGAATCAACCTTTTCAATTTGTTCCTCCCTATCCATCAGTTCTTCTCTCTAGTCTCAACAGGGTCTTCATGCTTAACATGGTCCTCCTTTTCTTGTCCCCCAGTTTCCATAGTAGGAGTAGAAGCCAAAACCATGTGATCTTCCTCTCTCATAGAAATTGGATCATCAGTTAAGATATCTTTGTCTTTAACACCTCCCTCGGACACAGTCTGATTACCCTCATTATCAGAATTGCTCTATTTTGAGTTTCCCTCAGTTGTATCCTCTTCATTCCCTTTCTCAATTTTTCCTTTAGTTTCTGGATATCCATCCAAATTGGAGCTAAACTCCCCAACATCCATCCCTTCCTCTTCCTTCAGGACATCCTTCTTAGAGCTTTCAGTACTCTCTGACTCAAAATCCTCTTCTACAATTTGTCTTTGATAACTAGAAGGTTTTGGTTTTACCTTTTCTATCCCTTTAATATTCTCATCCTTATTACACTTATTGGACTGAGAACCCTTATGTTTGTTAGAAGAAGGAGTCAAAGCTATGGATTTATTTTTACAGAAACCATCTATGAGAAGTATCAGACCTTCATGTAAAATGGGGCAAGACTCCTTCTTCCTATGGGCATACAAGCTTTGAAGCAATGAAAAACGTAGATAGAAAGGGAAAGAAATTATATCCTTATGCCTAAACTTGTTGAGAAAAACAAAATGAAATTTTTGAACTCTTTTATTCCTACCATCAAGGATAAAGTAATCATGGATACATCATATCACATCTCACCAAATTCCTTTTATCTGTTCCACATCAAAGAAGTCTCCATTCTTTTCCAGTTGCTTCTCCTTTGCATCTGTCTTCAGAAATTTTTTATATGCCACATTGGAGATACTGGTCTATTTTGAGAACTTAATACCACCCATGGGAAGCCCCATGACCTTAGCAATGAAGTCCTTAGTAAGCTTCACAGTGACTCCATGGAGAGTAACTCTGTCATCAACCCAATTTTTAAAGAAGGCGGTAGTGACATGGGGTTTAAATCCATGCAAATGCTCTAGATAACTGAACACCTTCCCTTTTTGTAGAATCTTCCATACGTCCTATCTAGCCTTCTAGTCATCACATTTTTTGGGCTCTTGCTTCCGCAGTTCACCCCTCATATTACAAAGCAATTGAAAAACCAGAAGCACCCAAACACAGAAGGTAGAAAGTTTGAAATGGACCCAGTTATTTTTTACTTGAAATGGAGTTTGCCTTTTTGATGACACATGCATTGACCACATTACATTCTCATGAATGTACCTCCTCAGGGAAGGTAATCTGATAGCTATAAGGCCACTCCACCAAATCATTAAATTGCTAATCCAAGCAAATCTTTCCCACTTTGGAATGAATGGCATCATAATTAATAAGCACTTTAAGATCAATGTGCTTATTTAATTCATCAAGCCACCTCACCTTATGCCCCATTTGAATAGCATGATTGGCTATCTAGTCAGCAACCCCATTGGCCTCTCGATATGTATGGGATATGGCCACTTTTTCAAATTTTTGAATTAAGGCTTTGATTTCCATAACCATAGCCTCAATAGACCATGAGATTGAATTTTTATTATTTAGGGTGTTAATAATATTCAAAGAATCACCTTCCAACCATAATTTGGAATACCCCAAATCAATAGCTAATTTAATAGTGTAGAGGGCTATAGTAGCTTTAGCAATAACATCAATTACATTTCCCACATGATCTCTCAAGACCCCTCCACATCCCGCTCTTCCCATATTTCCCTTAACTACTCCATCAAAGTTCCCTTTGATCCATCCATTAGGAGGAACATACCATTTTATAATCAATCTTGGATTATCAATTTTCAAATTAGACCCTTCATATCATAAAGGGTTATCAAATTGGAAGGTTTGATCAGAATCCCTCTGGGATTTAAAGTTCTCCTTGATGGCTCTAATGATATTCTGACCAAGCACCCATCCTGGAAGTTCTTTACTCCTTAATATTCTATTGTTTCTTTCTTTCTAGATACCCCACCAGAGATGAGGGAGATTTAGTTTCCAAAGAAAATGAGCATTAGGATCCTTAGAGGGGCAGCACCATCTTTTAAAAGAGAGTTCCACATTGTTTTGATGGACCCATGTTATACCCCAAAAACTAAGAATCTTAGTCCAAACTCGTTGGGTGCAAGAGAAATTCAAAAACATATGGTCTCTATCTTCAAGTCCATTTTTGCATAAAATACACCTATTAACCACATTTATACCTCTTTTTTGCAAATTGTCCAGGGTCAGAATTTTATTTTGAAGCAGAGTCCAAAAGAAAATATTAATTTTGGGGGTGAGCCCCTTAATCCAGGCATGAGACCAAAAAGGTTGATTACCCTTTTCCTTTGAAGTGAAGATAGTATAGACTTTAAATTGGCCACTAGGGTCAGCATGCCAAATAATCTCATCCTCAAGATAAGGATAAAGAGAGACAACATTGAGAGATAATTGGATGTTACTGAAGCCTTGATCAACATCTGTTAAATTCACCTAGGAATCATTATGCCAATAATGACTAACTAATATGCCATATCTCTGCTTGCATCAGTCAACTAAATCCTTGTCATGATAATCTCTAATCAAGGGATGATCCTTTAACCAGACACCATCCCAAAATTACACCTTAAGCCCATTACCAATTTTCCAGGAACATCCTTTTCCTAGAGTTTTCTTGGTCCCCTGAACAGCCCCCCCATATGGAAGAAGGATGAATAACATCAGGAGAAGAGAAGAAATCAGGAAGGGATTTAGCATTGAAGAGGTACTTATGTTTGCATATGGTACTCCACTCTTTGTTGTCATGGTAAACTCTCCAACCTAGTTTGGCTAAAAGAGCTTTGTTCATACTTTTGATTTTCCTGATTCCCAATCCCCCTTGACTGAGAGGTTTGCAAACATGATCCCAAGCAATTAAAGGCATTCTCTTTTTTTCCTCAATACCAGTCCATATAAAATTTCTTTGAATTTTTTCAATAGACTCAGCAAATTTAATAGGAATTCTAAAGAGACTTAAAGCATAAGTAGGTATGCTTTGAAGACAAGCTTTGAGAAGAGTTAACTTACTTGCCTAGCTTAAAATATTTCCTTTCCATCCCGCAAGTTTCTTGCTAAATTTGTTAATAAGATCTTCCTAGAAGGCATCAGGGACCTTCAGGCCAAGAGGAAGACCCAAGTAAGAAGAGGGGAGAGATCTTATAGAACATCCAAGGATTTTAGCAATTTTATTGTCTCTGGATAGGGGTGTTGATAAAGAACACAACACTTTTATTCTAGTTAACCAATTGACCAAAGGTAAAAGAATATAAGTTAATAGCTTGCTTCAAATTTCTAGATTCCTTGACTTCAGCCTTACCCATAAAGATGGTGTCATCAACAAATTGTCCATGAGAACAAATTAGAGGATGGGAAGAAGGTTATAATCCCTTAAAGAAACCTCTATGGACCATGTCCCAATATATCTCCCCAAGAAATCAGCCATAATAACAAAAAGGATGGGGGATAAAGGATCACCTTGTCTCAATCCCCTAGAGGGATAAAAGAAATGAGATGAGCTTCCATTAACCAGAACAACAATAGAGGAGGTAGAAATCAATTGATGAATAAGACCAACAACCTTTTGGTCAAAGCCAAAAGCTAATAGAATGTTTGAGAGAAGTGACCTATCAACTCTGTCATAGGCCTTAGCAATGTCAGCTTTCATAATGAACCCCTGATTGTTAGAACAAGACAAGGAGTGAATATTCTCATGAGCAGAGATAATAGAGTTAAAGATTTGTCTACCTGGGATGAAGCCATTTTGTTGATCAGCAATAATCAAAGGAATCACTTGGATAAGTCTGGAAGTAAGAACTTTGGAAATAATTTTATAAAAAGAATTACAAAGGCTGATTGGTCTAAACTGATTAGGAGAATCAGCACCAATTTTCTTAGGAATCAGGCACATAAAGGTGGAGTTGACTTCCTTAAGCATCTATTTAGCTCCATAGAATTCCTTCACAGCATCACATACATCTTTATCAACAAATTTCCAAAGTTTTTGGAAGAAAAACATGGAGAATCCATCAGGTTCAGGAGCTTTATCTCCTCCCAGAGAACAAACAGCATTGAAAATTTCATCATCCTTAGGAATTGAGCTTAACATTTTATTCTGTTCATTCGAAACCAGAGGAGGAATCACTCTAAGGATTTCAGCTTGACTATCCAAATTGATGTTAAGATCAACCTTCATTAGAGAAGATAAAAAAGTCACCATTTCATCCATGATGGCCTTATCCTCTATAATCTTCAAGTCTCCCTTTTTTAGGTGTGATATGTGAATTTTGGATCTATGCTTAAGAGTGGATGGATGGAAAATTTTTGTGTTTTTATCTCCTTCACTCAACCATAACAACCTTGATCTTTGTCTCTAGTAGATTTCTTCTTTAGTGATGATGTCATGATATTGAGCCAACTTTTCATTTTCTTTAATGAGGAGGTCAGGAGTATATCCTTCCTTCTGAATTTTTTCCTGTGTTTTTAGAATATCCTCCTTAATAGCATTTTTTTCTCAAATATATTCTCAAAGTTGTTCTTATTCCATATTTTAACTTCCCTTTTAACATTTTTGAGCTTAGAAGCAACTCTAAAGAGGGTCGTGCCTTCAATATCAATACTCCACCATTCTTCCAATTTACTTTCAAACTATGGGTGTTACATCCACATCTTCTCAAATCTAAAAGGAAAATTCTTCTTAAGACTAATCTTTGCAGCCGTGAAAATGAGGGGAAAATGATCCGATCTTATTTTCTGGTAGGCTTCCAACTTGCAAATGAATTCTTTAGTCCAATCAAGAAAAATAAGAGCATGATCAAGCCTAGCCTAAATACATTCATTACCAACTCTCTTGTTACTCCAAGTAAACTAAATTCCATGGAGATCCATATCAATTAAACCCTCTTTATTTATAAACTCCAGTAAATCCAATCTCCCTTCCAGCTGGGTAGCAGTACCTCCCATTTTCTCATGATCATAGAGAGGCACATTAAAGTCTCCCATTATAATCCATCATCCAGAATAGTCCTTACTTTTAAAATTGGAAAAATACTCCCAGACCTTTTTCCTTAGGTGCTTAATGTTGGGAGCGTAAATATTCACAATATACCAACCCTCCTTCTGGTCAACACTAGTAATTTTGGCTATCATAAGATATTTACTAGAAATCATAATAGTTCCATAATAATAATTATTCTTCCATAATATCAGAGTTCCCTTTGATGCACCTTCTGAACTACTGGCACTTATAGAATAATTTTTAAAATATTTAATCTGTTCTGCTTTCTCTTTATTCATCTTAGTTTGTTGTAGCAAGAGAAAATTAGGCTTTCGTTCTCTAACAAAATTCCTAACAATATCCAATTTATGAATACTATTCAGCCCCCTAATATTTCAAGTAATGATTTTCATATCTATTTTTTAGGGGTAAAATCCAGAATAGTTGCCTGCCTACCATCAGCAATATTCTGCATACTTTCTAACTCTCTAGTTTTCTTAGTGGATCTTCTTCTAGGTTTGTCTGGGGAACCAACATCTGGTTTCACCTTAGAATGATGTTTAGCTCTTTTTCTAGATTTATTTAGAGTAGAAGCAAGAGGCTTCACCTTAGTTTACTGATCTATTTTGTTGCTTCTAGTTTCTACCCCCTTAGTATTGATCTTTTTTTAGCCCTTTTTCTTTGTTTTAGTTTGTGCTTTGAGTTTTCTCCATTATCTTTCACAACTTCTAGGGGAGGAAGCTCATCCAAAGGAAAGTCATTATCAGCCTGAGATAACACTTGGATCTCCTTAGACTGAGAAAAAAGATCTCCCTCCTCTGATTTATTTCTAGCTTTAGCCAAGAATTCACCTTCCTCTAGCACAATTTTGTCATCTACATCTCTCCATCGATCCTCTATCCTTTGATAGATAATGATTTATTTTGATAGATCTGTCAGATCCTCTTTTCTTTGTTTAGGTATTATGGTCTTTGATTGCAAACCATGTCCTTTCTCATAGTTTACTTTCTCAAAAGAAAGCTCTTTATCCACCTCAGCATGTAGAGTATTAGAATCTTCAAAAGAAGGCTCTTTATCCACCTCAGCATGTGGATCTTTAGAATCTACATTATTCTTTTGTTCTTGGCGATGATCTTCTTTGGGTTTCCATACTTTCTTTTGCTAGACCTTGGTCTTCTTCCCATCCAAAACACTACTAGGATGATTTTTTCTTTTGGAGGGACCATTTTTAACCAAATGCCCCTATTTCTTACAAACATAGCAAGAGTTGGGCAAATCTTCAAAAAAAAATTCTTGAGTTTTTTTACCAAGCTTGGATATTAGTTCCACCTTTTCTGGGAGATGATTCAGGTCTACCACTTTAACATAAATTCTAGCACTTTGAAGTTTGGTTCTAGAAGCTGTAGCATTATCCAATGCCACAAGTTCACCAAAAGAACTGGCAATACCTTTAAAAATGTCCTCATGCCAAAATTCCAAAGGGAGATCAGGGAGTCTAGCCCAAATGGGAGTGGTTAAGAAAAAAGAATATGAGAGATCCATGTTAGGCTCCCATTTTTTAATAGTGAGAGAGCATTTACCAAAAGACCACAGTCCTCCACTAAGAACCGTATTCATGTCTTCCTTACAGTTGAAGATAAATGAGAAGAAACCATTGAACATTGGTGTAATATCTACCTCTCCACAAATAACCCAATTCCTTTTAACCATTTTTCTAAGAGATTCTAGATCTGGTCTTATGCCTAAAAATTTGCCCACTAGGGTGAATTCCATGGAAGACACAGCAAAATTGACTAAAGAATCTGAAATAAAAACTTGAAACTCACCTTTCTCCCAGTAAGACTTAGCAGTCACCGATAGGAAAAGAGATTTTCTAGTAGGTTTCTTGCCAAATAAAGATGACCAAGTCCTTCATTCTGAGAACTCTACCTTCATCCCTTTTGAGGACTTTTCCTTGTTAGAAAAAACATTATCTTTCTCCTTTTCGAGATCCTGCCCCATCACATGATCCAATGGGGGGACACAGACCCCACAAAAAGGATCAGATACACACAAAGACTTTCCATTATCCACATCGACCAATGATTCTAACCCAACATTCTTTTCAACACCCCATATAGTTCCTCTAGGGTCTGTACCTCCTGCCAGATTCTCCCCAACCGGTTTCCTGCCTGCCTGTGAACTAGCTAATTCAAATTTTGAAAGAGCACCCATTCTACTCTGACATTTTTCCTTACAATGTTACAACCACTATTATAGTCAATTTTATCAAAAATGTGTAACCAAAGATAATTTTATTGTATTGACAAAGGTCATTCAAGGTTAAGAATTAAAAAAGGACAAATGGTTGATTGTGACATTTTTTACATAATTATCCTTAATTAGGACTAAAGATGATGTGATAAATTCTCTAAAATATCCTATCCTATTTATAGATTATTATGCTACTACAAGAGCCAATGATTGAGATTTAATGGCATTATATGATATATGATTTAAATTTGTAATATTTAATTAAGAATTATATATTTCAATGATGGATGAATATTATTTAAAATTACTTTACTAATGTTGTCTATAATGTCATCTAACAATTACATATTTAAATTTATACTTTAAATGTGTATTAAATATTTGATTGTCAACTATATACCAAGTTTTGATGAATTTATTTAGATTTTCAAAGGAAATTTCCTAATTAATTTTTTATATTTATTAAAAAAATTGTCTTTAAGATCATGGTTCTATTATTTTGTTTTAAAAATAACTATACTTAGATATTTTAGTTTTCTACATTGACATTAAATATAATTTATTTATTTCATATTTTTAGATATTGTTCTAGTTGGAATAAAATTATTGTTGTTTGGAGTAGAAGGGGTATTGTTTAGAGTTCCATGCATTAACAAATTCAGATATCCAAGAAGGGAACCTATGTTTTTAGATTCATGTTAAAAATATTTAAACTGTGAGTTTAGTCTTGATTTATTCAGGATTATAAAAATATATCTAGTGTAATCACCTAAAAGTGGTAAGTATATGCTAAGGGTGTCACTTGAGTTACCCTATTCTTAGCTAAGCCCTAGACCTATCATAGAGCCTTAGATATGATTTTTAAGTCATTGAGCATACCATAGTTACCTATAATTAGTCAAAACATAATCCCAACATTATATTCCTAGATCCCAACCCAACTTTCTTAACATTCTACCAACTAGACATTAACACCATATTTGGGACACTACAACCACATGACACTAGTGTCCTCAACTGGGTGCTACTTTTCTTATCCATAGTTCTTCCCAAAAGATAATTTTTCAAATGTGTGTCCCTCCTAGTGTCAGTGTAAGTACATTTTACTATGCACACAAGCTAAAGAACTCTATAAATACAATTCTAACTGACATATATTCAATATATGGAAAATAGATGCAAAAGAACATTCAAACCAAAGATAAGCTGATAAAAATTAAGGTATTTGATCCATATTCTACCCTACTTCTATATACTACCATCTATAGTATCCCTAATCCCAATTTTTAAATATTTCAAAGCTCAAGAACATTTATTGCATCTAAGTCCACTCTCATTCTAGCATTTACTTGCACTTGCATCAAGAATTAAGTGGGAGAATTACATCAGGATTGATCCCTCTTCAAAGTGTTGGTATGTAGGTAACTCTTTTCATAGTGAGTTGTTGAAGATGTCCAGCCTATCCTAATAATGAACACATAATTATTGATCATTAAATAATTATAATAAATATTAGGGTTTGTGCACTAAATTAAGTTTTTTAGGCATAACACATAGCTCTAGGTTTCATGTGTATAGGAATAGGACATAAAAAAATAGGTGTAAGTGTTCTAAAAAAATAGGAATAGTCCTTCAAAGGGGACATTAACACCACATTGAAGACACTACACAAGCATGATGATCTATTCATATGAGGTGTTACTATCTAGTGAGTAGACAAACACCATAATCCTATTAAATACACTAAGAACTATATAAAACTGAACTTTCATAACCCACATCATCTATGATAGTCACTTTTTAGATAAGTCTATATTTATTCATATTTATTACTATTTTTTTAAAGTCAAAGAAGGTTAAAACATATTCAAAATTATTTATTAATTATTAAAATTTATTTAATGTATTTATATATCTCAACCCTTTAATATAAACATAGGTTTTACATAGTTAAACCCTAAAATGTTAAAACATTTGGTGAACCTATCTTACTTTGAATATTGCTTCAAACCCTAACTTGTATTATTCCAAATTTTTGTGTAATAATTTAGGGATGAATAATTCTAATTTTATGATTTTATTTTATACCACCTAGTTAAATTAAATCAATTTTATATTCGAGTTATAATTTATTTAAATATAATTTAAATTTGTTGTAAAAAAAACCCTATATTGAAAAACCCTAATCCTAGACACATTTAGGGTTTGTATCCTTTTCTATCCATACTTAGATTTTATTTCCAAAAATCATATTTTATTTCATATAATCATGATCAAATGATAAGAGAAATTAATCACTTTTTGTTGTAAAATCTTATAAGTTCATTTACATGCTTGTTCCCTTTAATTTAGAATGAACTTATAAAAGAAATAAACACATGTATATATGATGATTTATAACAGTTGAAAAATATGGCATATCTCATAACATGTTTTCTTTATCCTACGTGTAATTCCATTAAGATGTAAATCCATGCACACATAAAGAATTTAGTAGATAATCTAAGAACTATGTTTCAAGTTTTAATATCATATCTTATGCACAGGAAAGAATCTCCTTTTCTTCCTCATCTCTATGAGGGTGGTAGATAATTTCCCTCTAACCAGGTCCATGTTATCACCCTTACATGAGATGAATCAACCTACATAAATTTCATGAATCCACATACTCAACCTATTCACACCTCTTACATACAGGATGTGTGCCTACATGCTCAATTAGAAATATCTAAGGTTTACACTTTTGAGACTCTATGTGATAAAATTATCAGTATCAACAATATAATTATAGGTTTACACAATCATAATAAACTATTACATGAAAATATTACAACATTATAAAATTAATTTACAAGACAAAGGCCTCCAAGGCACAATAGTACAAATCATGTATATACATCTTCACCTAGTTAATTTTTGGCAAATAATGTTACATATCAAAACATGAAATAAAATCATAGTACATATACAATTATTGATTCAAAAATCATTCAAAGGTCAAATAAGATTTCAAGTGAGACATTAAGGTAAATGATTAAATTTAAGTTGATCAACCTACATCCTCTACACCCAATGAGGAGCTCCAAATATTTTTATGCATATCATAGAATGTATTGGCACCACACCAATTTGTGTTTAGAATTGAAAAGGAAAATACAATATATCATGGATATAAATGAATCAGTTAGTGACACTTCATCCAAACAACATAAACTGACATATCTACCAATTCAAAAAGGGTCAAATTTAGAAATAATACAAAATAGTTACCAAATCATAACTCAGAACAACAAAAGGTTATAAAAGCAAAATTAAAGTAGGAAAAAATACAAGCACAGATAAATCAATATAATCTATATCTGTAAAAATGAGTCTAAATGCTAAATATGGTATGGGTTTGGTTAAAATTATCTACAATAGTATGATTATCATTTTCATGGTTTGGGAAAATAGGCCCAATGCATCACTTCTCCTTTTATAGTAGTCAATAATATTGGTCAACAAGGTTTGGGATTAATTTAATATCCTGAGTCACATCAGTCATAAACACATTTTATCAAGGCAAAACATCCATATACACAATAATTATTATAAAAAGAGCTAGATTTTAAGTTACATAGTCAAAATCATGCTCAGCCAACAAGCATTCTCAAAAAAGGTTTTCTATTAAAAGAGCTTCCATATCACCATATGTCTATAAAAACACATTTTCAAAGGGAAAAATAAAAATCAATCTTCCAAATAAAAATTTAGAAAGGTCAATTCCATAGTATGAGGTAGTTATTTCTATCCCACCAGGTTATTATGATTCTAATATAGAACAATATTATGATTCCAATGAAGAAAAATGCTCAATTTCCTACTTAAACAACATTCAACTATAATATAGAAATCACACTACATGAGAGATTAGCATTCCTATTTTTGACATAGGCCATAGTGATAGTGAGTCTCTCATGGGACTCATTAGTTAGTATGGTCCTTATTATTGTACATACTTCCTTAATTTTCTTGTACATAGATTATACTCAGAAACCCCAAAAACAATATAACATGTCAAAATACAAAAACATTCAAATCTTTCAAAAAACAAAATTTATAGATTATAAGCATTCCTATGTTTATATTTCTACTAGCCAAACATTCCATATTGCTAATTATCCTAGTATAGTCAATTTTATCATACACATATGCTTCACTTGTTCTTTTTGAGTGCTTATAGATTTTAGATACAACTCTAATCCACTACACTAATCTAGACCAGTTATCATCTACCCATTGGGGGAATTTACACTGATCCATGTTTATACATTTGATACATCCACCCACTTGGGGCATTTTCTACATAATTTATATAACTAAGTTATAACTTACATACTATACCTTCTAGTTTATGCATTTATTTATCTTGATATTGATCATTGATTTTCATATCTCAGATATTTTATTGAATATCACTAGTTAGACTCAATATATATGCAACCTATCATCTACATGGATTTGTACTACACAACTATAAATGCTTTCATTTCTAGTTTTCCTAAATTAGACTTGATTGTGTTTCCTATGCTTCTTACATCTTCAAGGGTATTTGAGTATGCCATTGTTATTTGTATCTATGCCACTTATCTATTTTTATTCCTTGGACATGTGCCCATGTCCTTGTGTGTGTTTTCTTGCTTCTATATGTAGATATTTGAACATGCCCTTTTATGTGGATCTAAAACAAATTGTTTGTTGCTTGTGTATGTGGACATTTGAACATGTCTTTATATGTATTCATTATCATATTAGGTTACATGTGCTAATGTCCCTTGTATTGTGGCACCTTGGCCTATTTTTTGTGTGCCTCATATGATTGTATGTTTACTTCCTTGTAATCTTCTACACCATGTCACTTATATTTTTTTGTACACACACATCAATTGTTGATGCCATAAGGGATCTCATCCATCTACCCTTCCTACTTGGGTATCATGATGGACATCATGTACGATAGATAGGTAGTTACTCAAATTTAATACTATACACATTGATTACATTTATCTTGACACCCTTGTGCAATGATATATTACAACATACATCTTACATTACCTACTTATGCTTAGATTAATTTACATTCTGATGTTATGTTTCTATATTGTATTAGAATACAATGCACATGATTTGAGTAAAACACTTTCTAGAGATAGTTAGAGGGCAATTATTACATAGATTTCATAAATACCCTCAAAAGAGGGGGAATTCATAGGGGTTTTTCATCAATATTAGGATCCTGATTTTCTATTCACATATAAATTTCAACACACAAGATCAGTTCTAGAATTGAAAACATGATAGACATATAATAGAATAAAGACTTGGAAGTCAATTCAAATAACTCAAAAATAAGACTAGGTAGACATTAAAAACCATGTTAGGACACTAGAACTACAAGGTGATACTATCCACTATAGGGCACTATTATCCAGTAGCCCTAACTTCAGGATAGTCTTAATCATTCAAACTATTACACCAAGTATAGTATAAATTTTCATAGATACAATCGCATGTTTGATAGTTATGTTTAGATTTTCCTTAGATACATTCATTTTAGCTCAGATTCATAGCAGTTGCTCAGATTTGGGGGCATCATGTGTAGCATAATCACTCCCACATTTAGTTTAGCTACATATATTCAATTTTTACATACTCAATTTAGATTCAGTATACTCAGATACCAGATTAGGGGCATGTACATAGCACATAGTTTACATATAATCAACTAAACATAGGTTGATTAGATGGAATAGAAAAACCCATGTCATTATCTACATTATATATACTTACTGTCATATTCTAGGTTGTCACCAGATTCATTCCTTACTCCATATGTAATGGTTGGCATTTCTAAGTGGCCCATAGCTACCTAATATACTTGAGTAGTTGCAAAGATGACATACATAGTTATACTTAGATAATTTAAGAATTTTTCATAGTTTAATTATAGATGCATCTACTTCATACAAGTGGAAAATTATAGAGTCATGGCCTACTTGAATTTTGAACCACCCATGTGAGAGGGTTATACACACTTACATTCTTATCAAAGCTATTCATGAAGATTATGATCCACCAAGTAGTGGTGGGCAATTATGGAGTCAAAACTAGATTGAGTTATTGAGACACCCTTATGAGGATTGAGAAAGCCATCAAATTAGTCCAAGTTTTTCAATGATATGATCACTATGTACACTAACACACATAGGTTGTCAATAGGTTCATGCATTAGTTTTTGTACCCAATGAGGTGTATTTGTTCCTTTCCTCTCTTGTTTTTAGATTTTTATTTAGGGAAAAAATGGGTCCATAGCCCAAAAATTAAATTAAAAAATCAAAAATACCAAAGTATCCTGGCTTAATAGAATAACCATCAAGGCATTTGGCTAGATAAAAACACAAGTGATAAATATCTGAAAGTGTTTTTTCAATAACTTTCAAGCCACAATAACAAAAAAACAAATTTACAAATACTAGTCCATGATTATTTATCAACCATGAGAATTCAAATTCCTCAAATGAAACTTAAGAATGTTCTAGTGTTTTTTTCTATTTATAACAACTTTTCATTCTTCTTGATTACTTGATTTATCTAAGATAAAAATTTCCATATCACCCACTTTTGTAGTATTACCTTTTTCTACTTTAATCTAACTATTCAAGACCCTCTCTCTTTTGTCACTATTTCCAAAAAACTTAGGATTTAGAGAAGAAGACGCAGTTGGTTTTTTACACAAATATAAAAACTTATCAGAAGAAGACTCTTCTACATAACTTGAAGACACTCCCATACTACTATCCAAACTCACTGTTATAAGCTCCTCATTGTTCTCCTTCCCCCAAAAAGAAACTAATTTTCTCTTAGATTTGGGGTATGAAGCTGAAACATGAACTAATTGAAAGAAATTTCTACATATAAAAGATATTCATTCAAAAATATATGTTGAGACCAACACCTCTCTTTCAATTTTAATTCAATCTTCTCAAGCAAAACTTTAGATATATCCAAACAAACCAACAATCTATCAAAAGTTATCCAGGAAAAATTAAGTGAAGTGGCATTGATTTCTAGTAATTCTCCAAAGGCTTTTTGTATGCAATAAAAATTTCATGATGTACATGAATCAATCCTGGATTGGATAAGATAGAGCACACCTACTCTTCTGATTGTGTATACACTTATTAAGCAGTAGCATGACCAATATGGGGATCAATTGGACCTAATTAGGGGATCACTTATCATAACATATCATGATAAAAAGGTTTCAAAGTCCTATAGTCAAAAATAATTGCATAACAACCCTAAAAGAGTCCTATGATTTGATATTTCACTTATGCTAACAAACAAGAGAGTAAACTATTCTAATAACAAGAAAAGCAAACTAATCTAGTGCACATCAAATCTTGTGGCACAAAGTGGGGGTTAGAATAAAAAAAATAAACAACAACTAAACTAAACATGTATATGAGACATATACTCATGTCAATGTATATGAAATCCTAATACATGGAAGAGAATAATACATACTACATTATCTATCTATTCTTACAAAGGAGAAATAAAGTTAGGAATACTTAACTTTGAAGATGAACTTACTGAGCCTCAATCTCTCCCTTGGCCAAGGTGCTCCATAAGAGATTTGTGTGGTTTGCAAGGATAACCAAGATAAGTCATCTCTAGGCTACACAACCTATGTAATCATTTAAAAGATAAGATCAGAGCTCTAATGAAAGTATTAAACCCTAAATATTTAATCTCAAGTAGAATGGTCAATAAATAGATATTCATTCACACTTCTTCATTTGATTCTTTGCTCTCTTATGAAATGATGGGAAATTACCTTGTATAAATAGTAGTAACTTGCCTAAACAAATTTGAACATTTCGGTTGTACTAGGTTGACTGGGTCAACCTAACCCATTCTCAAGCTAACTCACTAGGTCTGTGTTAGGTCAAATAGGAGGCTAACAAACCAAAAGAGATAAAGTATCCCCAAAACACACTAGGTCGATTAGGTTGACCTAGTTTGCTAGATAGGTTAAAAGGGTATCAAGGCAAGAAATGAAAGAATAAAGCATGATAATGACTAGAATGGATAGGAAAGAGAGAAATAATCTTAGGGTTCAAGGTTTTAGGAGACAATTATGTAGATGACAAGTGGTAAAAAGAACAAAAATCTTATGATGCACCAATGGTCTGTCCACCCCTTTCTCAGTGCACCCCTTAAGGCATGCATTTAGAGATATTGAGATTTGATAGGTTCCTATAAGATATGAAGTGTTAGTAATCAATAAAAGTTTGAAAATATTATGTGTATATACTTTTAAAAGCCTAGATTTATTCTAGAATTAAAGAGGAAGATATGGTAGCCTAACCTAAATTAGATGAATGGAAAGATTTTTAGTTAATGGATTGAATTTAGGAAACCACAATTTCATCAATAGTAAGTGATTATCAAAATTCCAAGACTTATCTTGAAAAATCTTGATCTAATCAATCAAATAATTGAAACACATAATAAAAAATCCCTTTGTACATGGATAAATTTCCAAATCACTTAAAAATAATGGATTCCAAGTAATTGAAAGAAACTTATTTAGAGCTAAAAGAGATGACCAAAATATAACAAAGTGGTAAATCAAATCCCTTTCCATAAACCATACTTCACTTTCAAAAATCTCTTCTAAAGCTTTGCCTTTGAAGTCAGCCACTACAGTATTTGAAACCCTTAATTATAACCTGACAAGGTTCAAATATTTTGACTCCAACTCAGAGGATAATAAATTATCAACTTGGGAATGTGGTGTATGCTCTAAAGTCCTAAAACCCTCACTCTCAACTGATGGCTCCAAAAACTATTTTTTATTCATCTAAACCTGATTTTCACACCCTCCCACATGTTATGGTTGTGTGACTGCTCATGTAATAGTAATATTAGACTTGTCTCTAAAATCCACCTAATTCAAGAAAAGGAGACCAAATATATGCCTTAGATTACCTAGGAACGACATGGAATGCTGAAGGGTCAAGCCCTAGTTCTATTCTTAGGTAGACTCTAAAAGAAAATTTCATCACATCAAGACTTTCATACCCAAGTGCATGATCCCTTTCCTCTATCTTTACTCATATTTACTTAGTTACATTATTTTAGCATAGTCTTTTGTTTTTGATCATCTCTTAATTAAGGACTATTTTTTGCATCTTTCATTGTAGGACATTACATTAGATCATGTGTCACATATGCAAACCCATATTTTCATACTCAGACTTAGCTACATAGGCTTAAATTCTAAGGTAAGTCTGGGTATGCTTATTATTCCTTTATACTAGTTGTTTAGCTTTGTTACATTTCTAGCATAAATGGGGGGCAAATGTAATCACCTAAAAGTGGCAATTGTATGCTAAGAGTGTCACTTGAGTTACTCTATTCCTAACTTAGACCTAAATTTATCATAGAGCCTTACATACACTTTTATATTCATTGAGTAGACCATAGTCACCTATAGTCAGTCAAAACATAATCCCAAAACATTCTTCCCAGATCCCAACCCAACTTGGTCAACAGTCTGCCAAGTGGACATTATCACTATATTTAGGACATTACAACCACATGGCATTAGTGTCTCCAACTTGGAACTAATATCCTTATCCCTATCTCTTCCTAATAAATACGTATTAAAATGTGTTCCCCTCATAAGGTCAACCTAAACACATTTTATTATTCACACAAGCTACAAAACTCTATAATACAAGTCTAATTGACCCCTATTCATTAAATGGAAAATAGATGCAAAAACACATTCAAACCAAAGACAATTTGAGTAAAATTAAGGTATATGATCCATATTATATACTATTTTTACATACTACCATATAAAATAGACCTTATCCCAAATTTCAAATATTTTAAAGCTCAAGCACATCAAGGCATCCGAGTTCACTATCACTCTAACATTCACTTACACTTCCATCAAGCACTAGGTGGGAGAATTACATAGGGATTGATCTCTCTTTAGAGTATTGGTATGTAGGAAAATATCTTCACATTAGGGTCATGAAGATGTCTTATTTATCCTAATAATGAACGTATAATTATTTTTCATATCATACTTGCAAGGAGGATTAGGGTTTTCACACCAAATCATGTTTTCTAGACACAATAAAGAGCTCTATATTTTATGCATGAAGGAAGAAGAAATAAAATTAGGGGCATTAGTGCAAGAATAAATAAAATTAGGGGAATTAGTGCTCCAAAATAATAGGAACAATCCCACAAAGGGTACATTAATTCCACATTGAGGATACTACACAAGTATTACACTGCTATCCATATAGGGTGCTACTATCCAATGAGTAGACACACACCAAAGTATTTTTGATGATACTCAAAACTATTTAGAACTCAAATATTAGAACCCACATCATCCATAAAATTCATTTCTATAAAGTCTATATTTATGTCTATTTATTTCTATTTTTAGAAATTCAAAAAATTATAAATGATATAACAAATTAGTGATTGTTTATTACAATTCATTTAACTAATTTAGATATCTCTATAGACACCAAAAATATGCACACCATGATTCTGAATGTCAAAACACCCCTAGACCACCTTAGGACCCCCCTTGGGACCAATCTAACCCTTTGACCCCTAGCCAAGCCTAACTCATGGTCAATTTTCCAAACTGACCTAACCAACCTTTTACCCACCCTTTGCCTTCACCTTCTACTGCCAACAGTTAGGGTGTACCTCCTTAGCAATAAATATGCAATCTACCCCACCTTGATTTTCTAAAAATAGCTTGTCTTAATCTTCATGTGAGCCATTTCATGAGTGAGTTATAATTATAAGGCCCAATTGATGCCTTATTGTTATTCTCTTGCCTTGCCTATAAGAAGAGAGGATCAAGGAGGTGAAAATAATTAGCATTTTTTATCAAGAGCTTGTTCATCCAGAGTTCCTTTGTTTTATAGGTCAATCATCATCAAGAATCCAATAATCTATCCCTCATGTTAGAGATCCAACTTAACATTTTAGCTTTGATAAAGCACCAAGTACTATTACTCTATCAAAATCACATTAGACTCCACTAATGAGTTAACCACCTCAAACACCCACCTAATTAGCCTTCTATAAGATAAGTATTCATTTTTAGTACTTAATTACTTTATTTGATTTCACACTCAGCCCAGTACCAACCCATCTCCTAGAATCCAACCTTTTGATCTCATCAATCAACCATTTACCAACTCAAATCTACACATAATAACTATTGATGATTGTGTCAACCATTGATGGTTTACCCAACTACCAATGGTGAGTTTGATCACTGACAGTCACCTTAACTATCGATGGTCACCTCAACCACTGATGGTCACTATGGTAGAAAATAATAGTAAGTTATTTCTACCTACCTACCCTTAGCCCAATCTAATTTTTTGAGTCCCTATCTAATCATAGACCCCTATCCTATTTTTTGAAATAGATCAGAGCCCTTTAGCACTATTATTGACTTGATTATCATTATATTAGTCATTTCTAGTCTATTTATTTATCAATCATCTCTTGTATTCAATTTTAGTACCTTTTGATTGTTGATACAAGTAATTTATATTTTATTTTATAAACTTAATTGTTTAAAATGTGTGGATTTATAGCCCCTGAGAAAGCTCTTACTTCTGGGATATAGCTAGTGCTAGGTAATCCACTCAACTACCTATCTAACCAACTATTTTATTTAGTGTTGTCTTATTTACAAGTCATCCTCCCAAGCCAAAGAAGAATTCTTCACAATCATATGATTCAATGTCCACACAAAAAAATAGGTTTTCAACCATACCTTTATTTAGTTTCTTTTTCTTCCCTTTAAAAAATATAAGCTAAAATTCACTAAAACATTATGGCATACCTAGTGGGAACCTAAGTCTTGGGTTTATTTTCTTTGCATCTATTTTCTCTTCTCTCTATATATTCTCATTAATGAAACTAAAATTTCTTTTTGGTTTAAAATCAAGTGCATCCATTGCTTACTTCTAATTTTAGCTCACTTTGAATTAAGGCAAAGTAATTTTATCATAGCAACACTTTTGTTTCACACAATAAACCAAATCACTTTCATCAATTAAATATAAAACAAACTTGAGACAAGGCCCAATTAAGATTTCATCACCTAGCAGTAACCTTACTCTTTCTTAGTGATCCTACTTAAAGGTCATTACCAAGGGGAAAACTAACTTATCTCTATGGTTGAGTATAACCTTTGGAAATTAGTATATATTGGCTAAGCACCCAACACCCTTATCGATGTGGCATATGAAGTGAGAGGGTAGACCCCAATACCAAGCCACATATTAATTACCAATATAGATATTTTTGAAAACCTAAACTTAAAACTAACCATAGATTGATTTTTTAGTACCTGATCTACAAGCCAACTTCTATCACACATTCTCATAACTTAAGGCATAATCCAAAAGCAAGATTAAAATTAACCATGGGATCTTAATATACTCTAGTGTGTGTTGGATTTTCTTGCTTTCTCTTTGTTTGAGTTGTAATATTCTTTGTGTTTTCTTCATATCCTAATTACATGGTTCTTACTCATCAACAACAAAGAGACTTAGAAAGCTAGGACCCATATATATATTATCTAATCTCCTCTACCTCTTCATTCATAGAGTATATCTAAAATACTAAGAGTTCTCCTCATCATTCTAATGCTTTTAGTGTGCCTCAAATAGTCTCCCAAGGTGACCCAAACTTTGTTTCCCTTTTAGACAATAACCTGGTGGCTTTAAAACATTATCTTAACATAGTAGCTCATCATATAACTATTTTAATACCATTTACCAATCTACCCTATGGCATGTGATTAAGATTTTTAGGACTATCACCACCCAACCATTAGCTACCTAAGAATCTACCTTAGCTAAAAAATCATCTAATAGAACTATATAAAACTAACTATCTCAACCTTCTAACACCCAAACACATCCTATCCCAACTAACAATATTCTAACATAACTACCACCCGACATTTACCTACCCATACTCCAATTACTATTGGAGTACCCACTATCATCATCACTACCCTTCTTCTGACTACCCCCACTTCAATTCAAAATGTAGTAGCATCGATACATTCTACCTTACCACTTGTTGCTACTAGGGTTACCACTTATCCCTTACCTTAGAATTAGTCACCCATACCCACTAAGTAGTACATACCCTCTACCTAGCCACTAGTGACCACATATTTATATGTGGCTTCAACCCAACAACCTGTGGCCACTTACCCATATGTGGCAACTTCTCAACCTTCAACAAATTATCAATATGTCACTCAACCCAAACCACCATATGCACTTTTCAACCCTTTAGGTGCACCACCACAAATATAATTAATGAAGATGCTCATGAATAAGATGAAAAATCTAGAGTCATCTATATCTGGGGCTCACAATATCATATCCTATGACCAGATCTATAATGATTCCATCTACCCATCTATGCCTATCAGGCCATCTCTTCTTCATTGGTAACTTCCCAACTTCTCCAAGTTTTAGAGTAAGGAGGATATTCAATATCACCTTAGGGAATTCAAGCATTCATGTTATTTTATTACCTATGATGATGCCCTCTTTCTCAATAATTTTCTTATATTTTTATCAGGACTGGCATTAGACTAGTATAGTGTCTTAACCAAGCATTCCATCTTTTCCTTCACCTAGTTGTCTTAGACTTTATTGGACTACTTTTCAATAAATATCTCCAAGAAGGTTTCCATCACTAACCTCTACTCTATTCAATAGTTTGATGATGATTTGTTGCTGATTTTGTAGCTCATTGGTGGAGCCTAATCAACCAACACTCCTTTTCCTTACCTCAACCTAAATTCATAGAGATATTTGCTTGGGAATGTGCCAATCATATCTCCTATACACTAAGTGTTCATATATTTTGAACATTTTATGAATCTTTTACCATGTCACATAAGCTATAGAACATATCCATTGACAAAGGAAAACTAAAACTAAAAACAATAACTCTACCTATAGAACTAATGAGTCTTCTTCCTCCAACCTGAACAACCAAAAGAATACTAGGACCAAAAATAAGGGAATTATGAATGTGATTGTCCTTAAATCCACCTCCTCATCAGCTACTAACTAGCCAAATTCCTCTAGTTCCTCAAATCAAAACATGAGAAACCAAAACTAGAAAACCCAAAAGAAATTTACTCCACTTAGAGAATCTTACACTGTAATCCTAGAAAATCTATTGAAAGAAAATATCATACATATTCCTCCTATCAAACCACCTCAACAATTTGATTCTTCTCATCCTATACCTAGTTGATATAATGATAATGATCTATGTGCCTTCCATCAAGTGATAGGACATGAAATTAGTAGGTGCAACACCTTTAAGAGCGTTGTCCAATGTCTCATTGATAAAGGTGAACTTGTGTTGGATAACCCCAATGTACCTCAAAACAAATCCCTTGAAATATTTAGGTAACCTTTTCCCAATTATGTGCTTGCCAAGAATGAAATCAAAATGGTTGAGTTCTCTCATGATGCCCATACTATTAACATGGTTCTTGGCACATTCATTGATGAAGAACCTACTAACTAACCTATTTGTTCCTCACCCTCTCTATTTATTGAGGTAGTGGGGCTACCTTCTCCTATTTTAGAAACCCAAACCAAGGAAGCACCCCTTTCTTCTCCTCTAGTTATTAAGATAGTGGAGCCATCAATCCCTTCATTTATTGACATTCTAGAACAAGAACCCATTTTACCTTCTCCTTTAACCATTGAGAAATCAAGTACCAAGCCAAATAAACCAAGGGAGTAGGAATACCAAAAGGCTAGCGAGCCAAACTCTTATCTCCTTCTAACTTGACCTATATCTTGGGGCCTCATCCCTCTACTCTAAATAGAAAGCTAATTGTCCCAACTAAGACCCAACTACCATTGTTGGTTACACCAACACAATTACATTTAGACACACCTATTTTCACTGAACCATCAATAACCAAGCTACCTATCCTAAAACCTCCTACCTTTGCTTTCTCAACATCCACCTTATCAAAATCATAACAACCAACCAAATGCACTACCTTACCCAAACCTTTTATTACCAAACCTACTCCCAAAAGAACTTCTACCTTAGCAACCAAGACCAAAAACCCTACACTTTCTCCAACTCTAGCCAAATCCTACTCCACCATTTTCCAATAGTTACTGCAAGCTTCTTCATTAACCTTACCCCCTATCAAGCCATTTGACACTCTTGGTATAAAACCCACTTAGTATAACAACCACCACATGTGTTCTTATCATAAGAGACTAGGGCATGACAAAAAAATACAAAAACTCTCCAAACCATTATTCATTAGCTCTATAATAAGGATGATCTATTAATATATGAACCTCCTATGGACCCACTACCAATAACCAAAAACCACTAGCCAAAACCTACCTACTCCTCCACTTTCACCCAAGAGTGACAAAGAGCGTAACCAATATCCTAATCCAATTTCTCCCTCTATCCATACCATTCATGTGGTTACAAGATCACAGTAAAAGGATAAGGAGAATGCCAAGGTATCCATTCCATGGACATACCCATCTTTTACATCCCAACCAAACCCTACTCAAATACCTTCACCTTCACCCAAACCCAAGGTATTTATCTTAAGTGCCTCCCAATACAACCCCTCTATGTCCATCAAGATAGTGGTGCTTAAACAAATCCACCAAACCTCAATAAAAATGAGTTTATATGAGTTGATTACCACTTCACCTCATCATTGGCAAGCAATGAAAGAGGTATTGTAATTGGTGGAGGTCTAACCTGAAGACCCTCAACCTCTGGTAGCCTTTATTGGTAGTCTCTAAATTTCCACCCTTGTCACCTTCCAGGATTTATAAATACCTTATATCCATCTATATACCCAAATCCCCCTCTTTTTATTGCTACTTAAATCAACCAAAACCACATTAAATGGGTCATGATTGATGGGGCATCTAGTATTAACATTATCTCCTCCCATGCCTATAACCAACTTAACCTTCTAGATAATGTCATGTCTAAAATCTTAGCCATCATCAAATACTTTAATGAAACCATGACCACTACCCTAGGAATGGTTATCCTTCATATCTATGTAGGCGTTGCATGGTCCATGAAATCTTTTATGTAGTGGAAAGTGAATTCCAATACAATGTTTGCTAAGATGACCCTAGATCTGTTCTATGGGTTATGTCCCCTCTAAACTACATCATTGCATTAAATTTGAGCATGAAGGCTAGGTCATCACCATAAAATTTGACCCAAGTCCCTTCTTGACATGAAACATTACCTACCAACCTATCGATGTCCTCTTACATCCCTCTAACACACCCTCCTTAACCAAAGACAAGACCTCCACCATAAAAGAAGTCACCCCTCATTCTAAAAATGAGGCATCAACTAATTGATCCATGAACTCTAATAAAATCCCCACCTTAGACAATTTAGAATCAACATTCCACTACCTTATGCTGGGGGATTATCACCTTTTAGCCCTTGATGTTTTCCCTATTCCCCAAGAGTATGGGAAACTTAACCACTAACCTAGTTATGACCCCAATGTCAGGACCATTATTCCTTTTGGACCTCCCCATTGTCAAGACCATTTCATCTATAGGGGACTTGACAAACCCATTGACACTTCCACTACCTCTCTATCACCTCATCCTTTCACCTTCACCTTTTCCTATCTAGATAATTTGAGTTTTGCCAAAATGTACCTCCATAGGTATGCTTGGAAAGGATTTGGTATCAAACAATATGAGCATGGCCCAAATGAGTTGGTATCCATTGAGATCATAAATACTCATGAAAAACATGGCCTTGGTTTCATCCTAACTACCAAGAAGAAAACCAAACCACCTACCACCACCATTATTGAGGAAGACACCCCTTCTTCATCAACTTCTCCTCTACTTACATGTGAGGATGATGACATAATCCCACCTAAATTTTTTTTCATCAACATGGTTAGCCTTAGACCCCTAACTTATCAAAAGGAGGGGGCAACCATAACCATCCCTTTGACCCATCTTGAGATGATAGGAGATGACTCCCATACCATTAACATTGTCTAGTGTTAAGATGATGATTCCATTCTCACCTACCTTGGTGCCCTAGATTATTCCATCTAAAAATCCCTTCCTCCTAAAACTTCAACCATGTTGAATGAATATACCATGGATATCAATTTGGGTACTCTAAATAACCCTTGTATTATCAAAATCATTAAATTGTTAATTGCAAAGGAACGTCAGGATATCCCCTTTCTTCCAAGACCACATGATAGCATTGATTTGGTCTTATAACATCATACCTAGGATTTAACCCACCATTTATACCCATAACATAGTCATCCACTGTGATATAAAGTCTATAAAGCAAAAAAATTAACAAATGCACCTTCACATAGCCCTTCTCATCAAAAATGATGATCTGGGCAACAATTTATGTGACCACTCAAGTGGCAACAATTTAGGTGACCATTCAGTGACAATTAATTCCTCAGATTTTTTATTATTTTAAATCCTCACCTATTATGTCCTCGAGTTCTATATTGTTTTAATTATTGGAAGTCAAATTATCAGTGATAGTTATTCCCTTGAGCCACTCAATCTTAAATTTTCACCCGTTAATTCCTCGAGTGACTCAATCTCCCCATGCTTTGAAATATGTATAAATGCATTATAACTTGAAATGGGAAGGCATACATCTCTTCCTAGAGATAATCCTATATTTTTATTATGGTTTTGAGTAATACTACATCTCTCCTCAGAGAATTCATTGTTACTATGTTATTTCTAAGCTATTGAAATATTTATCAACCAAAACTTTTGAGTTTTGGATTAGTGGTAATAGAGCGGTTTGTCTTGAGAGTGTATGATCTTGAAGATGAGGTCAGGATACAAGAAACTTGGGTGGGAAGTAATAGAGCTTCCAAACTTTCCACCTATTCACCCCAAATCACTTCAAATGGTAGACAACACTGAGACATCTGATCCTTTCAAGGAAATGGTGAATGAATCTCTCCAATGGCAACAAGCACAGATGTTGCAATAATTTTCTCAAATTATTCAGACACTTTCGATATGAAATTATGGCTCTGTGACTACACATCATGGCTCCTCATCTAGGAAACTTCCTTTCAGTGCCCCAACACCCTTCAAGGTTTAGGTAAATTTTGATATTCCCACATTTGAAGGCAAAATCAATGCTGATGTAGTGGAAAATTTGTTGGATCAACTATCTTCCTACTTCTCTATAAATAAGTTCACCGATGGAGAAAATATCACTTTTGCTCTTTTGAAATAATCATTTCCCATGAAAAACTAGTGGGAATGTACAAAAAGAGGTTCAATATAGATATCATTAGCCTTGGGGTGGAACCTACCTAGGATGATTTTATGGAAGTAGTAAAAGAAGAATAATATCCCATCAGAGCATATGATGATCTGTACATACAATGGAAACAACTTCACCAAGGAAAGGACCAATCTGTTCAAGATTACATAGACACTTTTCATTCTTTGTCTACAAGATTGGGCATTCAAGATAGTGAGAAACATAAGACTCTCAAATATCATGGTTGACTACAATGGTACATACGGGGGGAAATGGAACTCTTCAATTTGGAAACCCTTGGTGAGGTATATAAATTTGCAGTGAAGATTGAATAGAAGCATGACAGAAAGAATATGAAGAGTCAACCCTCAAAATGGAAAAGTGACAAGGAAGGTCAAACACGAGGCCAAAATTGGAAGCAAAAGGAGCTTTAGGATAAGAAATCCCAAAAGGGGAAAGCTGGAAAATTGTGTGATTACCACAAAACTGGAACTCACCCCAAAGAAGAATGTTGATCCATCAAGTCACTGCTCTGAGTTACAATACTTGACATCTACTACTCTACCTCATACATAACCCACAGTTAAAGAGGATGAAGAATAAGTTATAGATGTTGATCTTGACACCATCATCACTTCATCACATACCCATGAGGAAAGACCAGATGACAAAGAAAGATTATTTCTCTCCAAATTATGGGTAAAAGGTAATCCTCTGCATTTCATTCTTGATAGTGGGAGTCAAAAGAATTTAATCTTTGCTAAAGTTGTGAAATGTCTAAATCTAGCCATGAAACCTCATCCAAAGCCCTACAATATTAGATGGTTGAGCCTAGGGAAAGACCTTTGTGTCACCCATCATTGTCTTCTTTCATATGCTATAAAACCATTCCAAGGTTAAGTCTTGTGTGATGTGGTCAATCTAGATGTTTTTGATGTACTCCTTGGTCAGCCATTCATGTATGAGTGACATGGCATCTATGAATCACAAACTTGAAGGATCACCCTCACTCTTGGAACATAGTGCTATAGCGTAATAGAGGTACCACCTCCCACATCTGTCTCCCTGATCAGTGCTAAGCAATGCAAGAGATTGGTGGAGAAGACAAAGCAATTTGTTCTCATGGTGGTCAAACCACAAAAATCCAAGGAGGCCAATGTTGCAGTCCTGACTACACAATCAACACAACAATAAAAGTAGATAGGATGAATCATAGGAGAATATGATGACTTATTCAAGTCACCCATAGGAGTTCCACTGCATTTTTAGGTAAAACATTCTATTGATTTGATCACAAGATCACCCTTGCCTAACAGTCTTGTGTATCAAAGATCAGTTTTAGAGAATGATGAGATAAAAAGATAGATTCAAGAATTGATCCAAAGGGGTCACATTAGGCTAAGCTCTTCACCTTGTGGTAGTCCAATTGTCTTGGCACTGAATAAAGATGGAACATGGAGAATTTACATTGACTATCGAGCCCTGAATAAAATCTCTGTGAGGAATCGCTACCCTCTCCCCAAGATTGATGACCTACTGGACTAGCTCTGTGGTGTGAATTTCTTCACCAAAATTGATCTCAAATTTGGTTATCACTAGATTCCCATCGATCCCACTGATGTCTGGAAAACTGCATTCAAATCTAAGGAGGGGCTCTTTGAATGGTTGGTTATGCCTTTTGGCCTAACACACCTACAACCTTCATGAGGATGATGGATGACATCCTACGACCCTTCACTAACTAATTCATGGTTGTATACTTAGATGACATACTCATCTATATAAAAACATGGGAATGACATTTGTAACATGTTCGTAAGGTGCTTCAAACTCTTCAAGAGCACAAGTTGTATGCAAATCTTGACAAATGCACATTCAGAATGACAATAATTCAATACCTTGAGTACATTGTGAATGAGGAAGGGGTCCATGTTGATTCAAAAAATATTTGAGTTATTCGATAATGGCCCACACCAAGGACCCTCACAGAGCTTCATAGCTTTTTGGGTCTTGCAAATTTCTGTCACAGGTTTGTTCTTGGATTTTCATATGTTGCTTGGTCACTAACCCAAGTGACTAAAGGAGGAGATAAAGATACATTTTAGTGGGGTGAAATATAGCAAGGGGCATTTGAGAATTTGAAGAATAGACTCTACTCAACCCTTGTTCTTACCTTGGAAAATTTGCATCAACCATTTGAGTTGATGATAGATGCATCTAAATATGCCATGGGAGCTATCATCATGCAACATGGCCATCCTATTTCATACCACAGTGAAAATTTTGCTGATACAGTCAAGAAATATCCAACATATGATAAGGAACTCTATGCCATTGTGCAAGCTTAAAAACACTAGAAACACTACATCTTGGGGAAAGAGACAGTCATCCACACTGGCCATAGACCATTAGAATTCATCTAAATAAAAAGCAATATATGAAATGAGAGGCACCAAAAGTGGGCCACATATCTTCAGCAATTCCACTTGATAATCAAACATAAAAAGGGGATCTCAAATACAACTATAGATTGTTTGAGCCACCCACCAATTACTACACTCACAATAGTTCTTGACCTGTGCAGACATGAGACTGTCACTTGGGGTACTCTGTATGAAGTAGATCCTACCTTTGCTGATACATATCAAGCACTCTAAAATGGTGAACATGTTTCTAAATTCTATTTAAAATATGATGTCCTCTACCATATGGGGCACATCTATGTTCCTATTATAGAGAAACAAAATATGGTATGGGAAGCACACTTTAGTACGACAACTGGACACTTTGGTATCGAAAAGACATTGGCAGTTATTCCAAAACACTTCTACTAGCCCCATATGTGGAAAGATGTGGAAAGATATCTCAAATATTACACCCCATGTGCAATAGCCAAGCCAAAAAATAAGAAGTAAGGATTGTACATGCCATTTCCAGAACCAACTAGGCCTTGGGAATCTGTCTCAATGGATTTTCTTTTAGGTTTGCCCACTTCCAAACATGGAAAAGACTATATTTTTGTGGTAGTTGATCATTTTTCAAAAATGGCTATCATGCTTGCTTGTAAGAAAATAATATCTGCTGAGGAAACTACTCAACTATATTTTAGTCATGTATGGCTCCATTTTGGTCTCCCCAAGTCCATTGTCTCAAATCAAGATAGTAGGTTCCTGAGCATCTTCTGGTCCACTATATGGAAGATGATGGATACTAAGCTAATAAAGTCCACAGACTTCCATCCATAGACTGATGGTTAGACAGAGGTGGTAAACTGCTTGATTGTTCACATGATTTGGATGTATCACTCCAAACATCCATGCACATGGGATGAGGGACTTCCTTTCATACAACATGGATACAATCAAGTACTACATAGCTGGACCAAGCACAGTCCATTCCAAGTATGTTTTGGGTTCCAACCCATGACACCAATTGATATAGCTATTCCTTTTTCCACCATGGAATACACACCTCATGAAAGATCTGAGGTAGCAATAGCAACAAATTTTATTAAATAAATGCAACACATCCAGTAATAAGTTCATGACATCCTAGAGAAGATGAATCAGAAGTATAAGCAATGCCATGACAAACATAGGATTTCACACCATTTTTTTATGGGTGACAAGGTTTGGTTATGGCTTTATAAGGAATAGCTTGTAGTCCCACATAGAAATATTTATCCTCTACAATATGGTCCATACGCCATCACCAAAAAATTTGCATAAAAAGCTTTTGAGTTGAACCTACTAGCCTACCTTGGTCTGCATCCAATATTCAATGTGGAGCTCCTCAAACCATATCACCCACCTCTATTAGACACTTCAATTGTGGCAGAACAACTAGACATTGATGAGCTTGATCCATAGAGTTTTGCTCTAGTAGAAGAGGATCAAATTGTGGATACTTGGATGAAGACAACAAGAAGACGCTCTATTCAACTATATCAAGTGGTCAGAAGAGGAAAACTTAGCCACCAAGGTGAGTGGCTCATAGAGAATCAAATCAAGACACAACTACCCCACCTAGTGGGGAATATTGATGTAATGGGGACCATTGCTTTTCAAGGAGGGAGGAATGGTCTAGGCAACAATTTAGGTGACCACTTGGGTGGCAACAATTTAGGTGACCATTTGGGTGATAGTTAATTCCTCTAATTTTCTATTGTTTTAAATCCTCACCTGTTATGTCCTCGAACACTATATTGTTTTAATTCTTGGAAGTCAAATTGTTGGTGACATTTATTTCCTTGAGCCACTCAATCTTAAATCATCACCCATTAATTCCTTGAGAGACTCAATCTCTCCATGCTTTGAAATATGTATAAATGCATTGTAACCCAAAATGGGAAGGCAAACATCTCTTCCCAGAGATAATCCTATATTTGTATTGTGATTTTGAGTAATACTACATCTCTTCTTAGATAATTTATTATTACTATGTTATTTCTATGCTATTGAAATATTTATCAACTAGAACATCTGAGTTTTGGATCAAATGAGCTTCAACATATTCTATCATTCAATTTCATTCAACCCACTGACTATCCCTAATGGGTATAGAATATTTTTTTGATCACCAAAGCCATATGGGGAATATGAATTTATGTGAATTTTTTTGACCTCAAACTTGCTTTCCCTAAAGATGACTTTCCTCTACTAAGCATCGACCATCTAGTTAATCTTATATCCACCCATGAGATGTTATCTCTCATGGATATATTCTCGAGTTCCATCTAGATACTAATTACCCCCAAATATTAGCATAAGACCACCTTTACCACTCCATGGTGGACCTTATACTATAGAGTCATTCATTTCAAATTAAAGAATACTAGTGCAACCTACCAATATGCCATGACTTATATCTTCTATGACCTTATCCAAAATATTTTAGATGACTATGTGGATGACCTTATCCAAAAATCCAAACTCAAAAAAGATCATTTAGCCATTCTCAAAATCATCTTTAAGTAGGTTATCCATTACCATGTCCACCTAAACCCTAAGAAGTGCATCTTTGGAGTCTTATCTAGAAAACTTTTGGATTTTATTGTCTCCCTTTAGGGAATAAAAGTTGATCCCGCCAAGATCAAACAAATCCTTGACATGCTTCCTATAGTTAACCTTAAATAACTCCATAGTTTAAAGGGGAATCTTCAATCCATTAATTTCTTTATCTACCAGCTTTTAGACTAATGCCAACACTTCCACCACCTTCTAAAGAAGGATGTCTCTTTTAAATGGAATAGTGACTATCAAAAGGCCTTTGATTCACTCAAAGAGTACTTTTTGTCTCCACCTATCCTCACCCCTCCCAAGGACAACCAAACTTTCTACATTTATATCTCTACCACTGATCACTCCCTAGGGGTAATGCTTGCTCATTGGGGTGATCAACATAAAGAGAAAATTATCTACTACATTAACCACATGCTTGTAGTTTAAAAGACTCAATATACCCATACCAAGAATATTTGATTAACTTTAATCTTCATGGCCACTAAACTTTGCCACTACCTACTTAACCATAAAACATGTGTCATAACCAATACCAACCCACTTAAGTACATGCATTACAAGCCATAACAAAACTAATGTATGGAAAAATGGCTCATGATTTTAGTGGAGTTTAACCTTGAGTTACTTCATTAAAAGTAAATTAAAGGGAAATTCATTACCATCTGATTGGTTGAAGCTTCATTAGTAGACAACCACCCTCCTCCTCTTGAGTTCCTTGATGAGTCCATCATGACACTCTCTCAGGAAAATTTCAACTATCAAGTCACCATGTTCTTTGACAAATCAAAATGTAAACTTGGTGGGGGAGTGAGTATCATACTTATTCCCTTTGATGATAAACCTCTTCCTTTATCTTTCAATCTTAATTTTGAATGTATCAATAATATGGTTGAGTATGAATCCCTATTCATAGGCCTTCAAACTAACCTAGCCCTATGAGTCAAAATGATCAATATCTTTGGTAACTTCCAACTTGGGGTTAATAAAATCAATGGCTCTTATCAGTGTAATAATGATGTTATACAATAGTACAAACAACTAGTTGATAAGCTCTTGGAATCATTTAAACACTATCACATCCAATCAACCCCATAATCTACCAATAATTTTAATGACACCATGACTTCCCTCACCTCTCTGATCCCATCTACACCCTCTAAATCTAAGCTATCTATCATTATTTACAAACTTGCCCAACATTCCTATGTCAAACTAGATTCTCCCACCATTTTCAATGTGGAATAGACTCAACTTGACCTTTGGTATCAGTAGACCTTTGACTACCTCAACCTTTCCATCATTCCTTATAGAATTTCTAGGAATAATCAAAGATCCTTTATCTAGAGTACCTCAAATTACACCATTATGGGTGGAATTCTTTATAAATGTGTCTTTGATGGCCTCCTCTTCCATTGCATAGATAGTCATGAAGCCTCTTATGCTATCAAGGAAATGCATGATGGTATCTATAGGGGACACTTTAGTGGCCTCATCGTATCTAAATGCATTCTTTGCCTAGGCTATTACTAGCCTCCCCTTAACCAAGGCTATTGTGATTATGTGGAAAGATGTGTCAAGTGTCAACAACATGATAATTTTAATCATACACCTAGCCATAGTCTTCGCATTTCTACCAATTTTTGGCCCTTCTCATAATGGGGTATAGACCTTATTGGTGAAATTAACCCCCATTCCTTGTAGTGACACCATTCTATCATCATTGCATCTAAATATTTTACCAAATGGGTAGAGTTTATTCCTTTCATCTCAACTAAGTTGGAGAATATTATCTACTTTATCAACCACCATATCATCTACCACTTCGATGTTCCTCATAATATTATCACTAACAATGGTAAATATTTTAAGAGCAAGCAAGTCCAAGGTCTTTGTGATGAATTCAACATTAAATTAAGCTTCTCTTTTCCCTATTTCCCTCTAATGAATGGACAAGCTAAGGCCTCTAACATAACTCTTAACAACATGAAAAATAAAATGGTTAATACATCTAGTAAGGATTGGTATCAACACATCCCTTTCAACTTATGGGCATATTTTACTAGGATTATAACCCATATGGGTTATACCCATTTTTCTCTTGTGTTTGTATCATAGGCCCTCTTACTTCTTGAAGTCCAAATCCCATCTCTTAGCATATCTTTTCAAGATCTAATTTTTTAAGATGATTATTTCTAGTACTGTTTAACTCAACTTGAGCTACTTGATGAGTGTCACTTAGAATCCCTTACCCATCTTCATGTCTATAAAGAGTGCATCAATCATGCCTATAATAAACACCTTAGAGTGCAATAATTTAACATCAAAGACCTCATCCTAAAGGAAAATCAACATGTCACCAATATGGAGAAAAGCAAGTGGGGAAAGTTTACTTTCAATTGGCTTGGACCCTATATCATAACCCATAAGTATAGATTAGGAGCTTACTAGTTGTCCTCTCTTGAAGGCAACCCAGAGCTTGAGGCCCTCAATGCTTCACATCGATGTCTTTTCTTTTATTAATAAGGATCAAGTCCACCTTTTGTTTTTCCTTAAGCTCATTTCTTACTTTCAACCATATTCATCTCCCTATTTTAGGGGAAACTAATTAAAATTTAATCATGTCATTATCCATCATAGTCATAGCCTAATATTAAATAATGGGTACCACAGCTCTACCCATGGCATGATTCTTATGATATTTTTTTCCTCTTTGTTGGAATGGATTCTCATGATCGTTATCACCTAAACCTCTTTACACCTAATCAACCTCTTGTTTTTCTAATTTTTTCCTTCATAAAGGTGAACCCTTAATCCTATATAAGTAAGTATATGTCAAGAAAAAATCAAACAAGAAAAAATACAAATCCAAACCAATAACAATCATGGGTCATTCCTAACATTCTCAGACTGCTCCTTTGAAGGATAACTACATAAGCATCATCAAATTACAGAAATATAAGATAGGTTGCTCCCTTGAAGGAAATTTATCACAAAGCCTTGAAAAAATCAAATAAACTTGGACCACTCCCTTGAAGGATGGCTAAGTAAAGCATTTGTCAAAAACATAATAATTTTTTAGAATCTTCTCACATTGATCATCTTCCCATAGACATAAACAAAGTAAAAGACCCATTTTAAAAAATAACAACAGTAGAAAACTAATTTTGAGAGCCATAATTAGCTCCCAGAAAACATAATAAGGTGGAAACCACAACTGGATTTCAAAAGTAGACTTCCCACATCAATCAGTCTATACTTTGTATGATATATACTTGTTTATATTAACTCTTTGGACACCTACAAAAGATGCATGCTAGTTTCACAAGAAGGTTCCATTTTTACCAATCTCCCCTTTATGCATTACAAAAAATAGATTTTGAGCTTACTTATCATTATGTGGTTAAGACACCTTGATGAGCTTAGAATATGGCTCATTATTGACATGTTATTTCCCTCAATTCATCTCTCAAAAGATATTATCTTATGCAAATCATAGATTATTAGATAACTATTACATGGAAAATAGATACTTGTCTTGTTTATATTGAACCAAAGATTAAACCTTTACTTTGTCATTAATGTCTAATACATAACATGTTTTAGTGATTTTTAGTTGTGAATAATTCTTAAGAAGAAGACATAGGTGGTATATAGTAAAAGTTTAATTTTGATCTCCATCTAGCAGAACTACGGACTCTGCAAGCTTGATTTTATAGACTCTACAGGCTTATTTCTACAAACTCTATAGGCTTGTTTCTATGGACTTTGTAGGCTTGTTTCTATAGACTATGTAGGCTTGTTTCTATAGACTCTATAATATTGTTTCTATGGAATTCACTGACTTGTTTCTATTGACTCCACAGGCTCATTCCTACCAACTCTACAGGGTGAATTCTATGGATTATGTAAGGCCAAAGTTACAAATGGGGAAGCTGGTGGCCAAGATAAGATGAGAGACAATCATTCCATCTAGAGTCAAATAAGGAAAATGACTACTTGTTATTTTATAGGATTTTATTTTGATAAAGTTGTATATATTTGGATCTTAGGACTATTACAGGATAGTATATTTATTTCATCAAAATAATTAGATCTCTTAGAAATACAATCTCCTATCTTTGGATGAATTGATCGACCAAGGAATCCTATATATTTTCATCCTATTTTTATTTTATTGTATTAGTATAAAATGTAAGAATTTCATCATTGAAATATATTAGATAATAGAGAGTAGAGAATAGAAGAAAGAGATATACAAGCATATTACATGTTTTAGCCAGATTATAATCATTTTAGTTTTATGAATTATTAATTCAATTTCTAGCATTGATTAATATTTTTTCCTAAGTCTAAGAGGATCAAGGGCCCACTCTCCTTGGAACTAGGAATTATGTATAGTATTTATGTTATATTATATTAATTCTTTGTTATAACTAATCAAAATCTTGCTAATGTTTGCATTCATTTATAAAACACCAAAACAAATTCATAGTTCAAAAGGCATTTTATTATTCCAAAATCAAAGTGTGTTTTATTTTACAACAAATGTGTGAATCAAATTTCCTTTTGTTAGTTAGGAGTGTGATTTTACGTTCAAGTAAAAGAGTGGATTGATTTGATTAAATAGTTACATATTTCTCCTTTTCATCAAAAGAGTGAATCAAGTAGGTTATGACACATTTATTTCTTTATTCAAAGTTAGAATAATACCATCAAACACCCCCATAAGTAGACTTCTAGATCTACCATCCTAAACCTTACTACAAATAGCTTTGGACACCAGCCTTGGTTAATAAGACATAAATTAAATAAGGAGTTAAACGACACTCATCACACCTTTTTACACAACTAAATAATTCTCATTAAAATAATTCAAAGGGCTTATGTTCATTAAGCCATTACAGCTATAGTTTTGTTCTAGTCCTTGTCAATGAAGAAGCATCGTTCCCTCTTCTTGTCTTGTCATGACTAGTTGATATTTTCATTATGATGTTGGTATATTGATGGTATTATTTGTTCACCCATCTAGTGTTTTTAGTTAGATTACCTCATGTGATTTACCCTAAGTAAGATAACAATAACCATAATCATAATAGACATATCCATGTGTGTCATAAGCAACATCATAACCATAATCCCAACCATAACAAGCATAATAAAACCATAATATCCATGAGCAATAAAACAATCAACCATTTTTCACCACATGTGTAAATATAAATAATGAAGCATATACTCATTAAAACTCAACATGTCATAAGCATAACCATAAATAAAAACCATATCATGCCTAAAATCCATAACATAAGCATAATCCATAAGCAATATAACATCACATCATAATAATTAAACATTAATACAAATCATACACCATGGGCATAAGAAATAATTAAATAATACATGAGCTATATCTTGCACCTAGGGCTCCACTATCTCCTGAAGCACCACTAGATCCTAGTGCATGCCCCCTACTATACCTATTGATCCCCCTATAGTAGCTATCTACCCACCTATATATATATATATATATATATATATATATATATATATATATATATATATATATATATATATCCCATTGACTTGGTGTCACCACATTAGTACCACCTAATAACCTCACTCTATATTCACCCCAATAGAGCTCCTTAGGGTACCAAATCAAAAATATAGCCTCATAATACTATAGCTCCTCCTCTATAGCTAGGTATTGTGCCATGGGAATGGTACCCAGTGGTCCTATAATGGACATGGCTCCTCATCCTCTCTACCTCAAGGAGTCCTTCTCCTATGTAACTAAGGCTAGTGAAGCCCTCACCTAGTCCTTGTCACTTACGAGAGTAGTAACCTAATCCTATAATGTGGCCACCTATCCTTATAATGCTATGACTTGTTATTATGTAGTGGTTAATATTGATCTTACCTATCCATTAGAGTTAACCCCTTGTGCCTATGCCCTCTATCCCCCTCTCCCAACTAGGTCCACATCCATAGGCCCCCTACCTCCATCATCCCCACCAATATCTACCACCACATATAATGCTCGGTACCATGCCATGTACCCATCTATAAAACTAACATGATCTATCTATGATGTAGCTGGTAGCTCATCATGGTCTAGTAAAGCCAGCATGGGATGTGGCTCTAGTAATAAAATTTATGTGTCATCACACCTATACCTCAAAAATGTGCTTTGAATACCCTATACAAGGCTAAACTATCTACACACCTTGTCAAAAGGGATAAACTCCACCTCCCCATCTCTCTTACCAAATATCAATCTATAACTTTGTAGGGAGAGTGTCTACCACCTGTAGCTAGGCACACTAGAAACTAAACATAAGGTCTCTAGGTGATATCTCTAATCACTAAGACACCTAGTGTACCCATAAACCAATCAACATCATGGGATCCTCCCCTTACACATGAGGTAATGAAGTCACCCCTACACTACATGAACTTGATTGGGAAATCTATATGTGTGTATCCTTATCAAGACAACTCCACTAGCCTCACCACCTAGATATGCTTATAGGCCTAGCAATGAAGAACTAGGTCAACACTATTACCATACCTCCTATGGGACCTAAATACCCATAGTTACTTGTATGTCTATACTAGGAGAACATGTACCCAACCAAACATAGTATGCCCTAGTAGTAACTTAACCAACACCCATAGTAGTAAATATGAGAACCTCCCATTGCTCAAGTTAGGAAGAGCAAAGTAGGAGATGTCCATCATAAGCATCATCAAAACTCTCCTCTTATTTGGAGCCCTTGCATACATCATGTTGTAACTGAACATACCAACATACCATTAGACCCAATCACTTTCATCTCCATATAATAGCTTGATGTGATCCTCCTACTCCTCTCACTCTATGTGGTTAATAAGATCACCTTAGATCAAAAGTTGTGTGATCTTATGTACATCCTCAAGTAAGATATTCATATCACCAATTAGTATTAGGAAGGTGTTTGTAGCAATAATCCATCTCTCAATGAGCACTATGATCATAGGGGCATCTCAAGGCACATGTTGATAGTGCATCATCACCCCTAATCTAACCTCCTCCATGTGGGTCCAGTTAGTTGGGGTCATCCCTTGGTGGATCTATGAAAATATGAGTATCATTTAGTCATGCATTTATATCTACTCCTTAGTCTATGAAAAATCATTTTTACACAACTTAGTTACCTATCTTATTTACCAAATTTATCTACCCTTCACTTATTTGACCATCACCCTCTTAACATTTATCCATTTACTCTTTGCTATAATCTAGCCCATCTATCCATCCACCTAGCCTCAACCATCTACAACTCTAACACTATCTCCCACCTATTCTAAACCATAGGTACTTTTCTAGCATATGCATAAAATCAAATGAGTTGACCACTGATGGTCATGGTGACTACTGATGGTCATGTGTCCTTATCTTTATGGGTATCAACCATTAATTATCACTATGGGTGTTTCTCTAATAGAACACCCAAAACCCTAACTACCCAAAAAAACTCCAAACCTGCTCAATATTTCCTAAATTCTAACTTAATACCAAATGCTACCCCAGCTCACCTACCCCACCCTATCAAATTCTAATTTTACCCACCAATTTTTTTACATCACATAATTACCCTAACTAGGGCATACCATCCAAACCTAAGCATTTAATCAACCTACCCTCCAACCCTAATTCAATTACCAAATCAAGTTATCCTATCCAATTAAGGGAACCCCATACCTCATTTTATGATTACCATTGTGGGGTTAGTCATAAGCCTGCTCATCCTTGTCCATCCTTACATGCTCCCTGTATCTTTACTTGTCCCCTAAGTCATTTCAATTACACCAACTCAATAATTCCACCTTAGTAGTCATCATCAACAATCCTATCACCCAAATCACCAAAATTCTAGAGATCTAATAGCTAAAGTAAAATGAGTTAAAATTAACTCAATTTTCACTTTCACCCCATGGATTTTTAGGGTTTCCACCCTGACCATCAATGGTTAGGGTAACCATCGATGGTTTCCCTTGAGCACCCTGACCATTGATATTCAAGAGGCTCACCTTTTTGAAATCACCTATAAGTAGATCCTTTTTCTCAACAAAACTAAATCACACCCACCCATGGAGACCACCTTCTCCACCCACCCTATCTACCTCATTATCTTACCAATGGTTTATTTTAGCCCAACTAGCATGTATTTTACAATTACTTTTTCATTGTAATTTGATTACAAACACAATATTACCATGTTGACCACTTTTAAAAATTGCTCCACCTTATGCTTACCTGACCCACTTGTGTCTTCTCAAGATTATTCCTACCTTAAATAACCATGACACTTGACCAGTTTATGTTTTCACCAAGAGTACTTCCTACCTTGGATAACCATCAAAACATAAACCTTTCCTATGAGAATTGTATTTATGAGTGTTCCAAACTACCACACCTAAATTCAATTATGTGTTCCACTTGTCACTTGTCCTTCTAAGAATCGACCTTTATTTTTATCAATTATGACAACCTAGTCTTTGTGCGATCTTGGCTATCACACTTTTTATCACACTATTTGTGTTTTTTGTGATTTAGTGCCTAACCTATCACCCACCCTCATGATTTACACCTTTTTCATCACCTTCATCCACCTTATCAAACCCACACTTGATTCTATTTTACCTCATCAACTCCTAGTTTGAAGGTGAACACCTCCTCCCATACTCATGGTAATCAGACCCTTGACTAATAATTTGTTTTTATTTTATATATTATATATTCAAATCTACATAACAAAAATGGGAAAATGTAGACACTAAAAATCTTCACACCATGATTCTAAATGTCAAAACACCCCTATACCACCTTAGGAGCCCCCTTGGGACCAATCCAACCCTTCAACCACTAGCCAAGCCTAACCCATGGTCAATTTACCAAACTAAACTAACCAAAATTCTACCCACCCTTTGCCTTCACCCTTGATCATTGATGGTCAATATGACTATTGATGGTAACCTTGACCATCGATAGTTAGGGTGCACCTCCTTAGCAACAAACATGCAAGTTACCCAACCTTATTTTTTTAAAAAATAGCTTGTCTTAATCCATGTGCATCCATTACATGAACAAGTTATAATTAGAAGGCCTAGTTGATGCCTTGGCACTACTCTCTTGCCTTGCATATAATAAGGGAGGAGCAAAGAGGTGAAAATAATCGATAATTTTTATCAAGAGCTTGTGTATCTAGAGTTCCTTTATTTTGTAGGTCAATCATCATCAATAATCTAGTGATCCATCCCTCACATCAGATTGCCAACTTTCCACCATATATCTACCAAAGTAACAAGTATCATTACTCTGATAAAATCATGTTATACTCCACCAATGAGTTAACCACCTTAAACACTCACCTAATCATCCTTCTACAAGATAATTATGTGTTTTTAGTATTCATCTACTTTATTTGATTTCACACTTAACCCAACACCAATCCATATTTTAAAATCCAACCTTGTGATCCTATTAATCATCCATTTACCAACCCAAATCTACACATAATAATTTTTTATAGTTCTCTCAACCACCAATGGTTTTCCCAACCACCAATGGTCACCTCAACCATCGATGGTCAACTTAACCATTATTGGTCACCTCAACCACTGATAGTCCCTTTGGTAGGAAATAAAAAGTTATTTCCACCTACCTAACCTTAGCCTAACTTGATTTTTTGTGTCCCTATCTGATCACAAACCCCTATCTTATTTTTTGAAATAGACTTGATCTTTTTAACACTAGTATTGACTTATTTATCACTATATTAGTCATTTTTAGTCTATTTATTTATCAAGTATATTTTGTATTCAACTTTAATACCTTATGATTATTGATGCAATTATTTTCTATTCAGCTTTATAAACTTAATTGTTTAAAATGTGTGGATTAACAACCCCTAAGGAAGCCCTTGATTCTAGGATCTAGCTAGTGTTTGGATCCACTCATCTACCTAGCTAACTGACCATTTGCGTTATTGTTGTCTTATTTCTAGGTCACCCTCCCAAGCCAAAGAGGATTTCTTCACAATCATCTAATTCAATGCATGCATAAACAAATAGGTTTTTCAACAATACCTGTATTTAGTTTCTTCTTCTTCCCTTTCTAAAATATAAGATGAAATTCACTGAAACATTTTCATCCCTTTAATCTAAACATATGTTTTACATAGTTAAACCCTAAAATGTTAAATCATTTAGATATTAGGTTATGGTTTACATATCTTTACTCAAAAGTGCTTAATTATTTCATTCATCAATTCAAGTGGCTATAAAATATGGATTTTTTTTACTTGGGGTGTATCATATTGTGAGATATGAGTTAAATTTTAGAGATCAAAGATAATAAACATTGTGTTGGTATACATTAAAAGCATACAATTGGTTCTGGACAAATACAAACATGTTTATGGAATTAAAAATATATTATTCATGGATGATATAAGATGATTTGAGTGCAAAAACTATATGAACTCTACTTTAGGTTGCCTTCAAGTTAGAAATTTTATGGCAAATTGCATGTGGTCATACACACAAACATGTGCCACTCTTTGAAAACATATAAGAAAATTATTATTTATTTTTATTGATTTTCTTTGCTTCAAGCCAACTTATAATAAACAAAATAAATTTAATTTATTTATGTTTTTTTTAGATTGTATTCACTATATTAAATTATAGTTATGATTTTTTATTTGATAACCTATACAAATAAGAGATTTTGAGTATAAAATTTAATAAATATTATCATCATACTATCACTTACTCTATAATGTGTTAAAATATTTGTGAAATAAATAACTTGAATTTGTATTTGTTTTGGTAAAATAACAAATTGATTTGTTACAATAGTAAAATATATAGATTATTCATCAAAGTTTGATTTTTTTAAAAATGGATGAAATTACTCTTGGATATTCAATAAAGTCATTGATGAGATTGTTATATGGAAATTTTAAGGAGTAGATATTAATGAATACAAATTCAAAATAATTTATTCTATGGATATTAAATTATTATTTCTTCAAATCAATAATGAGTAATTAATTTAAGATGATTTTTTAGACTGTTTAGTTATTTTCTTGAAATTGAGGTAAAATATGAATAAATGAAATTAAGAATATTGAGACATACATTTTGAGTGTTGATTATGGTGTTTTAATATCATAATCCAAGTATGTAAATGAAATTTTATAGAGATCTAGAATCCTAAATAATATACTATCTTTAACACATATAACAACATGTTTGAAGTTAAGCAAAGAAAATTGTAACCCATTGATATTTTAAATAAGAGATTGACAATCAAAAAAAAGTTTTGAATGTCTAAGAGACAATTGGGTGTCATAAATGAATCAAAAATATCTCTATAGTGTTTGTTCATTTAGCTTTAGACTATATATTTCTATAGGCCCACACAACAAGTTCTAAAGTACATTCAGAATTAGATGTAACTCTAGACTATGTTCATGGATCCATGATAGTTTAATAGAGGGATAAAAAAACAAGGCATAGTAAAATAAGAACAAATAAAATCATATCAACCCATATTAGGGTATAGATATTGGGAGAATAGATGATTAGTATTAATATATATATAATTTTTTTGTGTATTTATTATGTTGTACTTTAATAAAATTTGGGTCTTAGAAAAGAACTATCAATTATATTCATAAAGTGTTAATCCATGTAGATTTATAATATATACATATATCTCTAGACTTAAAAAACCACATTCAAACTATATAAGTATAGATCCAAACTCATTATAGACACTAGAAAACTACACATGATAGTTCTAGACGTCAAACCAACCCCTAGGCCACCCTTGGACCCCTTCAAGACTACTTGACAACCCTCAACTACCAAACCTATGTCACAATTACTAACTTTGACCATTCTACCTTTTGACCTATTGACCATTGATGGTTGACCCTATTTGTCGATGGTTAGGCCCAACTATTAATGGTTAGCCTTTAACCACCTTAAGGGTTAACTCTAGTTCAAATCTACTAATTTTATATTCTTAACCACTCTCATAATTATGCATGTTAAGACTAAAATTAGATGACTTGTTAAGACCTTGTTTAAACTTATTGTTTCACCTCTCCCTTCCTTCTATAAAAAGAGAGGAGCAGGTGAAAGAGAGATTGCAGAGTAAAAAATACTCTATGTTTCATTCTGAGTTTCAGTTGCACACTGAAAAATTTTGTTCCCACATACTTTGGTTTGAGATGGTGAAGTTTTGAAATAGAGCACGGGATCTATTTTCCTTTTTGATTCATTTTTGACTAAATGTTGAAATAAAGTAGAAGTTGCCAAGTGTCGTCATTCGAGGCACCTTTTTCAAGTAGAAACTACCAAGTGTCGTCATCCAAGGCACCTTTCATATTTTCTATGAGTTGGTTAGAATGTGCCACGTATCTCATAAAAACTCAATAATGTGCCAAGTGTCAGCATCTACATTTTCATATTGGCACCCGCATTTCATCTCTTTTCAGTGAAAGGTTTTAAGAAGCTAAGCATCAAGATCAGGTAGAAAGTGCCAAGTGGTAATCACGGAAGGTCTCAATCTTGATTTTCTAAAAGTGACAAAAGAAACCACGTATCCCAGTAGAAGAGAGTGGAAGCCACCACATGTCGAGATCCATTATTTTCATTTTTGCTTCACCAATATAGCAAAGATTGTGGTGGGTCTCAAGTTTTATTTCTGAAGCAAGCAGAAGCCGCTAGTTGTCACTATCTATGTAAATATGAAATGAGACCCAATTATTTCTTTGATATAAATAGAGTAAAGTGGAAACCACCATGTGTCACCTTTTTTAGGTTTCTAAAAGATAGCTAAAAGAAGTAGAGACCACCACGTAACCCTAGATAAGTAAAGCAAAGATTGCCACGTGTCTTTTGATGAAGTAACGAAGATCACCACCTATCCCTACGAATTTTAAAGTTATTCAGGTAAGAAATATTGTGGGTTTCATTTTCATTAAGTTGTTAAGGTCTCAAGGAAGTAGATTGCGATAGGTGTCAAAGGCAAACAATTCATAAGTCAAACACACAAAATGAGTATAAATTATGTGAAAAATGACACGTGTCTTCGATAGGTGCTACATAACCCACTAAGTGTCATCCTCTAGTGTCTCCTAAAGTAATAAGAAGCTTTTCAAGAAATTGGCTAAGTGTTACCTAGCGTTTAAGAGAAGGGAGCATCTTGCAATCTATTTCAGTCAATAAACTGCTAGAAGAAAAAGCATTTTAGAATCTATAAAATATCTTCTATTAGACACTTCCAATTCGGTAGGATTTTAGTTAGGCCATTAGATTGGGAACATGCAGACAATCTGGAGTGAATCCAAGGCTATAAATAAGGGTACATAGATCACCAAAAAGGATGATCAGATATGAAAGAGAATTTTCTGAGAGAATTATTGTTAAGAGTTTAGACTTTCTAGAGCTGTGACTAGGAATATCATTTGCCTTTGTTCTATATTCTTAAGTTGGAAGGTTTATGTAACTTTGCATGTTTTTGTGCCTCTTATGTGACTAGAGAATTAATGAGAAGATTGAATCCTATGCTTTTTTTGATACTTTTTGTGTTATTGCAAAAGTAGTCTAGGCTGTGTTGTCAAGAGTTTAGACTTTTTAGAGCTATGATTAGGAATGTCATTTTCCTTTGTCTCATTTTCTTGAGTTGAAAAATTTATATAAATATGCATGTTTTTGTGTCTCTTATGTGACTAAAAAATTTAAATAAGAAGATTGAACGTTGTGCCTTTATTGACATTTTTTGTATCATTGTAAAAGTAGTCTATGATGTGAGCCTCTATTTCTATTATTTTTATCTTTCACATTGATCATGCACTTGTTTTCTATTAAATGTAAATGAATATTAAATATAGTCTCACAGTACTCAGGATTAAGGTTGAATTACATTCAGGTGCATCACCATAGTTATATTTTATTTCTTGCATTTGTGTTTTTGTTAAAATTCATACCCTTTTCCCAGTATACACTTGATATAAAGAAGATACCAGCTTCTTAAAAATTTGGAGGTTGTTTCAAGTCATAAGTAACACATATTGAAACTTCCCACTGTTGATGTTAGAGCAAGCACAATTTTCAGTCATCAACAGTTTTTGGCATGCTCGGTGGGACCAATCTTGAAGTTTTTTTTAAGATCATATGAACCAGAGAGCTAGGAGGAGTCATAGTTGTGGACTAGTAACCAGATCACAATCTAATATAAATATAGGTATTCTTTTTCCACCTTTGGTAACTAGTCCAAGAAGAAGAGTCAACCAGTTTATACCAATACCAAGAGCAAATATGGGAGCCCCTATATACCCAAAAAATTATGCAAGTTGGAACATTGGTAGTCCATTAATTCTCCCAATACCACCAGCCACTTAGGATCCTATCCCAATGAATGCCCTAAAATCTCTACCCAAATTTAGTGGGCAAGACTTTAAAACACCTGAAGAACATCTGCAAGATATATCAGATGTTTGTGCTATACATGTTGTCACATAGCAAAATGTGGCCATAAGATTATTAGTAACTTCTTTTAAAGGGAAGGCTCTAGAATGGTATCGGTCTTTGACCCCAAATACCATATCTACATGGGATCAGCTTGGAGATCTTTTATTTGAAAGATTTGAAGAGAAGGGTGATAAGTCTTCTTTATTACAGCAATTAATTACTATTCAAAGGGCACCATAAGAAGCCATGACTAACTTCAATTCCATATTTCAAAAGACTTGGGAAAGAATCCCTGCTATAGCTAGACCATTACCAGGTATGGCCATAGTGTTTTATCTTAAGGCTTTAAATTTATATATATCTATTATGATTCAGTCACTTGGAGGACACAATTTTCTAGAGGCTTATGACTACGCAGTCAGAGCTGAGAACAATTTAATAGATGATGGAAAGTTACCCCCAAGGCCTCCCATGCCCATGTTCCCATAAATTTCCTTACCATTACCTCAAGAAGCCCCTAAATCTATAGTCCCACCTGTGTCTAAGTACACCTATCCTCAATCATCTGCCAAAGAAATTGTCCCCACTCAGTGATCTGAGCTAGATGATATCAAGAATATCCTAAGGACATTTTCTAATGAGCTGATCAATATAAAAAGATAGTAGAATACTTTTCCTAAACCCCAATACTAGGGTTATTGAGGAAATATATTTTCATCTTAGCCAAATTAATATTAGGGCCCTCCAAGACAAAATAACCATTAGCCAACAAACTAATTAGTTGCAGTCCCCACACCCTCACAAATTATTCCTCTCAATTCAAATAGGGAGATTGTTCTAGGGAAAAATAACTATGTGGATAACACTAATGCCTAGTGTTTCCCTTGAAATAATGCTCATACACCTACAGATTGTCCTATGGGTAATCTATAATAAAAGGTGGCAGAGCAAAGAAGAATGGATGGTCAGTTTGCAAATTCCAGTGATAATCAAGCCTACTAGTCTTCTGGTATGCAAAATTTAGTCCTAGTGGCTCAAATGTAAGGGATGTCCTTGAAAAAAGAGGAATAAATAGCCCCAGAACATGCTTTGTTCTCTTGGGTTGAAGATGAATAATCAATTTTATTGAATGAAGCATCTACCTCTAAAAAACTAGTGGTGCAATGATTATTACACCAGATCAAAGAGAAGGATGGTGGAATAGCCTGAGGTTATAAATAGTCAAGTCATGGAGAATCCTCCATTTCAAGGACAAAGAAACACAGCTGTTAGAAAAGAAGTACCTCAATTGGTGTAGAATCAAGGGATTTCTACACAAATTCAAGAAAAAACAAGATATCCTTATTTTCAATGAACTCAGACTCTAGGACCAATAAATTTGGTGGATCAATTAAAGAAGACTCCAGCACAAGTATCAATATAAGATATATTAGCCATTCTTAAATAGAAGACACTACTACAAGAATATCTACAAGGCCAAGCAGTGCCCAAAGGTACTGTTATCAAAGAAGGACCTGATGAAAAGGAAAAGCTCAAAGATATAGTTCATCTGCAGACAACAGCCCTAGTGAATAATATAACAGAGGTAAGCAAATCCAAACTGGATCCCTTCTATTTAACTTTGATAGTGGGTAAGAAACTACTACATAATGCAATGATTGATTTAGGGGCTAGTACTATAGTAATTCCCAAGTAGATAGCTGATGCTTTAGAAATTAAGTATGAACCACTCACTAAAGGAGTCATACAGCTAGATGGAAAAGTAGTACAAACAATAGGGAGAATTAAACAACTCCAATTAAAATTATATGCTTGTCCTAATATAATTATAAATCAAGATGTAGTAGCGATATATATACCTCCTATTTTTGGCTTATGTTTATCAAGAGACTTTACAACCAAGATACGAGGATATATGTCCCTTGATTGGTCTCACCTCATATTAAGAACCAATGAACCAACTTTAAAGTTAGACACAACTCATGCTATGATGAATAAAGAAGAAAGGGTTTTTGTTGAGGAGTTAGGTGAATGGAATGGATATAGTCAAGAAGAAGAAAATGATCATTTATTAGGTATGATGCAAAGTGACCCATATGGAAATTATGATTCTACTGGTCTGGGCACTTATGTTATACTTGATGAAGATCATAAAATCCCAAATGTTCTAGAGGAAGAAAAGTCAAAAGATACCTCTTGTATCAATCCTCTGGTCTCTCAACATGAATTCAACATTCTGAGTGAGAAGTCACAAGCATATGCTTTAATCTCTGATGAAGATGAAATAATTTCTGATTTTCTTCTTACTTTGTAAGATGATGAGGAAGAGCATGAACATTTCCTTGATCATGATTTGAATGATTTGTTTGAAATCATTGGATCAGGTTATACTATTTTTAGGGAAGCTGTGAGCTAGTTGCAGAGGAACAAGATAGCATTGAGACTCAATTACATATGCAAAATTATTTCACTCTTTCAAAATTATCCTTTTAAGAGTTGGTAATTTTGAAGTCATTAAAGAAGATGATCATGCAATAGAACCTAAGTTTGAATCAGAAGGAGTTAAGTCAATAAATGATATATGTCAAAAGGCTTCTGTTGATGAGTAAATAGTCATTAATTTCTTGATAAGACATACCAATATCAAGAGCTGACATTCGACGAGCTTCCAAGAACAAAAAGAGTCTATATATATTGGAAGCAAGTTTGACTCAGACTCACCCAAATGTAGGCCAGATACCATGGCATACAAAGAAAGCAAGTCATCAAAGCTATATCAAATTCAAACAGTTGTCTAGAAATATAAGTTGGCTTGACATGAAAGAGATTTTAAAAATTCTTCTTTTGATCCAGGAGGGAGATAAAGATACTATGTAATGTAGTTAGATAGTTTCCCCTTTCTATATTGCTTTGTTATCCCATTTTTGTTTTCTCACTTTTTTAAAAAATAATTATTCTTTGAACACATAGTCGGCAGCTCAGAATTTTCAAAATTCTCCTATACATTGAATGTTTCCCAAATCTTTAAAAATCCCCAAGGTACCTTGCATTACCAATTGCATAATGTGTCTATCTCACTGTTCCATAAAGATTGAGTAGGATTTGCTAACGGTTATCTGAGTTTAATGCCATTTTGAGACTTGATAGGTCAATAAATACCTCTTAGCAAGAGTTAAAGATTATAAGTTCTCAAACATTCCTACATCTGTGCAAAAATATCTTGCTACTTGATTTTTTTGTGCCTAGTAAACTTGCTTCAGCGAAAGTGTTTCTATTTTGCAAAAGTTCATACAAGTTATCACAGAGAAGATATAGAGATGGAGGGGGCACAATATTCAAAACAAGGAGATGGGATGTATGAATCCCTTGATAAGTTTCTTACAAGTAAGTTGTATGCTTTAGCTCCTGCGTAACCATTGAAGACCTATCCAAGGACCAAAATTCTTGAAGTTGGTCAAGCAAGTAACCTAGCAAAAATAAAAGATTATGCAGATGGTGTCATGGACCCAATTCTTTAGAGAGCTAGTAGCAAAACTCTTAGAGAAGGGGCACATCAAAGGTGTCTATAGAGGGCCAGAGTAGGGCAATATGAAACATTGGCCATGAGGATATGGAATTCACAACTTGTACAATTTGTTGTTCTAGCTGTGCATCCCTGCCCCAACTTGGTCAAATTATGTGTAGACTTGTTCCATGCACCATTCAATAGGGTCCATTTTTAGTACAAATCACATCGCAATCTATCAGGGATATGTTAGCCCTATATCACAATAGTACAACTATGTTTCCCACTATTGCTAAAATGTAAAGAATGTGGGCAAACATCAACACTCAGTTAAGGTTCTTGAGATCTAAATTACAAATGGGTGATGATGACACTATGGTGCTTACACTCCCTGTAGCAAGAGCCCAATTCGCACAAGCTAGCCAAGACACACTATCTATGATGGATTTCATCTTTGGCATGAAAGATGATATTACAGTTTATGTAGAATAAATGGCTATCCTCTTCAGGCTAAAGACCATTGACAAAACCCAAGAGTATCAGCTTGAATTTTCTAAACAAATTGCTTTCTCAATGGTAGAACAACTGGCCCATTTCAAATCAAAAGGAGTATTAAGGTATTCTTCCTATTTGTTTCACCTCATGCTTTTTCAAAACTCTAACCTCTTTGCCCAATATATGTATCTTGATATGTATGAGCAAATTTTGATCTCCAAAGAACCATTCCTGTGTCTGCATGGACACATATTTTGTTAAACACTAGTGATCCATATGAATTTTGGGAATTATTTGTTACCCCTGCTTTTTATCATCTCAGCCCCAAACAAGTCATGAATAGATTATTCCCAAGTGTTTCAAACCTTCTGGCCATTTGCCCAATTCCTTTTGATTTCTATTTTGGGTCTCACCATACAATATTAAGAGTCCATGGTTTTTGTGGGGAACCAATATTGCTACCTAAGATTTTGACTCTTAGGTTAGCATTCTTAGAGGTCACCAGGTAGGTGTCAATAATAGACAATGATTATGGCTCTGAGAAGAGTAAAATAAAAATGTATGACCTCTCATGGATGACAACTAGCATGGTTTTGGAAACCAGAGACACTAAAGCTATGTTGCTCAGAAAGCTAGCCTTTCTGGGTTTCCTTTTAGTAGAAGACAAATGGGTGTATGACCCAAATAGTTTCATATCCTCTTGGATAAGGACTAACAGGGTTTTTTTGGGTGAATATTTTGTCATCAACTAACTGATGACAAAATGGGTATATCAACCACAACATAGGGAGATTTACACTATAAAAAGTGTGGGTTTACCAGATCTAGACGAGGTAAATCTCTCCTCTCATCATGGGGAGGTTCCCTATAAATATTTATGCACTGGATATATATATATATATATATATATATATATATATATATAATTAAATAGAAAATGACACATGGGGTGGTATAACAACATCTACCTCTCTTTTTTCAGAGATAATGTATAAAGAAAAAAAGAAGGAAATTTTAGTCCTTAGCTAACAACATTCCTCTTCTTTTAGGAATGGTATCAAATGGGAAGCAAAAAATCTCTTGAAGTAACAAAATTCACAAGAACACTCACGTAAGCGCAAAGTCTTCCATAGCCTCCTTCACCAATTCGGAACAAACGTAATCGTAGAATGAAATGAGGCACAAAGTCTTAACCTCAAACTACAAAAGATAACTGAATCTCAAAGATAAAAGTAGTTCAAAGTCTATCCTCTACCTTTTAGAAGTGCTCTCAGATAATATTAACACACCCACTTTGATTATTAAATCAGATAAACAAGAGATTATCAGGAAAGAGAACATAAGAAACTGTTTCCTAGACAACATAGATAACGTCAACACAAAGTCTAAAATAAACATGCTTCTCATTCATTCAACAAAATATGATTTACAAGTTTGAGCACAAAGTCTCAAAAATTGCTTCAATTTCGGCAGAGTGTTTGCTCTTAATTTTTCCAAGATCATTTACAAAAGAGGTCTCCACTATATATAGGGAGAAACTCTAAAAATTCAAAAAATAATAAAATACAAAAATATCCTAGTAAAAGATGACTCATCTTTGACTTTAAGATATTTTTTAAAACTTTTTACATGTAATCACATATTACAAAATTACATGCACTTTTTACAAAACAAAAGTGCATAAGGAAAGAAGAAGAAGAAAGAAGGGGGAAAAAGCTTCAGTTCTTGCTACCAGATTTCTTTAGATGAGCATCGTACATAGTAATGGATGTCTGAATTCCTATGCTGTCTAGCGCAACCATGTTCTTAGAGATGACTTTGGCTCTAATTAAGGCATCTTTCAATGCTATGATGGCCTTAACATGACCAGTTAACCTGGATTTTAGATTATCCAAAGTTAACTGAGTGTCTAGAATATTATCCACAAAAGACATTGAGAAGGATTTTTCTTCAAAATCTCTTTGAATCATCTCCTTGAAACTTTGGATCATTTCTCTTGCTGAGAGAAATTGATTATCCCTCGAAGTTAGGTTACAAGGTAGTTCTTCCAGTTTATTGAGCAGGCCCATGTCGCTCTTCTTGCTAGCATCTCTAGAAGCTTTGAGATCCTCAATTAAATCTTTGAGTACCTGGATCCTGAAGATCAGTGCCTCCTTGATCTCAACATAAGAGTCTTTGCTAGAGATGACACCGATAGATATCAAGGTGCTCTTCTTCAAATCCTTCATCTCCCTCCATTTGTTAAGATCCTTCTCTAAACTATTGACCTCCTGAGAAATAAGGGATATCAAGTCATCTAATTTTTCCCTCATCTTCCTCATCTTGCCTGTCTTTTTTGCAACCTCTGATAGCAAGGAAACTCCCTGAGTATGCATTTTTTCAACATAGTCCTCCAGGAATTTTCCCTTTAAGTAAGTCTTCTCTGCTTTTTGAATGACAGGGTCATCTACAGAGAAGGCCTCTGGAGTTTCCACTTCAGGGGGAATAGTGAACCTCCTTATTACTGCCGTCAGCTACTCTGTCTTAGCCTTGTAATAATCTTTAATTTCCTTTTCTCGGTCAAATTTTTGGACCATATGTCCATAGCAGACTGAAGGTCACTTTTTGCACCTTCGTGAGTAACTTTGCCAAGTTAAACATGAGAGATGGAATAGCTACTCATTTCGAAACCCTCAAGGGTTGCGTCTTGTGGAGGCTTGGCAATTTCCAAAAAAATTTGTCCTTTTTCCTCGACCAATTTTGAGAGGATGCTTATCTTTCACCGACACTATTTTGACAAAGTCAAAGTCATCTAAAGAGATGGCTAACTTATTTCTTTTGGGTGTGAATGCTGACATCCAAGGCAAGAGAGAAGTACCCACTATAGCCATAGTTCCCTCAACTAGTGTTACTACGGCAGCTTCTACACTGCTAGTGGTGACAGTGGTTGCAATTGGAGTAACAGGCAAAACTGTACTAACTACTAATTTTGGGTCTTGTGCAAAACTTTCTCATAGATTGAAAGAGGGAGATGACAAAATTGGAATAGACCCAGAGGAGTAAGGAGCACCTACAGAAGCACCCTAAGGATCGCCAAATATAACCCTGAAAGGAGAGGTGGCTCCAAAAGAGGGAACACTGATAAGAGAGAGAGGAGAATGGGAAGCCACAGGAGACTGAGGTGGAAGAGAGATGCTTTTGAGAATTTGTGCTTCTCCCTGTGAAGTTAGAGGTTTAGTCCTTGGCTGTACTGATAGATGGTCATCTGTCTCCATTAGTTGAGTTTCCTGTTCTTGAGAACTCTATTTTGTAACCCTTTTAGCCGTTGCTTTTAACCCCTCAGTAGTCTTTGGTTTTTTGGAAACAAAGATGATTATAGGCTTGTGAGGCCTAGAAGGGGAAGGAACATCACCTTTTTTATTAGTCCTATTCTCTACCTTCTTCTTCATCTCTGCTTGGTACTAGCCTTGGATCCCGTGATAAATTCTTTCAGGATGATCCCTTTGGCTACTAACCAATCATTGGTGTTAGCCAATATTGGTTCAAATCTTTTTCTCAGAGAAGTTAGTTCCTTCTGAGACCACTGAGTTGGAGGAAGAGGGGAGCCAATAACCTTTTCAGCCAGGTACCTGCTATTGATAATGTTCCCATCATCATTCAGACTGGAGGGGATCTCTGCAAGCCCTAAATATTCAATTTGCTCTAGGGTCAGCTTGCAATAGTCCATCTTTTTGATTTCTTCGACCGTCCTCAGGTCTATCCAGATGTCCTCAATCATAGACTCATGGAATTAATTTTTTCACCTGATCTTATCCTTGACTCCCCTGTAGTCAAATTTGTCTCTTCTCTTGAACTACTTTAGGGTGACCATCTACATCTCTATTTCCATGACTTTGGCTTTGGCTGCTATTGCAATAAAATACCTGCAAATTTTGATTGGAAACCTGAAGCTTGGATTTTTCATCTCCATTTATTTGGTATGCACAATAACGAATTGCCAACATAGCTCCATCAGAACTAATTTGTCAAAAGGGAACCTTGGGAGCATATAGGGGTAGCCTTGGAAAAAGCCAACCCGAAGATAGCAGAAGGTGAGAAATTGGATGAACATACACCCATAATCATTGACAACTGTCTAAGCCTCATCTGATACTCTCTTCTACTCAAGCAGAGGGTCGAAGAGACATAAAAATATGGCAAAGAAAGTGTCATTCACCCTTTAGAAATGGTAGATTGATCCTTGTAGAGTTAGTTGGGGGTAATATGAGTAGACTAGGGTGGTCTTTCTATCCCCTTCATTTGTTAAACCTGGGAAGTTTTGCATCGAAGCAGCTATGTACACAAGGTATGAGGTCATATAAAACTTAAAAGAAGTCTGCACCTTGGTTAGCTATTCGTGAAGGGCGTTGCTGATTTGTTCACCTCAAAAGATGACCTACTTGCCCTAGAGGATGATCTTGATAAATGGGTACATCCATTCATGGAACTGTGAGGAAGAGGGGAGGCCTCACACTCTGCTTAGGAGGGTGATCAAGTCACCAACTTCTTCAATGAAATTGCTTCTAGGAAAGTTTTGTGGCCATCTAGATAAATTAGACCTAGGCATCTTTAACCACCTATTGTTCATGACCTTCTTAGCCCTCTCAGGGTCTTTTTCGTACTCCATTTGGGCTTCTATGAAGTCAATCTTGGTTACTTCAGTAGCTAGAGGGCACTTGAAGACTTTATCTATGAATTCAGGATCTAGCCGAATTACCATATTACCGCTAGCATCTAAGACTGACCTTATCTCTTTGTTGTAAAAGCGGGCACATTGGAGGATGAACTCAGTATGATGTGCTGCCATTGGGAAAGTGGCAACCAAGTGGATATTTCTTTTGACGATCCTCTTTATTTTGGTGCTTGGGTTTGTTGCCTTCATTTGATCCATGAACTCGGCCATATCTACGTGGCCAATTTTGGTATCCCAGATATCATCAACATTAGAGGAGACTGAAGTGAGCGGAAAGACACCCTGGTATTTGTACTTCATTGTCTTTGCTATTTTGGGAGACATTTCTGACATGGGAACTGGCTTTAATCTTACGGGTGTTGATGAGCAAGAGTTCTCTAAAAGTACTGCAGTCATGATCACAGAATTAAAGGAGAGTGGATGAATTGGGGAAAATTCATTTTAAGTGATCTTGGTCAATGGAGGTCACTTAAAAAGGTTGGGTCGAAAAAAGGGGTAGAAAATGAGGAAGAAAGGGAAAAGATGAAAATCCTCCAGAATTATAAAAATTTGGAGGAGGAATGCAAGGGTAGCAAAAATTACCGCCCCTACAAGTTAGAATGATAGAGTGCAAGGGTGGTGAAATTCACCACCCATGCAGGATCAACCTGCACAGGTGGTGAATTTCACTGCCCTTGCAGGTCGGGGGAAAAAGGTAGGGGTGGTGAAAATTGCTGCCCGTGCACATGCGATACGCACCGGTAGGGGTGGCAAATTTTTCTGCCCATACACGTCTAGTATGGAGGGTGCATAGGCGGTGAAATTCACCACCTGTAAAGGTGAACAGAGGGGGCCAAGATACATGGGTGGTGAAAATTGACGACCTTGTGGGCTTTCTAAGGAAAGTCGCAGGTAACGGGGAGGCATGACAAAAATTTCCACCCTAGGAGGTAAAAGAGGAAAATCGTGGGTAAGGTGGAGGAAAGGAAGAAAAAACATAAAAACACCTAGACAACAACAAAAACAAACTAATAAAGCTAATAGAGGAAAAAGAAGCAAGGAAGGAAGGACAAGAAAAACAAATGTAAGACCTACCTGGAAAGCCATGCATGCACAAGCTTAAATCTACCAAAACACACTACAACTCATCCGCTGGGTCATCCAGATGCAAAAAGCAGGAGGAGAGTAGGAAGAATGAAATGAAATGAAGTTGGAATTAGTTTAAATGGGGTGAAAAATGCCCCCAACCACCCACCGTGTGTGGCAATAAATGTCGCGCATAAAAACTGAGGCATGCTTGGGTGGAAAAATTTGCCACCCTTGCATGTTTGGGTGAGTTCATATGCAAGATTGGAAAAATTTTCCACCCTTGTAGGTCAGGATACAGGGGCAAAAATTTTTTCCACCCTTACATTGCAAGGGTTAAAATGCACTGGCGGCAAAATTTGCCGCCCGTGCACAAAAATAGAAGAAAAGACCAACTATAGAAGAGGCAGTCTGGGGAAGGGGTTTTCTTGGTCATAATGAGATCGTAACTAATTTCACATTTCTAGGCCAAGATGAGAATGAATTAAGAACCTGTCTCAAAAAACAAAATTAGAGAGACGAAAGATGAAATAGACAAGTTTCGTAGGGGGTTGTTCTCAAAAATGGGTTAAGCTAATTTTGGAAACAATAGCTGGCTCCTGTTGGGGAACTTCTGTTAATCAAATTGATTAACGAGAGTAGAAACCAGTCTCTAAGTGCCTTCATCCAAGCCATTGGGCTATGGAGTCAAGCCAAAAAATGAAAAAAAAATAGATAAAACATAAAAACTGTATATATATACAAACGGACTTATCCAAACCTCAAGGATTGAACAGCTTCAAATGCTTCCCGCTATGAGGTAGTGCAAATAGCATTTCATCTTGGTACTCTAGTAAGAAGCTAGCCTCACCACAGAGTTGTTGGATGGTGAATGGGCCTCTCTATAGGGAGTCAAATTTTTCGTGCATCCCTTTTGGTTCTCACCTCTTGTCCCACAACAAGACTTGATCTCCAACTTGGAATTCACATACTTTAGCTTTTTTATCAAAGAGTGCCTTCACCCAATTTTGATGCTCTGTAATCTGATCTACTACCATGGTTCATCGCTCATTCAGTTTGGTCAGACACATGATTCTTTTGTTGACTAAGCTTTCAAAGGTTGAGTTTTCGATTGCTTTAGTTAACCTAAGCGCTGGTAGTTCAAGGGTGACAGGAATTTCCGCATTCAATCTATATAGAAGCTAAAAAGGTGACATACCTATAGCCCTTTTAGGTGTTATCCTATCCTCCCATAAAGCATCATACAATGCTTTATGCCATGTTCTCTGATTGTCATCCACCAACTTCCTAATAATAGTGACTAGGTTCTTGTTACTCGATTCTGCTTGGCCATTTCCTTGAGATAAATAATTCAAAGTGTGGGATAAGGTAATCCCATAATAAAAATAAAATTGAGTAATTTCATGTGATGAAAAATAGGCTGCAATGTCTGTTACAATTTTTAGTGGGACCCCAACCTGGAGATGATATTTTATTTGTGAAAATTGCACACTACTTCAGACGTAGTGTGGTTGGTTGGGATGGCTTCCACCCACTTAGTAAAATAATCCATTGTCATGAGGACATAATCATGTCCTGCACTCAAAGATGGGTTGACTATGCTAATGAAATAAATACCCCACTACTGAAACGGTTCTTTGATCACTACTGGCTTGAGAGGCAAAGCAGGAAACTTAGGTTTTCCAATGAATTGTTGACATAATTCACACCTACGCACCCATTTGTAGGCATCTTGGAATAACGTCGGCCAATAACACCTAGCTCATAGAATTTTGTGCACTATCATCGATGCAAAAAAATGCCCTCCATAGGCCAGATTATGGAAAGACTCTAAGAGTTTTTCTTGTTGCGCCTTATCAACACAATGAAAAAATGCCCCATCCAGGTTTCTCTTGTAAAGACCATTATCCCACAAGACATAACCAACTACTTTTAATTTAACATTCTATTTCTCTTTAAAAGAAAGATGAGCGAGACACTCACCATATGTCAAAAAATGAGCAATGTTAGAATACCACTCATCAGTAGTTGCAACAAAGAGGACTATAGGCATGCCTTTGATCTCTACTTCTTCACTTTCTACTTCACTTGGAATGTTGTTGGTGATCAACTGGAAAAGGCCCCTTCTTCGCACGAGCTTGGTAGGTTTGATGTCCAGATCAAACTCTTGAGTCTTGGCGATCTAGTTACCTCTCTTTGTAATGAAATCTTGCTGAGTCAAAATGGATTTTACTATTGTGTCTAGTACGAGAACTTTAGTGTGAGAATTCAAGATATAAAACTTGAAATGCTTGACCGCTTTGACCACTGTGTGTGCATGCTTCTCCATAAGGGAATATTTTAGCTCATGAACCTTAAGTGGACAACTCATGAAAGAGATAGGAGATTCTATGCCTTCTTGATTTTGTTGGACCAAAATGGCCGATAGTGTATGATCGGAGGCATAACTATATATTTTGAAACTTTTAGTATAATCTAGACAAACCAAGATTGGTGCATGGGCAATTGCTTCCTTAATTTCTTTGAATGCTTATTTTCCCTCAACAGTCCACCTAAATGTAGCATTGCCTTTCATCATGTTGACAATGAGACAGGTTTTCTCAACAAACTTAGGAATGAACCTTCGAAGAAAGTTCACCTTTCCAAAGAAAGAGTGAACTACGGTCTTGCTAGTAGGCAGAGTAAGTTCCTGGATGGACTTGACTCTCTCTGAGTCAATTTTAATACCTTCACAAGACATGATGTGTCTGAGAAGTTTCCTCTTAGTAACTTTGAAGATAGATTTCTTTGGGTTTAAAGAAATACCATTTGACGACAGCGTTCCAGTATCCTTTGCAAATGGTGAACATGCTCAAAATGATGTTTTGAAAATACTGTCAGATCATCCAGGTATACTACAATAAATTTTCCTGTTTCATCCTTGAAAGTGAGATCCATCACCCTTTGAAATGTGGCACCTACATTTATCAGACCAAAAGGAATTCTTTGATAAGCAAATGTGCCCCAAGGTGTGGTGAATGTTGTCTTATGTTGATCTGCTTCTCTGACTTTGACCTTATTATACCCAAAAAAGTTGTCTAGCATTGATAACATTTATGAACCTGTTACCATCTGCAAAACTTAATCCATGATAGGAAGAGGGTAGTTATCTTTTAAAGATAACTGGTTCAAGTTTCTAAAATCCATGCAAATTTGAATTTTTCCATTCTTCTTTCTGATAGGCACTATGTTTACAATCCATGTGGATGATGGATTGAGAAAATTATCTAGGCATCAAGCATTTTTTATATCTCAGCTAAAATAGTACCTAAAATTTTTGGATTATATTGCCTAGACTTTTGCTTGTAAGGTATGGAGTTTGCCTTTAGAGGAATGTCATGGTGAATGTCATTTGGCCTGAGTGATTTCAGATCATCATAGGAATAGGCCAATACATCCATATATTGGTGAAGTAGACTAGCAAGCTCAAATCTTTTCTCGAGAGTGCAGCATTTCCCAATGTTTACCATTTTAGGATTGCGCTTGGTTCCCAAGTTTACTTGATCAAAATCTTGAGAGGAGTTTGAATCTGTTCACTATTGTTTAATAAACTTGTCATGGTTATCAAATAACTTCTCTAGGAAAACCAAGTCTTTGGGAATTTTATTCCTCTTAAGCTGTAGAAAATCCTCATCTGTATTCATATTTGACTCATGAGTTGCTTCACATCCTTAGAGTTTACTACCTTTAAAACGTAGTTGTTCAAAACTATCCTTTTGTTCCAAGAAGGTTATGATTTGATCATCATTGTTAAATACCTACCAATGGCTGGCATTATTAGGTACACTTGGCTGAAGGACCAGTTCAATAGTGTACTTATCTCCCTTAAAGTCTGGGTGAGGGACTAAGAGAGTAGCAGAGATAGCCAATGCATCTGCCCGGTCATTGAATTCCTTGGGAATGGTGGAGATATTAAAAGCATCAAAATTTTCAATTTGATCCTAGACAAGATTGTGATAGTAGTGCAAACTTTCATTTTTTGTCTGATAGAGTTTCCTTACTTGACAGACTATCAACTCAGCGTCCCCTTTATCATGGAGTAGCTTAATGCCCTTTTCTCTGGTCGCCTATAGTCTGAGCAATAGGGATTCATACTCATTCATGTTGGTATTATTGAATTGAAATTTGTAGGACAAAGGAATAATGTCTCCCTAAGGAGATACCAACACAACCCCAACTCCTGAACTAATAGAAGAGCAGCTGTCATTAAATTCTAAGGTCCATACCTCATTAGACTCTGATTTTCTTTTGAAAACTCCTTTGTTTGGGGGAAGAGGTTCTTCCATGTGTTCATTTTGATTTGGCAATTTTCCTACTGTGTCAGTTGAACACAATCTCAAATTATCACTCGCAAGAGTTTCATTAGATGCCCCATGGAACTCATCCATAGATAGGAAGTAGTTGCCCATGCCTGAAGACTCAAATAAAATTTGAGCTTTCGATGTTGATGATCGGGTAACTACATACCTTGCCTCTTTTTTAGGAAGTAACTTCTTCATGACACCTTGAATTAGAATTCTTACTTCAGACAAGTCCATACTTAGCTCACCTCCAACGTCTTTGCAGAAATTTTGCCTGAGTAAGATGTTGTAAGACACTGGAACATCAACCACTAAAATCGTCATTTTTATCTACTTTTCTATAAAATCCATGAAAGCATATTGAGCATCCTTTATCTGACCAAGGAGGGGAAATTGCTTATTTTCCATATAAAAACACCTCCCAAAAGTTTTGGTCAGAGTTAGGCCAAGAGAATCCGCCACCTTCACAGGCATGGCATTATCTGAGGCTCCAGAGTCTATAATACAATTACTCAATTTATAACCATTTATTAACAGAGAAACATAGAAAGGTTCTATTTTTTCAGGAGCAATAGGGGGAGTCACAACAAGATTGTTTTGGGCTGGTTTATCTTTAGGAGGATCATGAACGGCCTTCAAAGAATCTTGTCTTATGGGGATGGCTTTGTTTTTTACATATTCTGCTAGCCTATCAAATTGTTTTAGGTTAGCCCTCAAATATTCAACCTCTATCATTTGAATTTTAGTCTTTTTAGCATGATCAATTATATCAAATAATTTAAAAGAACTTGAAACAGAGGAAGAGAGTCCATCATCAGGGGTTTTAGTAGGCATGGCACTGGTCTGAGCAATGGAAGTGGAAGGTATGGCATGGTTGGAGGTACTTACTTTTTTATGAATTACCTAATCTTTTGATTGTGGAGGCAATAGAGTCCCCTATTTAGTGATGGAAATCACTGGCTAGGGTTCTTCCTCTGCCTTTTCTTTGTCAATCTGTGAAGCTGATTGATTTTGAGTTCTGGTGAAAACAACATAGGATCCATCCAAACCCTCCCCTTTACTTCCAACTTTGTCCTAGTAATCTAGGAAACTGATATTGGAGTTGCCAGCTAATTCTTCTTCCTACTCATTAAAGAGATTAGCATCTTCTTGTTGGTCCAACTGAGGTTGGAATGAATAGTTGTGTTTAGCCTCTAGGTAACTAACTACTGAATTGGCAGGGGCTACTTCAATGGTCAATCTCCCTGGAGGGGGAGGTAGGTGATTTGATTGCCCTTGGTTCCAGGTAGCATTACCCTGATACTGTTGATTCTGGAATGTTCTCCTTGGTATATCTTGATAGGTAGGGGTAGACGTACCTTGGGATATTTGCCTCTTCAAAGCTATTAGTTCATTTGTCAATTTATACACCATAGGATCTGTAGTGCCTGAAAAAGAACTTTCAGCAGATGACGAGAATTTATTTTTACTATGGTCTTTTCTGATCTTACCTACCAGAATAAGATCATCTTCGATCTCAGTAGCCAAATTTTGAGCCAATGCTAAATTCATAGGGCCAACTCATCTCAAAATAAAACTTACTTCAGGAAGCTGCAAGTTGATAAAAAAGCACTTGAGATTTTCTAGTGTGGGTTGAGCAATAGTTGGGATCCGATTTCTCAACTTATTGAATTTAGATATTAAATTTCTCATGGGTTCCTAGGATTATTTTTTCATTTGTGTTAGCTGAGCTAACAAAGCATGTACATCTTCAGCAGATTTAAACCTGGCTTTGAATTTAGATTTGAGCGTATCCCAATCAGTTACTGACCCAGCCTGCAGGTGGTAGAACCAATCTACAGCAACACCTTAAAAAGTTTCCACAAAAAGTCTAACTGCTACATCCTCAAATTTGACACCAATTATGCCACATGCTATGAAGAAAGCTGCAATATGCTCGTTGGGGTGAACCTTTCTATCACCAAAAAACTTAAGAAATTTTTTCCTAGAAGTATGAGTAGTTCATGCAAAGGTGCAGTTAAATTAAGAGGACCAAAGGAATTGCCCCACAGACCTTGAGCCATTATGATAAGATGATTAAATGGCAGGATAACAAACCTTGGTGGGGTATTTATAGGTAGGGCATGATTAACAATAGGAAAAGAAGCTCTACCTTGTGTCGGTGACCTGATAAGGTTAGGAGGAAAACTCTTAGACCGTTGGAGGAAAGGTGATGGAGGAAAGAGATCAAAGTTGCTCTTCTGTGCCAACTCAAAAATGGGGTTACCAAGTTTTAAATGAAAAAGGGACCAAAACTGCTTCAAGTTGAAGCATGAGGCTTCAAAATGCATGTTCGTAGTCCCCAGCAGAGTCACCAAAAAAACTGTTGGGTGAATATTTTGTCGTCAACTAACTAATGAAAAAATGGGTATATCAACCATAACATAGAGAGATTTACACCACGAAAAGTGTGGGTTTACCAAATCTGGATGAGGTAAATCTCTCCTCTCATCAAGGGGAGGTTCCCTATAAATATTTATGCATTGGATATATATATATATATATATATATATATATATATATATATATATATATAATTAAATAGAAAATAACACATAGGGTGGTATAACAACATCTACCTCTCTTTTTTCAGAGATAATGTATAAAGAACAAAAGAGGGAAATCCTAGTCTTTAGCTAACAACATTCCTCTTCTTTCAGGAATGGTATCAAATGGGAAGCAAAAAATATGTTGAAGTAACAAAATTCACAAGAACACTCACGTAAGCGCAAAGTCTTCCGTAGCCTCCTTAACCGATTCAGAACAAACGTAACCATAGAATGAAATGAAGCACAAAGTCTTCACCTGAAACTACAAAAGATAACTGAATCTCAAAGATAAAAGTAGCTCAAAGTCTATCCTCTACCTTTTAGAAGTGCTCTCAGATAATATTAACACACCCACTTTGCTTATTAAATCAGATAAACAAGAGATTATCAGGAAAGAGAACATAAGAAACTGTTTCCTAGACAACACAGATAACTTCAACACAAAGTCTGAAATAAACCTGCTTCTCATTCATTCAACAAAATATGATTTACAAGTTTGAGCACAAAGTCTCAAAAATTGCTTCAATTTCGGTAGAGTGTTTGCTCTTAATTTTTTCAAGATCATTTACAAAAGAGGTCTCCACTATATATAGGGAGAAACTCTCAAAATTCAAAAAATAATAAAATACAAAAATATCCTAGTCAAAGATGACTCATCTTTGACTTTAAGATATTTTTCCAAACTTTTTACATGTAATTACATATTACAAAATTACATGAACTTTTCACAAAACAAAAGTGCATAAGGAAAGAAGAAGAAAGAAGGGGAAAAAAGCTTCAGTTCTTGCTGCCATATTTCTTTAGATGAGCATCATACATAGTAATGGATGCCTAAATTCCTATGTTTTCTGGCGCAACCGTGTTCTCAGAGATGACTCTAGCTCTGATTAAGGTGTCATTCAATGCTGTGATGGCCTTATCATGACCAATTAACCTAGATTTTAGATTATCCAAAGTTAACTGAGTGTCTAGAATATTATCCACAGAAGACATTGAGAAGGATTTTTCTTCAAAATCTCTTTGAATCATCTCCTTGAAACTTTGAATCATTTCTCCTGCTGAGAGGAATTGATTATCCCTTGAAGTTAGGTTGAAGATCAGTTCTTCCAATTTATTGAGCAGGATCGTGTTGCTCTTCTCGCTAGCATCTCTAAAAGCTTTGAGATCCTCAATTAAATCTTTGAGTACCTGGATCCTGAAGATCAGTGACTCCTTGATCTCAATGTAAGAGTCTTTGCTGGAGATGACACCGATAGATATCAAGGTGGTCTTCTTCAAATCCTTCATCTCCCTCCATTTGCTAAGATCCTTCTCTGAACTATCGACCTCTTGAGAAATAAGGGATATCAAGGCATCTAATTTTGCCCTCACCTTCCTCATCTTGCCTGTCTTTTCTACAACCTCTGATAGCAAGGAAACTCCCTGAGTATGTATTTTTTCAATGTAGTCCTCTAAGACTTTTCCCTTTAAGTAAGTCTTCTCTACTTTTTGAATGATAGGGTCATCTACAGAGAAGTTCTCTGGAGTTTTTCTTTCAAGGGGAATAGTGAACCTCCTTATTACTGTCGTCAGCTGCTCTGTCTTGGCCTTGTAATAATCTTTCATTTCTTTTTCTTGGTCAAATTTCTGGACCATGATGTCCATAGTAGACTGAAGGTCACTTTTCGCACCTTTGTGAGTAACTTTTCCATGTTCAACATGAGAGATGGAATAGGTACTCATTTCAAAACCCTTAAGGGTTACATCCTGTGGAGGCTTGGCAATTTATAGAAATTTCTATCCTTTTTTCTCAACCAATTTTGAGAGGATCTTTGGCCTCTTAGGAGCCTTAGCTTTCATTGGCACTATTTTGCCAAAGTCAAAGTCATCTGGAGAGATGGCTAACTTCTTTCTTTTGGGTGTGAATGCTGACATCCAAGTCAAGAGAGAAGTACCCACTGTAGCCATAGTTCTCTCAGCTGGTGTTATTACAACAGCTTCTACACTGCTAGTGGTGACAGTGGTCACAGTTGGAGTAACAAGTGAAACTATACCAACTACTGATTTTGGCTCTTATGCAGAACTTTCTCCCAGATTGAAAGAGGGAGATGACAAATTTGGAATGGACCTAGAGGAGTACCTTCAAAAGTGCCTTGAAGATCACCAAAAATAACCCTAGAAGGAGAGGTGGCTCTAGAAGAGGGAACACTAATAGGAGAGAGAGGAGAAGGGGAAGCCACAAGAGATTGAGGTGGAGAAGGAGAGATGCTTTTGAGTGGTTGTGCTTCTCCTTATGAAGGAAGAGGTTTAGTGTTTGGCTATCCTGATGGCAGGTCATCTGTCTCCATTGGTTGAGCTACTTGTTCGTGAGAACTCTATTCTGTAACCCTTTTAGCCACTGCTTCTAACCCCTCAGTAGTCTTTGTTTTTTTGGAAACAAGATGATTCTTGGCTTGTGAGGCCTAGAAGAGGAAGGAACATCACCTTTATTCTTGGTCCTATTCTCTGCCTTTTTATTCATCTCTGCTTAGTACTCAGCCTCAGATCCCATGATAAATTCTTTCAGGATGGTCCCTTTGGCTGCTAACCAGTCATTGGTGTTAGCCAATATTGGTTGAAATCTTTTTCTCAGAGAAGTTAGTTCCTTCTAAGACCACTGAGTTGAAGGAAGAGGGGAGCCAGCAACCTTTTCAGCTAGGTACCTACTATTGATAATGTTCTTGTCATTGATCAGACTAGAGGGGATCTCTGCAAGCCCCAGATATTCAATTTGCTCTAGGGTCAGCCTACACTAGTCCATCTTTCTGATTTCTTCGGCCATCTTCAAGTCTATCTAGATGTCCTCAATCATAGGCTCATGGAATTGAGTTTTCTGCCTAATCTTATCCTTGACTCCCCTGTAGTCAAATTTGTCTCTTCTCTTGAACTGCTTCAAGGTGACCATCTACATCTCTGTTTCCATGACTTTGGATTTGGCTGATGTTGCAATAGAATACCTACCAATTTCTATTGGAAACCTAAAGCCTGGCTTTTTTAGCTCCATTTTTTTGGTATGCATGATAACTAGTTGTCGACAAAGCTCCATCAAAACTAATTTGTTATAAGGGAACCTGGGGAGCATATATGGGTAGCCTTGGAAAAAGCCAACCCGAAGGTAGCAGAAGGTCGGAAATTAGAGGAACATACACCTGTAATCATTGATGACTATCCAAGCCTCATTTGATACTCTCTTCTGCTCAAGCTGAGGGTCGAAGAGACATAAAAATATGGCAAAGAAAGTGTCATTCACCATTTTGAAATGGTGGATTGATCCTTGCAGAGTCAGTTGGGGGTCATATGAGTAGATTAGGGTGGTCTTTCTATTCCCTTTACTTGTTAAACCTGGGAATTTCTGCATCAAAGTAGCTATGTACACAAGGTATGAGGTCATATAAAACTTAGAAGAACTCTACACCTTGGTTAGCTGTTTGTGAAGGGTGTTGCTAATTTGTTCACCCCAAAAGATGACCTACTTTCCCTGGAGGATGATATTGATAAATGGGTACATCCATTCATGGAACTATGAGGAAGAGGGGAGGCCTCACACTCTGCTTAGGAGGGTGATCAAGTCACCAACTTCTTCAATGAAATCGCTTCTAGGAAAGTTCTATGGCCATCTGGATAAATTGGACCTGGGCATCTTTAATCACCTGTTGTTCATGACCTTCTTATCCCTCTTAGGGTCTTTTTCATACTCATTTTGGGCTTCTACAAAGTCAATCTTGGTTACTTCAGTAGCTGGAGGGCACTTGAGGACTTTATCTATGAATTTGAGATCTAGTTGAATTACCACATAACTGTTGGCATCTGAGACTGACCTTGTCTCTTTATTGTAGAAGCGGGCACATTGGAGGATGAAATCAGTATGATGTGCTACCACTAGGAAATTGGAAACCAAGTGGATGTTGCTTTTGATGATCCTCTTTATTTAGGTGCTTGGGTTTGTCGCCTTCGTTTGAGCCATAAACTCGACCATATCTACGTGGCTAATTTTGGTATCCCGAATGTCGTCAACATTGGAGGTGACCGAAGTGAGCAGGAAGATGTCTTGGTATTTATACTTCATCATCTTTGCTTTTTTGGGAGATGTTTCTGACATGGAAACTAGCTTTGATCTGATGGGTGTTGATGAGCAAGAGTTCTTTGAAAGTATTGCAGTCATGATCACAGAATTAGGGGAGAGTGGATGAATTGGGGAAAATGCATTTTAAGTGATCTTGGTCAATGGAGGTCACTTAAAAATTTTGGGTCAAAAAAAGGGGTAGAAAATGAGGAAGAAAGGGAAAAGATGAAAATCCTCTAGAGTTACAAAAATCTGGAGGAGGAATGCAAAGGTGGTGAAAATCGCCGCCCCTGCAAGTTGGAATGATAGAGTGCAAGGGCGGTGAAATTCACCACCCATGTAGGATCAGCCTGCACGGGTGATGAATTTCACCACCCTTGCAAGTAGGGGGAAAAAGGTAGGGGCGATGAAAATTGCCGCCCCTGCACATGCGATAAGCACTGGTAAGGGCGGCAAATTTTGACACCCCTGCACATCTAGTATGGAGGGTGCACAGGTGGAAAAATTTGCCACTTTCAAAGGTGAACAGAGGGGGCTGAGATGCATGGGTGGTGAAAATCACTACCCTTGCAGGCTTTTTAAAGAAAGCCACGGGTAATAGGGAGGCACGGTGAAAATCGCCGCCCTAGGAGGTAAAAGAGGAAAACTATGGGCAAGGCGGAGGAAAAGAAGAAAAAACATAAAAACACCTAGACAACAAAAAAAACATACTAACAAATCTAATAGAGGAAAAATAAGCAAGGAAGGAAGGACAAGAAAAATAAATGCAAGACCTACCTGGAAAGCTGCACGCGCATAAGCTTAAATCCGCCAAAATGCACTTCAACTCATCCGCTGGGTCATCCAGACGCAAAAAGTAGGAGGAAAGGAGGAAGAATGAAATGAAATGAGGTTGGAATCAGTTTAAATGGAGTGAAAAATGCCCCCAACCACCCACCGCATATGGTAATAAATGTCGCGCATGAAAACTGAGGCATGCCTGGGCGGCAAAATTCACTGCCCTTGCATGTTTGGGTGAGTTCAGATGTAGGGGTGGCAAAATTTGCTTCCCTTACAGGTTAGGATACAGGGGTGGAAAAATTTTCTGCCCTTGAAAAAAAATGTAGGGGCGGCAAAATTTGCTGCCCTTACATTGCAAGGGTTAAAATGCACTGGCGGCAAATTTTTTTGCTCGTGCACGGAAACGGAAGAAAAGACCAACTCTGGAAGAGGCAGTCTGGGGAAGGGGTTTTCTTGGTCATAATGAGATCATAACTACTTTCACGTTTCTAGGCCAAGATGAGAATGAATTAAGAACCCATCTCAAAAAACAAACTTAGAGAGATGAAAGATGAAACAGACAAGTTTTGTAGGGGGTTGTTCCCTAAAATGGGTTAAGCTGATTTTGGAAATAATAGGTTGCAACCAAAATTGCACATGAAGGCTGCCCCTTTTGGGAGAATAGAAGAAATCCTAGGGAAGACACTCCTAGATTTTATGTTGAGCTAATAGACTTGCCCCTTCCACAAAACAAACCCTAGGAAACATTCTATGTTAAATAGAGGGATTATGATCCTAAAGTCAAAATGACTTCTGGCTTAAGAAGGAAATTAAAGAATAAAGATTGGGATGCTGAGAAAATAAAGGCCTATTAGAAATATAGGTAGGAAATTTTTCAAACAACCCATTCTTTTGGAGATGTAGACACATATGAGAGATGGGAAGAACTATGGGATGAGTGCCATCTCTCCCCTGTATCTAGCCTAGAGACAAGTAATTTCCTAACACTGGGTGTAGAGCAGGAAGCTAGGGCCAAGTCAAGCCAAGAGTCACTAGCCTTAGAGCAAACTGTAGCTATAGTAACTATATCAGTTTGACCCCAATCTCTCAACATCATAGAAATGTAGAAGAGTGTGGTGCCTTCACCATCACAAGCTTCCCCATCAGCCTAGGTTATAGATATTCCTAGTTCTCCATAAGCATCATTGAAAGGAGAAGAAACATAACCAGAAGAAGAGACATCCAAGAAACGAAAGAGGGTGCAATTTCATTTTGATTCAGAAGAGGAGATGGACACCCCATAGTGCTAATTATAGAGTACTGTAATTGCTCCTCAGGTAAGTATTATTCCTCCTTCCCCTTCTTAGTCTATTTCTTCTCATGTTGGCATGATGATTTCATCTAGACAAATGACATCCCCTGCCACTTTTGTCATTCATATTTCTCACTTCACCCCATTTATACCACCTCAAGATTTAACATTACCTCATTTCTCCCCTACTATTCCCAAGAAACTTTCCCCTTAGATTGCCCATAGCCAACAATTGGCTATTCAATATGGTTTACCACAGGGACATCCTTTTGCGGGTAGGCACATTGCCTCTCCTTCTACCTTCCAGACCCAAGCATATTCTACTAAGAAGGCAAGGGAAGCTTAAAGAGAGAAAAAGAAGACTAAGGAAAATAAAGCCTTGGCTACACCCCATATGTGGTCACAATTTGACCCCATTTAGTAGCAATTGATGGTGACTCATTTATCACCAAATGTAATAAAGCCAACTGAGAAGATGCAGCCAAAGGACTACACGATAAATGCAGTGGCCATTGACATGTCCCTCTTTAGGCCACAAGATAAAATTGAGCTGATAACCGAATCCACTTTAGTAGTTACTGAAGACTACTTGAAGACATCAAGGAGGCTACAGAAGATGGAGGCTGATTTAGCTAAGGAGAAGGCAAACTATAACAATTTGACCATAGAGATCAATAGAAAAGACAATGAGATAGAGAATCTGAATAAATAGTTGCAAGATGTTGTTTCTCTTCAGACTCACTGGGTAGTCCAGGCCCAAAATGATTCCTTAAAGGTAGGGCTCACATAGGTAAAGGATGCGGTGATGACCCTAAGGCGTGAAAAAGTAGCATTGCAAGAAAAATGCGAAGAAAACCTATTGTAGGTTACCCAATTACAACAAAAGCTACTAAGTGAACAGAATAATATTGTGGCTATACAAGCCCAATTTCAAGTAGAGCAATAGAGAGCAACACAATTGACACTAGAGCTGGCCAATAGGCCAAAGAGTGTCAGAGTTTTAAGTTTGGTAAAGGAGCTCTATGAATCCATGTGGAAGAGAATCTATTCAAAGATTATTTAGCTCAGGCCTTCTCTCACCTTTTTAATAAATACATAGAAATTATGAGAAAAGGTGGAGAAATTAGTTGCAAACACTCTAGCTACAGTTTTAGGGAGAGTTTTAGACTCTGAAATGCTGCTATAGAAGCTTTACAATGCAATGGATGGAACATTGTTAGCAGTAGGAATCAATGCTAAAATGGTCATTGCTAGGTGAGTAAATGAGGTTCTCAATTGCAATTTTATAGCCATTAGCTGTAGAGAGCTTCTAGATGTCATGAAGGAAGGAATCAATGAAATGAAATAGCATATTAAAGATCTAGTGTAATTAGGTCTTCCTTCTCTGTTTCCTAATGACAACACCGTGCTGATGGTAGATGAAATTAAACCTTTGATTTTAGCTAAATAGAATGATCAGATAGTTTTCTAGGATTTAAGGGATGACTCATCAATCCCTAAAGCAGATGTTGTCTTGATTCCTGTTTCCTAGCTCAAATTCAAATTGAAGGCTACAGTTAAAATTTTGTAGAATTTTTCACACAAGGATATTATTAACCTTGATTTAGCCTTCAATGAATTACAGAATAAGTAGGGGTTATCTGACGATGAGTGGTCTACCTACAAAATAGCATTGCTAAAGCTATAATTTTGAAATTTTGATCTAGCAGGAGATGTGGTTTCTTTTTGAGTAGGCTCAAAAGTCCTTGGGGTCGCCAATAATTGTAGAGTAAAAATAGTCTACATTTCATTCTGAGTTTTAGTTGTATGATGTAAAATTTTGTTCCCACATACTTTGGTTTGAGATGGCATAGTTTTGAAATAGAGCACATTCTCTATTTTCTTTTTTGATTCATTTTTGTCTAAATGTCAAAATCAAGCAGAAGCTACTAAGTGTCGTCATCTAAGGCACCTTTCTCAAGCAAAAACTACTAAGTGTCATCATCTGAGGCACCTTTCATATTTTCTATGAGTTGGTCAGAATGTGCCATGTATCTCATAGTGACTCAACAGAATGTGCCAAGTGTTAGCATCCACATTTTCATATTGACACCCATGTTTCATCTCTTTTTAGTGAAAGGTTTTAACAAGCTGAGCATCAGGATCAAGCGGAAAGTGCCAAGTGGAAATCATGGAAGGTCTCAGTCTTGCTTTTCTAAAAGCGATGGAAGATGCCACGTATCCTATAAAAAGAGAGTGGAAGCTACCACGTGTCAAGATCTATTATTTTCATTTTTGCTTCACAGATATAGTGAAGACTATGGTGGGTCTCAAGTTTTGTTTTTGAAGCAAGTAAAAGCCGCTAGGTGTCACTATCCATGTAAATATGAAATGAGACCTGATTATTTATATGATATAAATAGAGTAAAGTGGAAACCACCATGTGTCACCTTCTATAGGTTTCTAAAAGATAGATAAAAGAAGTGGAGACCACCACGTAACCCCAGATAAGTAAAGTAAAGATTGCCACTTGTCTTTTGATGCAGTAGCAGAGATCGCCACCTATCCCTATGCCTTTTAAATTTATTCAAGAAATAAATTTTGTGGGTCTTGTTTTTGTTAAGTTGTTAAGGTCTCGAGGAAGTAGATTGCGATAGGTGTCAAAGGTAGAACATTCATAAGCAAAGACACAAAAGGAATATAAGTTACGCAAAAAATGTCACGTGTCTTCGATAGGTGCTGCGGAACCCGCCAAGTGTCATCCTTTGGTGTCTCCTAAAGTACTAAGAAGATTTCTAAGAAATTGGCTAAGTGTCACCTAGAATTTAAGAGAAGGGAGCATCCTGTAATCTATTTCAACCAATGAACTGCCAAAAGACAAAGCATTTCAGAATCTATAAAATATCTTCTGTTAGACACTTCTAGTTTGGTTAGATTTTAGTTAGGCCATTAGATTGGGAACAAGTAGACAATCCGGAGTGAATCCAAGGCTATAAATAAGGGTGCAGAGATCACCAGAAAGGATGATCAAATACCAGAGAGAATTTTCTGAGAGAATTATTGTTAAGAGTTTAGACTTTCTAGAGCTATGACTAGGAATATCATTTGCCTTTGTTCTATCTTCTTAAGTTGGAAGGATTATGTAATTGTGCATGTTTCTATGCCTCTTATGTGACTAGATAATTAATTAGAAGATTGAATCCTATGCCTTTGTTGATACTTTCTGTGTTATTGCAAAAGTAGTCTAGGCTATGTTGTCAAGAGTTTAGACTTTCTAGAGCTGTGATTAGGAATGTCATTTATCTTTGTCTCATTTTTTTGAGTTGAAAAGTTTATATAACTGTACATGTTTCTGTGCCTCTTATGTGACTGGAAAATTCAAATAAGAAGATTGAACCCTATGCCTTTGTTGACATTTTTTGTATCACTACAAAAGTAGTCTGTGTTGTGAGCCTCTATTTCTATTGTTTCCATCTTTTGCATTGATCATGCACTTGTTTTCTCTTAAATGTAAATGAATCTTACATATAGTCTCACTGTGCTCAGGATTAAGGTCAAATTACATTCAGGTGCATCACCATAGTTAGATTTTCTTTATTGCATTTGTGTTTTTGTTAAAATTCCTATCCCTTTTCTCAGTATACACTTGATATAAAGAAGAGACCAGCTTCTTAAAAATCTGGAGGTTGTTTCAAGTCGCAAGTCCCACATCTTGAAACTTCCCATTGTTGATGTTAGAACAAGCGCATTTTAAATCATCAACAAAGAGATCAATAATCATTAGAGAGAATCATCAATTATCAAAGATTCTAATATTATAAATTATTTTGAAGGTATTCTTCTAGTGAATGATTAATTAGGTCAAAGATCCAAAGCACTATAATTCATCAATCACAGTCATGACATCGACACTCTACCAAAATTACTCTAGGCTCCATAATGGGTTTTTAGTTACCCACCTCAACATTCTTCATGAAATAGAGATAAGTATCTATTTTCAATAATTAGTTATTATTTTTCCTTGCAACTATCCTCCAACATAAACCCACCTCCTATAATCACTCTACAACTTTCCCAACTAAAGCTAGCTTTACCCAGACCAAAACACATAGTAACTACTGATGATCATCCTGACCATTGATGGTCTATCCATAACATTTGATAATTACCTAACTACTAATGGACATACAAATACTAATGGTTTAACCCCAACCATCGATGGTCACTATGTGATAATTCTAATAACAAGCTAATTTCACATATCAAACCCCAACCAAATCCCACTTTTTGACCTTCTATCTGAGAATAGAATATCACCATATTTTATGAACCATGTCTGATTTATTTAGCATTAATATCTAATAGTTTATTACTATAATTAGTCAAATTCATCTCTTACAAGTAATTTATATTTAATTTCTAGAACATGATTTTTTAAAAGTGTGGATTGATAGCCTCCAAGGAAGCTTGTGCTTCTTAGATCTAGCTTGTTAGGCAATCCACCCTACTATCTAACTAATCAACCATTTCTTTAGCTAATTCTTATTTTTAGGTCATTCCTCCCAATCCAAAGAGGAGCATCTACAACCATCTAGGTAATGAACCACAAACCAAATCTAGGTTCTACTAACCTCACCCTTCTTTCAATTTTAACATCTTTCTTCTTAAGGAAATAAAGGAAAATTTATGTGAAACATTATGGCTTTCTTGGTGCGACCCTTGAGTCTTTTTTGGGTTTATATTTACATCTAGGTACTTCTTATTCTTGATTTATACTCATATAATGAAATCAAAAAATTATCTTGGGCTTAAAATTGATTGCATACATTGTTTTCTTAATTATTTTAACTCACATATCTCAATTAATCAAGTGAATCAATCAAGAATCATTCTTATCACACACGCAAGACCAAACCACTTACACCTAATCAAGTATAAAACATTGACATAATGCCTGACTATGATTTCATCACCTAATAGTCACCTTTCCTGGCCATCCTACTTAGATTTCATCACTAAGTAGAAAACTAAGTTAGTTAGTTGGCTAAGAATAATTTCTAGAAATTGGTATATTTGGCTAGCACTTACCACCCTTATCATAGTGGTGTGTGAAGTGAGGGGGTAGGCCCCAATATCAAGCCACATACTAATTTCCAACATATATACCTTTGAGATCCTAAACCAACCATATATTTCTTTTCTATTACTCACTCTACAAAGCCAAGTTGAGTCACACAATTCTTAAAGATAAAGGCATAAGTCATAAGAGAGACTAAAAGGAATCTTAAGATTGAATGGGTTTTAGTGTGTGTTTCATTTCCTTGACTTTCTCTTGTCTTATCTTTGTTTGAGTTATGGGATTTCTTGTATCTTCCTTTTTTCCTTACCTATATGGTTCTAACTAAGCAATAACTAAGAGACCAAGAAAAGTAGGATCCACCCCCTAATCATATATCTTCCTCTTCTCCTTCATCCATAGAGTACATCTTAGATGTAGAGAGTTCTCCCCATCCTTTTGGAAGTCCTAGCATCCCTTGGATGGTTGCCCAAAGTGATGAAATTTTTTCCACCTTTCTGGATAACAAACCCATAGCTCTCCAACATTAACTTAACACCATATCCCATCATACCCCTACTTACGTTCTACCTACTGACCTACCCTATGGCATGTCATCCCACCTTATGGGTGAAAATTTTGTTACCACCATTTCCACCCAACCTTTAGTCACCTAGGTATCCTCCTCTACTAATAATCCCACTAATACCACCATCCAAAGCTAACCCACCCAACCAACCAACACCCAAACACCTTCTACCCTAACTAACAACCCTTATAGTATAGGATTAATCCAACCTTTGGGTATCGATACTCTAGTTACTATGGGGAAGCCCCCTACTAGTGTCCCCATCATTCCTAATGTTTCCAACCTACCTACCTCTACTCCATTATATATCTTGGTGGTCCTCATACCTTCTACCCTTCGACTCGTAAATACCAAAGTTACCACTTATCCTCTATTTACCATCCCAACCATACCTCCTACCTAATCTATGTCAATCCCTTAGTAGTTACCCATTGCATCAAACCTAATCTACATCCCTAACCCACAAAGGTATGTTACTCAACCTTCCACCCAACCACCTATCTCCACATGTTCATATGTGGCATCATCCCAACCACCCATGTCCACCTACCAATATGTGGCATCTTCTCAACACCCCACCAACTATCTATATGTTTCACCTACCTAAACCCAACATAGTCTACCTTACAACTATGAGGGTGTACAACCATAAATAAACCTTTTCAAAATGTTAATGGATAAAATGACTACTTTGGAGTCATCTATCTTTGGGGCCTATAAAATCTTATCTTATGACCAAATATACAATGAACCAATTCATTCATATGTCTCCATTCGATCTTATCCTCTTCAATGGGAACTTTTAAAATTCTCAAAATTTTAGAGAAAGGAAGACCCTCAACAACATTTGATAGAATTTAGGCATTCTTTCTATTTGATCACCTATGATGATGCTCTCCTTCATACATTTCCCATGTCTCTATCAGGTTTTGCACTAGATTGGTATAGTTTTATTACAAAACACTCCCTCTTTATTTTTACCAACTAGTTCAGACTTTAATAGATCACTTTTCTATAAAGATCTCTAAGAAAGTTTCCATCACTGATCTCTACTCCATTCATAAATTTGATGACAATTTTATATCCAAATTCGTAGCCCATTGGAGAAGTTTGATAAATTAACTCTCTTTCTCTTTTCCCCAACCCAAACTAATTAAAATATTTATGTGAGTTTGTGCTAAACACATTTCCTCCACTTTGTGGGTCTAGACTTTTAGGACCTTTGATGAGGCTTTCAACATTGCACAAAAATTAGAGAACAAATATATTGATGAGGGGAAGTTAAAATTGAGAAACAAGAATTCAAACTTTAAATAAAATGAGACTACCTACAAGAAAAAGGGAACCGCAAATGTCATTGTCCTTAAAATTTCCCCTCCACCCATTGTTAACCAACCCAACTCCTCCATTTCCTCTAATCAAAACATCAAGAATCAAAATTGAACAACTAAAAGCAATTTACTACACTTAGTGAGTCATATTTTTCAAACTTGGAGAAGTTGTTGAAAGTGAATATCATACAACTCCCACTAATCAAACACCCACAATAATTCAATTCCTCTCATCCTATACCTATTTTTTTATAAGGAGAATGAATTATGTGCCTTCCATTGTGATGTTTGACATGATGTTAGTAGATGTAATACCTTCAAAAATGTTATCCAAAATCTCATTGACAAGGGGGAACTTATGATGGATAACCCCAATACACCCCTAAATCAATCACTTTAAATTTTTAGACAATAATTTCCCAATTATACCCCTGTCACAAACAATGAAACCAATAGAGTATAACCCTCTCACCATGAAGTCCATACCATTAACATAGTTCTTAGTCAACTCATTACTGAGGAAACCATTGAGGAAACCACCTTTCCTTCCCCTCCACTTATTGAGGTAGTGCAGTCACTCTCCATTCCTTTAGAAAATGAGACCAAGGAAACAACCCTTCCATTCTCTCCACTCATCAAGGAATTTGAGCTACCAACCTCTCCTTTAGAAGTTATACCAAAAGAGGTAGCCATTACCACCATATATTTCTCCTCCATCATACAAAAATCCATTCTTCCTTTAGAAAGAAGTCCTAAGGAAGAGATAACTATACATATCTCTCCCATATGAGACTTATCTTCCCAAACCTTGGAGACTTTAATTTAGGAAAATCATGAGGTAACCGCTTCTCTTTCCACCCACGGGTTTGACATTTGAGCTCAGTATCAATGGGATCAAACCCATCTATAATTATTTCTCTATATAGGTTCAAAACTTGGAGTACTTATCCAAACCTAATGTAGACCATGCCTTATTTTGGCACCATCTAAATCTTCCTTACCCAATCAAACAAGAGCCTCCAGCCATGCCACTATCACCCCAATATTTTTTTTCCACTATCACACCCACTATCAGCATAACTGGGCCATTAGAAACCTCTAACAATCAAACCATAATTGAACTGTTAGAACTAACTCCACCTAAAATAACCAAGTCACCCTCTACCATTCAAACTAAGCCCACAAAAAACCTTGCCATATTCTATATTCATAAATTTCCTCACCCCTCATTAAAATTGGACTTAACTTCACCAAACCTATCAAGGAAACCCCAAACTAAGCAAAAAAAGAAGGTGAAACTAACCAAGATTCCACAAACCAAAACTCCACCTCCCCTTTCCACTTTGCCTTCTATTTTGGGATCTCACCCTTATAACTTAGTAGTAAGGAAATTGACCATCCTAGATAGAACCCAAATCCAACCACCACTTTTGGTTACACCATCACTCTTACTTTCATCCTCACCTATTTGTACCAAACCTTCTATAACCAAACCACCTACTCCTCAGGCATCTACCCTAACACCTTTCACCCCAAAGCAATCCATACCAAACCTATCCACTAAGAATGCTCCTTCACCTAAATCCCTTACCATCAAATCTAATCCTAAAAATGATTCCTCCTCAACTACCAAACCTAAGACTTTTACACCTTTGCCACCTTTTCCCAAGTCTTACTCAACTATCCTATTTGACTTTACCACCTATCAAACCATTTGACTCACATAGTCCTAATCCATCTTATTATAATGACAAATTAGTATGCTTACACCATAAAATACTTGGCCATGATATGGAGAGCTATAAAGCTCACTAGGTATTATCCCATTCGCTATATCATGAGGATGACTTATTTTTAGATGAGACTCTTATGAGTCCACCACTGACCCAAGAACCAAGGGTTTTATAGAAACACTTACCTACTACCCCACTCTCATCTCAGAGTGAAGTGGAACTAAAGCAATCCTCTAGCTTGAATCCTCCATGAATCCATACCATCTATATGGTCACATGATCATAAGCCCAAACAAAGGATAAGGGAAAGGAAAATATGTCCATTCCTTAGACATATCCCTCTTCCACCACTTAATCACCTAGGAAACACCAAACATCTTCACCTTCAACCAAACCCAAAGTGTCCATCTTATGACCCTCTCAATCCAACATGTCTAAATCGATCTAATGAGTAGTTATGAAATAACTTCACCAAACATTAGTGAAGATGAGTTTGTATTAACTAATAAATACCTCACCCCACCACTATTAATAAATGATAGAGGATTTAAAATCCATATAGGTTCAACCAAAAGATCCATGGCCTCTAGCAGCCTTCATCAGATCTCTTCAACTTTCTAACCCTGTTACCTTTAAGGATTAAAAAATACCCTACATCCATCTAGATGATCTAAATCCTCCTCTCTTCATTATCATGTACATCAACCAAACTAACATTAAGGTGTTATGATTTATGGGGAAGCTAGGATCAAAATTATCCCCTCATATACATGTGACCAACTTAGATTACATGATAACATTATGTTAGAAACATTAGTGGTACTTTTATCATTCAATGATACCATGGACATAACTTTAGGAACTATTATCCTTCACATTCACCTAGGACCTCGTACACTTCTTGATCTCTTTTACTTAGTAGAAGTTTCTTTCTAGTGAAATGTTTTGATAGGATTCCCTTGGATTCATTCCATGGGTTATGTGTTATCCACATTGCATCGATGTATTAAATTTGAACATGAAGGTCAATTTGTTACCATACAAGCTGACCTAAGTCTTTTTACATAATGAAAAATGATGTACTGACCTAATGACATCCTCCTTCATCCATCCATTAAGCCTTCATTAGTAAAAAATGAAGTCCCATCTTCTTCTAGCAATGAAGAATCCACCAACTAATCTATCTTTTCTAACTAATCCCCATAATGGATCCTATGGAATCAACCTTTTAGTGTCTTTCATTGGGAGAGTATCACCTTTTGACACTAGACACTTTTCATACTCCTCAAGATTATGTGAATCTTGACAAACAACTTAGTTATGACCTAATATTAGAGTTGTTTCTTTTGGGCCCTCAACTTATCAAACCAATTTCATCTATGGGGGACTTGATAAACCCCCTAATAATTCCACCACCTCTTTCTCATCTTGACCATTCACCTCCAATTTCTCCTATCAAAATAAACTAAAGTTATCAATACATATCTTTATAGATGTGATTGGAAGGGATTTGGTCTAGGCTGGTATGAATATAGGCTGAATAAGTTGTTTCCTATCAAGACCCAAAAACTTCATGAAAATCATGGCCTTGGGTTAATTCCACCTACAAATAAAACCACACCATCTCCCATTACCATCATTTATAAGGTAATCACATCCTCACCTTCCATCCCACCATCAACAATTAAGGATTCTAACATCATCCCCCCTAAATGTTTTTTCATTAGCATGATCATCCTCAACCGTATGACTTATCAAAAGGATGGGTTGAGCATAACCATTACTTTGACTCACCTTGAGATGGTAACAAATGACTCTCCTACAATTAATAAAATTTGGTGTCAGGATGACAATTCTATTCTTACCTATCTTGGTGTAGAAGATTCCTCTATCCACAAATCTCTCCCTCCTAAGACATCAACCATGTTGAATGAATCCATCATGGATATCAACTTGGGTACTTTGCATAACCTATACATTTTCAAAATTGTCCAATCACTAAATTCCAAGAGTTTTATGACTTCCCCTCCTTCCTAAAAGACTATAACATAACATTTTCTCAGTCCTACAGTGACATGCCATGAATCAACCCCTCCATTTCCACCCATAACATAGTTACCAACCATGATGACAAACTAGTTAGGCAAAAAATTTGATTAATGCACCCTCACATAGATATTCTCATTAAATAAGAGATTCAATGTCTCCTATCCATCAATTTCATCCAACTTATTGATTATCCCATATAGGTCTTGAACATCGTACCTATCACCAAAACCATAGAGGGACTTTATATTTGTGTGGAATTTTGTGACCTTAACCTTTCTTGTCTAAAGGATGACTTTCTTTTGCCAATAATTGAATAGCTTGTTGATCTTACAACCATCCATGAGATGTTATCTCTTATGGATGGATTCTCAGGTTACAATCAGATGTTAATTTCCCTTGAGGATCAATGAAAAACTTCTGTTGTCACCCCATAGGGAACTTTTTGCTATAGGGTCATGAATTTTGGATTAAATAATGCTAGTTCAACCTAAAAACGTGTTATGACCTACACCTTCCATGAACTTATTCATAAAATCATCGAAGACTATGTTGATGACCTTCTTGGAAAATCCGAAAGTTGTCAAGATCATTTGGCCATTCTTAAAATTATCTTTGAGTTACTCATCTATTACCATGTCCACCTTAATCCCAAGAAATGTATTTTTGGGGTCATATTAATAAATCTCCTTGGATTTATCATCTCCCTTTGGGGAATCAAATTTGATCCTACCAAAATCAAAACTATCCTCAACATGCCTCATCCTACCCACCTCAAGTAACTCCATAGCTTGTAGGGCAAGCTCCAATATATTAATCACTTTATCTCTCAATTCTCAAATTGATACCAACCTTTCCACCACATTTTTAATAAGGATGTATCTTTTATGTGGAATAACAACTATTAAAGGGAGTTTGATTCACTTAAAGAGTAACTTCTATCTCCAATCATCCTCATTCCTCCCAAGGAAGGTAAACCTTTTAACCTTTATATTTCTTCCACCAACCATTCCTTAGGGGCAATGCTAGATCATATAATGAGCAACATAAAGAGCAAGTCATATGCTACATTAATAATATGATTATAGAGTATGAGATTCAATACACCTATATCGAGAAACTTTGACTCACCTTAGTCTTTTTGGCCACTAAACTTCACCATTACCTTCTCAACCAAAAGACCTATGTCATAACCAATATTGACCCACTCAAGTATATGCAATCCAAGCCATACCAAAACTAATTTATGGATAAGTGGCTCATGATTTTGGTTGAGTTTGACCTTGAGTTATTTTAGTAGAAGTCAATTATATGGCAAGTCATTATTGACTAATTGGCTGAAGGACCATTAGTAGATAATCAACCTCCTCCTCTCAAGTTTCTATATGAGTCCTTCACAACCCTCTCTCAAGGATACTTCACCTATCAAGTGACCATATTATTTGATGGATCCAAGTGTCAATGTGGTGGGGGAGATAGTATCATCCTTATCCCTATTCATGGTGAACCTCTTCCTTTATCCTTCAAGCTAGATTTTTAATGTACCAATAATATGGTTGAGTATGAAGCCCTAGTGATAGGCATCCAAAATAAATTATCTTTGGGAGTCAAAATGATCAACATTTTTGGTGACTTTCAACTTGTGGTCAATAAAATCAATGGATATTATCAATGCAAGAATGATGTTTTGAAATATTATAAACAACTAGTTGATGTACTCTTATCAGCATTTAAACACTACCATATCCAAAACAGACACTAATCTATGAACAATTTTATTGATACCATGGATTCTCTCACTTCCAAGATCCTATCTGCACCCTCTAAATCTAATCTATCATTATCCATCAACTTACTTATCCCTCTTATGTCAAATCAGACTCTCCTACCATCTTCAATATGTAAGAACCCTAACTCAACCTTTGGTACTACCAGACCTTTGACTATCTCAACCTTTACATCATTCCTTCCAACCTTTATAGGAATACTCAAAGATAATTTATCTAGAGTGCCTCATGTTATACCATACTAGGGGGAATTCTTTAAAAATGCAGTTTTGATGGTCTCCTATTCTATTAATTACATAGTCATGAAGCCCCTCATGCTATCATGGAAATGCATGATGGGATCTATTGGGGACACTTTAGTGGCCTCACCATCACAAAATTCATCCTTCACCCTGGCTATTATTGGCCCACCCTTAGACAAAATTGATGTGATTATGAGAAAAAGTGTGTCAAATGTCAATAACACACCAATTTACATCATACACCTAGCCATAGTCTCAAGTATCCAAAGATCTTTGAGCCTTCTCATAATGGGGTTTGGATATTATTGGTGAAATTAACCCCCATTCTTCATAGTGACATCATTTTATCATCACTGTAATAGAATATTTCACCAAATGGGTAGAGGCTATTCCTCTCATATCAACCAAAGCTAAAAATATTATTGATTTTATCAACCATCACATCATCTATCATTTTAGTGTTCCTCATAAAATTATCACTGATAGTGGCAAATATTTTTAAAAATAATTCTGAGGTATTTGTGATGTGTTCGGTATCAAGTTAAGTTTCCCATCATCCTATCATCCATAAGTAAATGGATAGGTGGAAGCCTCTAAAAAAAATCTTAATAACATCTTAACTAAAATGGTTAATACATCTAATCGAGATTGGCATTTGCACATCTCTTTTGCCTTATGGGAATATTATATAAGAATTATAATCCCTATGTGTGCTACCCCTTTATCTCTTGTCTTTGTAGCAAAGGTTTTCTTTCCTCTTAAAGTCCAAATTCCCTCTCTTTTCATATCACTACAAGATATCATTTTTGAGAGTGATTATCATCAAAAACATTTATCCCAACTTGATCTACTTGATGAATGGCCATGCTTAATAATATTCATGTCTATCAAGAATGAATCAAGTTCACTTATAATAAACACCTTAAAGTCAGATAATTTAATATCAGAGACTTCATCTTAAAGTAAAATCATCATCTCACTAATATGGAGAAAATCAAGTAGGGCAAGTTTTCTTTCAATTGGCTTGTACCTTATATTGTAACTCATAAGTATGGATCAAGACCTTACTGATTGTAATATCTTAAAGGGAAACTAAAACTTGATCCCCTTAATGCTTCACATCTACATCATTTCTTTTGTTAAATAGTATCAAACTCACCTTTCATCTAACTTAAGCTCATCCCTTCTTTTCACCCACACGCATCCCCTTATTTTAAGGACAACTAATTAAATTTAAATCATGTGATTATACATTATAACCTTCACCTAATATTGAACATGGGTACCATGGCTCTACCTATGTCATGATTCTCATGGTACTTTCCATTCTTTTTATAGGATGGATTCCTATGATCATCATCCCTTAAACCTCTATTACATACCATCAACCTTCTTGTGCTTTAGTTTTGCCTTCATAAAAGGTGAAACTCTAATCTTATATAATCAAGTATATGTCATCAAAAGAAAAAATCAAAATCAAAATCAAGAGAAAAATAATCAAGGGTTATTTTTAGCATTTTTAGGCTACTCCCTTGAAAAACAACTTCCAAAATATATCAAAATTAGTCAAATGTAAGGTTGACTAATCCCTTAAAGGACAACTATAAAAAATACTTAAATAAAGCATACAAACTTAGACCACTCCCTTCAAGGATGGTTGAGTAAAGCATTTGTCAAAATGTTCTAATTTATTTGAAGCTTCCTACATCAATCAACTTCCCCACCCCTCCAAGCAATAACAAAATATCAAAAGATCCACTATCAACAATAAGAAATAGGTAAGATTATTTTGTAGGTCATAATTGGCTCTCATAAGTATACTTTTCACATCAATTAGTCTACACCTTATATGACATGGACTTATTTATACTGACTCTATGGTAACCTATTGAAGAGGATGCTAGTCTCACAAGAAGGATAAATTATCATCCATATCCCCTTTATACACTCTATAAACAAGGGATTTTTTAGCTTACTTGACATTATATGATCAATAAACCTTTTTAACCAACTAACGGATGCTAATGTGAATCATTCAAAGGACTTAAGTTCATAATCTAATCATACTTCAGTTTCTTTTAGTCCTTGCCAAGGAAGAAACATCATGCCTTCTTCTTATTCTCTCATATATAATTTTTGATACATTTATTATGGGGTTTATCTCTTGATTAACCTATCTCCCTCACATTTAGTCTTCTAATCCCACTTACTTTATGTGTTAACCAACTTCATATAATCATATGTAGCTCATCAAAAACATTTAAAAACCAATTATGTGTTTTATTATGTGTTATGACTTATTTAAATGTTTTTAATTATAAGAACATCTTAGCTATCATATCTAATCATAAAAAACATGCAATCATCACAATGTTGCCTTTTATCACATCATAAGTCCATCAATAATCACATACAATCTACCTTAACATGTCTCTACTCATGATAACATCATAATCATCTCATCCACATATGCTATCCATCACATGATTATTTTGGTAATAAAGAAGATATTCATTCACATGTCCCACAAAAATCTCATCATAACAAACATCATCTAGTCATAACATCATAATCATCCTACTATCTATCACATCTATATAACTATGTTCCATTAACCCATAACCATGTCACGAAAATAAATTACATCATAGTCATCCATAACCATAAAAATAATCACAAACATCATATTAATGTACAAATAAATCATAACCATTATCATACCATAAACAACATCCATCAATATCAAATATTATCATGAGCATAACTTAAACTCACCATAACATCACATGCCTAGCTAGGTAGATAAACATAAACCATAACATGTGAATCATAATAATGTCATATCATCATAAATAAAATCACCACCATAAACATAAACACTAACAATAAACCATGATATGACATGAGATCATAATCAAAATTACAATATTGAACATGTCTCTCAGACATGTATATACATATCACCACATCAACTCCTAGGTCGATATCAAAATCATATGATACATAAAAAATACCATGTCCCATAGTATTATAAGACCTTGGAGCACCAATACCTCCTGGATCCTATCCACCTCTTAAGCTTATTTGTCCCCTACAAATGTAGCCCACTGACCTAGTGTCACATTGCTATCCCCTTTGGTGATCCCTTCTTTGTGCTTTCCCCATCTAGGCTCATCTAGGAGACATGTAAATACTAGTGCCTCATAGTAATGAATCTCCTGCATTATCAAATTATATCTCAACATGGAAATAGTCCTTAATGGTCCTATAGGTGCTAGTGCTCACCCTCTTGCCTATTTGAGAGAGTCTTTCTCTTATGTAACAATACCTAGTTGAGCCCTAGCTTGATTCCTCTATCTTATAAGAGTAGCCACTTGGCCTTGTGATACATCCCTCTCCTAGGTAACTAATTCTAAAAATGCCTTTGTTATGATTAGTGATACCCATTCTTGATCCCTCTTAACAATTAGTGCCTATCTATTCAAGGTATCCTCACCCCTCTGACCACCACCCCCCACCTCTACATCCACATCCATGTCTTGTAGTACCTCATCACCTTCAAAAATGGATACATAATTATGTGACTAAAACCATATATGGTACATATTAGTACTACCTACATCATTAATCTCAATCCTCATCAATAGTTGATCATGATCAATAAATATATCCTCTAGCTTTAGAGAATGCAATGGGAACTCTATGTCCTCCCTCTTGTATCTAGGAAACTCCCTAAGGATACACTATATAAGGTCAAACTACCTCTTTAACCTATAAAATGGGGTCAACTCTACCTCCATATCTCACCTCTCATATATCTACCTATAACTCTATAGTAATAAAATATACCTCATATGACCAACCTATGAAAGAAATTAGACATATGATCACCATACTACATAACCCACCACTAGTGCATACAATTAGTGCCTATACCAATATAGATCACATGTCCCTCCTCTAGTTTTGATGAGTACATAGTCATACCTCCTTCACATGAACCCTACCCTAAAGTCTATATGAATAAAACCATGTCATGGCATCCTACCTAGTTAGAGAACCCTAATGTGCTCATAAGCCTAGCAATAAAACACAAACCTAATGTTAATACCATACCTTTTGTGTGCCCTAAAACCCTAGAGATCTTAATATATCTACAATATAAATATAGGTCTCCAATCATACATGGTCTGATCAATCACCATGCTAACCAAAACACCTAATAATAATGAAGGAAACCTACAAAAACTCAAGTCAAATAGTGCATAACAAGTCACTACCATCATCATCATAGTGATGACACATCTCATGTCCCTATTTATATGATATAGGGTTACATCATGTAGACCTCCATCATGCCACCTCACATGCACTACATCATTACCATACAACACAATCATTAGTTAGTCTCATTCCTCACCCTCAAGTGTTGTATCATCTCACCTCATAATGGTAGCCACATGATCTTATGAATATCCTATAGTAGGATTTTAATCTCTATATTAGTAATAAAGAATGTGTTAGTGTCTATATCCCATCTCTCAATGAGTGCCACTAACATAACCACATCTTGAGGCACATACTGAGAGTACTTGATACTACCTAAACCCGCTATTAATAGGTGGTCCCATTCTTAGTCTGTCATTGCTCAATGAACCTCATCTAGTAATTTAACTACTTGATCTCACATTTTTATCTTCTCCCTTTCTTTCATGGTCATACTAATACCTTAGTTCATTTAGCTCACAAAAAATCATGTAAGAACTACTACTTATTACCTATTCATATCTTCTACCAAACTACACCACAAACTCATCTATCCACCCATTTACCCTTAACCCTTTCCTAAACACACCCTTACACTCTTTGTTTTTACCTTGGACTTAAAAAACCTCCCTCAACTTATTGAAACCCTAATTTTACACCAAAATTATTCCTTCATTGACAATTGATGGTCGAGTGTTGATTGGTGACAGTTCCTTTTAGAACCACTACCGATCAACAATCAACTATTGATGGCTAGGTTGTTGACCACTAATAATCACCACATAGTGACATATTGATGGTCACCTATCGACCACTAATGGTCATGCATCAATTGGTGATGGTTGATAGTGACTACTGATGGTCACTATGTGGTGACTACTAGTGATCCAACCCTAACCCTAACATCCTATATCTCCAAAACAACTACCAAAATAAATTTACACCTTAACTAAACTATTCCACCCTACCCTACCTATATTACCCCTCCAAAAATTTGCCCCCTCTACCACTTTCATCCCTAAAACCTCTACTTAGCATTATTCCTATCCTAACCCACCCATAATGAAACAAATAATTATTTGAGAAACAAACATTGTAAATTTAAATGCACCCCCTACCTCATTATATGATCATCAATGTGGAGGTGCCCTTAGAACCACTACCATGCCTTGCACTCTCCCTTATCATTTTTGCATACTCTTAAGTTAACATTTCTAATCAATCTACCTATGTCAACACCCAATCACCCTCTATCACATAATGAACACTAGTCTCCCTTAAACACTTACAAAATCTCCAACCATTGCTTCCTTTACACACTCACTAAGAAATAAGTACTAAAGGTTGGTAATGATAAAATAGAACCTATGATATAATTTTAACCTCACCCTTTTAAGGCTAATGTCCAATGATTGATAGTTAGTAAATGACCACTAATATATGACCCTGACTATCTACAATCAATCTCTTAACTTTTTTTCCAATAAATATTACATTTTTTTAAACCACCAAACCACCAATGATCTCAACCTCAAACTTGGTCACTTTAGCCTATCTTTTGCATGTTCTGTGATGACATTATCTTGGTCACTTTGAATATTATGACTACATTACCATCTTAAACAACTTGAACTTATGTTACTTTTGTACACTAACCCAATCATGTGTCTTCTTAGGAGCACTTCCTACCTTGGATACATGTGACTACATTGACCTTGCCTAAGAGACTTGAGTTTACAAGTGAAACCTAACCACCATGCCTAAATGTAGTCACTTGTTCCACTTATCACTTATCCTTCTAGCACCACCTATTTTACTAACTACTTTAACCATGACAACCTAATCAATGCACAATATTTGATATCACTTTTTGTTGCATTTTATGCATGTTTTTGTGCCTCAATATCCAATATATCCAATGAAATCACCCACTTGACTATTTATTAAACCTACCCCTGATTCTATTTCAATTCATCACATCTTAGTTTGAGGGGGAACACCTCCTCCCATGATTATGTTAGCTAAACCATCAAACCAACCTTTCATTTTTTTTGTAGTTTGATTATACAAACTACATAACAAAAATGGGCAAAACATAGACACTAGAAAACCATGCAGATGTTTTTAGTTATTAAACTAACCATTAGGCCACCCTTGGACCCTATCAACACCACTTGATAACCGTTAACCACCAAACCTAAGTCAAAATTACTAACTTTGACCATTCTACCTTTTGACCTATCAACTACTGATGGTTGACCCTAACCATCGATGTTAAGGCCCAACCATTAATGATCAGACTTTAACCACCTTAAAGGTTTACTCTAGTTCAAATCCACCTTTCTTTTTTATTCTTAGCCACTCACATAATTATGCATGTTAAGACTAAAATTAAATGAGCTATTAAGGCCTTATTTGAACTTATTGTTTCACCTCTCCCTTCCTTATATAAAAAGAGAGGAGGAGGAGGTGAAAAAGAGAGCAATAATCATTAGAGAGAATCAATAATTATCATATCTTCTCATAACATAACTTATTTTTTAGGTATTCTTCTAGCAAATCAACAATTATGTTAGAGATCTAAAACACTACAATTCATTAATCATAGCTAGGACACTTACACTTTGCCAGAATTACTCTAGGCTCCATGATGGGTTTTTAGTCACCTACCCCACATTCTTCAGAAAACAAAGCTAAGTATCTATTTTTAGTAATTATTTCTTTTGTTTCTACCTCACAACTAGCCTCTAACCTAAACCCACCTTCTAGAATCACTCAACAACCTTCCTAACTAGACTTGCCTTTACCCAAACCAAAACCCATAATAACCACCAATGGTCATCCTAACCATCAATGGTCTATCTATAACCATCAATGGTTACCCAACTACTAATAGTCACCACCACCAAAATCACTATGTGACAATTTTAACAATAAGCTAATTTCACATATCAAACTCCAACTAAATCCCACTTTCTGACCTTTTGCCTGAACATAAAACATCACCCTATTTTTTGAACTACATTTGATTTATTTAGAATTAATATCTAATCATTTATTTTTATAATTATTCAAATTCATCTCTTGTAAGTAATTTATCTTTCATTTCCATAACTTTATTTTTTTAAATTATGGTTTAGAAACCTTCAAGGAAGTTTGTGCTTCATAGATCTAGCTTACTAGGCAATCCACCCTACTATCTCAATAATCAACCATTTATTTAGTGATTTCTTATCTACAGGTCATTCCTCCCAAGCCAAATAGGAGTATTTACAACTATCTGGATCATAGAGTATAAACCAAATATAGGCTCTACTAACCTCACCCTTTTCTTAAGTTTTACATCTTTCTTCTTAAGGAAATATATAAAAATTTATGTGAAACACTCAAAAAATTAAATTTATACTATATACATTATATCCATACTCATCATCTACTTTGATACCTATACATCCATCTCCAGACTACAGACATAAGAAAATCCAAACTATATTCACAAGTGGATAAAGATTATGTTGAACATGTTAACAATGTTAATATTAACCATGGAATATTTGTATTATATTCATGGGTCCATAATAGTTTAATAGATTTATAACATAATTTAGTGAAGTATAATAAGGAAAAAACATAATAGAATACCCATAACATAGAATGGAGATTAAGAGAATAGAATAATAAAAACTATAGTTGTGAAACAAATATTTATAAATAGTCTATTATTGTAATTAGAATTATAGATCAATATCAATATATTTATTTATTTATGTGTATTTATTGTGTTTCAATTATTTCATTATGATATTTTGATTTTTACTTAATCTATTAACATATTTAGTATTAATAAGAAAATAATAATTAAAATAAAATATAAAATTATCCCATACTTTATAACAAAACATTTAATTGATCCACAAAATTAAAAAATTGACAAAAATTACACCTAAATAAATGATTGATTATTGTCATGATTTATAATAGAAACATTGAATTGATTCACCAATTTAAATCAAATTTTATAGTATAGATGTTTAACATGGGACTATAATAAAATTAATATTGGAATCTAAAAAAATATGATATCTATGCCAAAAAACACTAAATTGGAATTTGATAATAGAAATATAGACTTATAATATTTGATATTACAAAATATAGAAAACGTAGTTTATATTTTTTATTTGGACTAGAAAATGTATAGTTTTAATGACATGAAGGTTATCTATAAAACACTTTGCATCCACTTAAAAACATAGGTCAAAATTATCATTAAATTTTTTTTTAAGGGGGAACTTTAATGGCTTACATATTTAACTTTATGAATGAATAACATGTTAAGGTGACTTTTAAGGTATGATAGAAGGATTATGAATAATGTCAAGGGGTATGAATAGTTTTAGGAGGGCCAAAGAGGTTCAAAATAAAAAATAGATTATATGATAAGGGTTAGATTTTATTATAATGGGGTAAAAAGTATCTACTTTTCTAAAAACCAATGGTGTAATTATGCTATGTGTATTCCTAGTTCTATCACTTGGCCTCCCTTATCTCTTGCACATCAATTTTAACTACCCTAAGTATCCAAAGTTATTGAATATAAACATACTAGGTAATTTATAATACTAAAAATTACATACATAAAACATTCAAATCACAACATTTCAATATGCATGATATAATCACTACATGTTAATATTATATGCTAAGTAATCTATAATACTACAAATTACACACATAAAACATTCAAATCACAACATTTCAATATAAATGAGGTAATAACTACATGTTAACATTATATACTTGAAATCTCATATCACATGTTAAAGCAATATTATCTCAACTAAAATAATAATTTAATACGCATATCTATAATAAAATGAAATCCATAAATAATAATTGAATAGTAATGAAATACACAAATGATATTATCCAAAAAATAATATCCACTATTTCAACAATAATAGGACAATAAACCATCACAAATCCAAAAATCATCCTAATTCTTATTGACATTTTGTGAGTTATGATTCCAAATTCAAAAACCCATCATTTTACATGTGTAAAGAATAACAACACTTTAACCTAATTTAGGTATAAGACTAAATATAAATTACAAGTTAAGTGATTAATTTATATTCCAATAAATAACCTTTTGGTCATAATATTTATCGCAAATTATTTTTTAACTTCTTAAGATAATTTTACCTCTGCATTGGAATGACTACAATAGAGAAAGTGCATGGCATAAATAAATGGTCTTCATAACTAGCATAGGTATGAGGCACATGTATAGGGTGTAAGTTAAACTCCACCTAACCATAAGAGAAAGGATAAATGCTTATATTACATGGATTCCATCATTTATAGATTAGGTATTATATTAAAAATAATATATCGAATAACACTTATTTTTTTTTACATAACCCTAAAAAGAGAGACTATTCACGCTTAATATGAGACAAGTTCAATGATTTATTCTACATTTAAAACAATAAGATATGAAGTAATAACTATAATTTCAAATCAAGATAAATTCCTGTCATCTATAAAAAATATTAAAAATCTTATAGTCCCCTTTGGCCAGGGCAAACATTTATGTTTACTACATTATCCAACTTATCATAGACTATCTATTCATTTTAAATAATATTAATTTATTCATTAGGACATGCCTAATCAATAAATAGGTTTAATTTTGTTGTTATTAATTTAAACCAAATATGCAATCATTTAGAATATAAATCCAATATTCCAATGAAGACAAGAATCCCAAACATAACCATAAGGCTATTAGAATAAATCCTTTTTAACTGAGGAGGTTTATAATAGGATAAATGCTTAATATGGTGTGTATAATTAAAAAAATTACATTACTTGATAACACAAAAGACCAAACAATTTAATTAGGTTTTTAGAACAAATATCATTCCATTAATGAATATAAACTAATCATTTTCCAAGCTTCCACTAATAATGATTAATTTAGTGAAACATATTAGAATTTTCTAAAGGATGTATCTAAATAATACATACTACAAAGTCAACCTAGACATATTTTCCACTTATTTTATCCTCTTTACCAATACATCAAATTTATTTAAAATAATAATAAACCACTCTCCATATCAAACTAGAATACATAAAAACCACACAACTTAAGATGAAGCTTGCACTCCCAGCTAACATGCCACTATCTATATTGTGTTAGGTTAGTGTAAGATTATTGACTAATAATTAGGTTAAATAATTAATTTCCTTCCTAATTAAGTAATGAATAAGAGTATAATAATCATGTATATTAATAATGTTATTTAATCACATAGATATAGTTCCATCTTGTATAATTATAATTGAGATACCATGCAAGTAGACTATTTAGGGTTATTTTATAGGGTATTAATATTTCTAACATATTATTTTAAAATTCACTAAGACATTCACTTATCCCTTTGTATTCTAAAATATTATATATATATATATATATATATATATATATATATATATATATATATATATATATATATATATATATATATATAACAATTTAAACTTGGTCTTGGCATCATAATATCTTCACCACACCAAAAAACATATCAATAAATATTTAATGCTTAACTATGCTTAGGTATGTATGATAAGACATAAAAAGACATGAAACTTAAATAACATTAAATTGAATTAAAATTTCATACCCATATGCAAAGTTATTAAAGAGTATGGATAACTACCTTCATTACCATTTATATCCATGCCAAAAACTAACTTTCCACTATAGAGTATGACATAATCCTATATACTAAGAAATATTATATATTTTCTTAATATGCTATTAAGGAAATCAAGATATTTATTCATTCATAGTATGAGACCATAACACTTTTCATGTCATTTACAACTCTAATAAAGGTAAACACAATGACATAACATTTAACTTTACCTATCACATTCTTACCAACATCATTTATGTTAAATATTAAATTAGAAGAAAATTTATAGTTATCATAATACAACCAACCACATTTATCAATGCACACTAATGATGACAATCAGATCTGGTTCTCAAAATTTCCTCAACATTTATAACATGAAGTACATAGTCGAATATTCCATACAATGAAATTAAATGCAAGTGCATAAGTAATGGCCTTCCATGAGGTTACATAAAAAATAAAATAGATGACTCAATACTTGACCTAATGACCATTATTCACATAATCTTAATCAAAGACTACATAAAATTGAGTGTTCACATAATGGATCCAAGTAAGAATTCACACATAAGTACGACACAACTAATTATACATAACAATTCACATAAACATGTTATATCTAGGCATTATAATCAAGTTTACATAAAAATACTAAAACTTATCTATCTTTCTTATGAACTAAGAAAATATAAATATGTATTTTTTGTTTGATATGGTAAAAACTAGGTTTTATAGGGACATAGAACCATAAGAGTGCATTATAGAAGTTTAAATAGGCCAATTAGGGCCAATAAACCAAGAAGCAAAAAATATTACTTACATCATAAGAAAAAAATATGAAAGCATAGAAGAACTAGGATGAAGGTCTCTCCTAAGGGTCATCAACTTTAGTAGTGTCCTTTATTGAGATGGTTGTTTTTCCTTTGAAACTTTATCCTAAGTGTGGTTTTTGAGGCCTTTAGTCACTTTATCTGGGAGGATCATTTTGTGTCATTTTTTACATTTTACCTACATGGGAGACTATTTGGAGGGGATTACCATGGGGGAGCCCTAGGGGGGATTTTAAAACATTAGGTGAAGTCATAATAGGGGACTATGAAGGCTGAGTAGAGTGAACAAAGGCTTGGATAGTTGTTTCACCCTATCTATGTAAGGCATTAAAATATTGGATGAGTTTGGCTAGGCCAAAACCCACTTATTACATGTTTGATTTAAATTTTTCCATCAACTATTTGTTTCTTTCCATCTCCTTCGTAACCATAACCTTCCCTTTCTAGGATTATTTTGTAGGGGTCCCTATTTCAATAGGTTTTAATTTAGGAATAAATAATAATTTGAGAGGGAGGTCATGTAAGGGAGATTATGATAAGTAATAATTGGGGGTGTGGTTAGAAGGCTGGTGGGATCCCTCAGTAGGATCCTCCAATTAGGAGTCCTCCTAAGATTCCTCCCTAGAAGAGGAACCCTTGAGGGGAACCTCCTAACCTAAATTGGCTTGGTCATGCTTAATAAGGAAGAAGATCAAACCTTGATACTAAATGGGATTGGTATCATTTACTTGGTGAATCAAGGTAGTGATCTCAAGGGACTTAAGCAAGAAATAAGGTAGACTAATTTTATACCCAATGAAATGATTGAGAAGTAGAAAATGGTGGGAGAAGATTAGTGTATATTTACCTTCTAGCATCATATATTGTATGATCTGAAGGAAAATTTTTGGCCAGTAATGTGGGAGGTCAACCCATGGGAACCCTTTCTTATCCATCTACATTTCATCCTTTATTCTAAAGAAACATTGTAGGGGCTCTTGATTTTTTATTGGTCCTTGAATTCCTTGGCACCTATGTATGACATGCCAGTGGAATCATCGATGAACTCCTCTAAGACATTAATGGTGATGCCTGCATGGAAACCTTTCACTTTATACAAGCCACCATGAAATCTCAAGAAATCTTAAAATTATGCTCAATGACCTATTCCATAAATTCTATCAGGGCCCCCTTTTTTAGCTTTTTCCAAACTTTTTTTTGCTCATGTACCTACTTATAGGATGCTAGTTCCAATCGATCCCTATCACCACCCATGGGGACCAATAAGTAGAGTCAAATTAGGAGAGATGAAGTTTCTAAATGGAGTAGAGATGAGAAAGACACAAATGGGTGGGAAGTATTTTTGAGGGCTCATAAAAATAATTAAGAAACCTTCTTTCAAAATGATTACGATTCAACTTGATTAAGATCTGTCCCATCATGGTGAGATAATGCACCTATAGAGAGATGGATTTTTTAATCCACATTGGTACTTTCATTATGGATGGCATTAAAGAAACTAGAGGGGATGATGCCTATATCATGATATGTTAAGAAAATATAGATATGTTACCAACCTTATATCAAACTATATAATGATTCATAAATTCTCACTAACTTTTATAAGTATTGCAACTTAAAAAACCAAATAGCCAAGATAACACCACACTCATTTACCTAAAAAAGTATGGTTAATACATTGACAAGACAAAAACTCCATAACATTACATTACTCTCATCAGATACCAAAACATAATGACATTATTCGAAATGGTACATGTCAATCATACATGATTCAAGTAGAATCAACAAATTGACTCAAAACAATTTGAGAATTAAATAAAATATTAAAATTTATAAGATTAAATCCTCTAAGCATTCTAACATGCAAGTATTACATAATTGACTTATTCATTCACAAGTTTTTAAACTTATTAAGTTCATTCACAACATTTTATCAATCAATAAATGCGTACAAAAATATACTATAAATGAGATAATAGGAAAATACATCCATATAATACAATATTTCACCTTATTACATTCTTGATAACTTCAAAACCCTAATTAATGACATTTACATGAAATATAATGTAGATTACCTCAAGGACTAAGGTAAAACTAAGAAAACCATCAAGTATAAAATTCCTTAGTAGCATTAGCACAACTAATAATCCATTTCCATTATCATTCAAATATGATCAACAGTAGTTATCCTTCATACCATGAATACAAACCAAGAAACATGAAACTTGAACCTATCCATCTGGTGGTGTCCATTCCCACCCAAAACATTAGTTTAGTAATAGAATAGGTTAAATAAAATGGAAAATAGTCATAAGTATAAATAATCAATTAGGTATTTAATGAATGATATCCAATTCACAATGACAAACTTTCCACTCAACAAGAACAATGATAGAGTAATGAACACTAGAAATAATAAACACATAATTAAACCCTTATCAAACAATATTTCAAGTATAAAAAAATGCAATCACAATAAAAATCACATATGTATGATATCTAATGGTGAGATGGTCACATGCCATCCATAACTTAAGGGTTTCTCAACATGCTACAATATTTCCATTTCAAACAATAACTCAAGATAAGTATACCAACTATTAGTGGTAAAAGTAATTATAAGAATGGTGATAAATTTACAAGAAAGGAAGTTACCCTTCTTATAACTTGCTCATCCTTATAGGTTTGATAAAAAAAAATTATAGTAGTTATACTCAATAAAATTTAAATAAATAGACTTGCTTGAAATAAAATTTTCTTTGTTGTTTCATTTTCTTCCTCTTCCAAACTTTATCCTTGTCTCATCCTTAAACTATTTTACATAAATTTCTCCAACATGGTCTTAACATTATTCTTTCCATCCTCTGTTACTACATCCCTCCAAGGAACTTGAGTTGATGAGAAAATAACTTCTTGTTCCCAATGGTTATCATAGAAACTCACTATTATCTCCCCCATTATCATATGCTTCCCAATTTGATCAACAACCAAAAATTACTTGAGTGAAAGATTTCCAAAAGTATTCCATGAAAACTGTGATTGACTAATTATGTCATTTGACCTAATTTGAATGTCAACATAGTAACATAATGATGTAAAGGTCTCATAATGACCTCTATTAATATAATAATCATATTTTAAAAAATAATGATAGCCTTAATCAAGGTTAAATAAATATGAGAGTAAGTTAATGATTAGTAAATCATGAATTAGGTTAGAAGACCCTTCCATGCTCCATAATTCAACAAATTATTCAACTCAATGGTTATGATGTATCAACCAAAAAAAATCAATAAGATAGTAAAACATAGACATGATTCCAACTTATGTCCTTATAAATTCATCAACCAAGATATAATCCATATATTACATATGTGTGGCATATATTAGGCCAAGGAAACATTACCTAGTAACTTAAACCATTTCACAAAGTAACCAATGCCAATAATAGTGTTATTAAGGAGTGCTTCAATTGGTTTGGACTAGCTAAAAATTTATTTTATAACAAAAATAAGTAAAATAAATAAAACAAGATATAATTAGATACAAGAAAATGAAAACTTTTAAATAACAATCATAAATAGACAAGTAATGTACTGTGAATTTACAACATATGAAGAAGAAAAGAATAGATGGCTAAGTAGCCAGATTTCATTATTTTTATGAGGTTGAAGTGACTATCTAGTGATGTTTTCTAGGCCTTAAACTATCTTAGTCATATGTATATTACCTACAATCATAAAATGATGTCAGCAATATTGAATCAATACTATTTAAATGAAATAAAATATTGAAATTGAGATATAACCAATAGTAAAATAATTGCAATATCATAGTGAATTATCATAAAGTAATAGAATATGATATTAATGTCTCAATAGTCAAAATGTATCATAAAATATCATAACAACACACAAATAATTACATGATTTGATGGGATACGAAATTCACCCTCCTAAAAGGAGGCATTATCCCAAAGGATAATAAAAATAAGTAAGGATAGTCTTGTCTGAAAATAAAACTTCATCTTCCCAAGTAGCACTTTGCTCACTCAACTGATCCCATTGGACAAACACTTTCTATAGGTCTCTATTTTTCATGTTAATGTTGTGATGGGCTAAGATCGTGATAGGGTCTAGTCAAATCATATCCTCATCTATCACCTAGAGATTATTCTAGTATAAAATGTGATAAGGATTGGAAACATATTTCATCAATAATGCCACATGAAACACATCATGAATCATAGACAAAGGAGGAGGAAGAGGTCAGAAACATAGGTGATATTTTATTTTTTTTGAAATGGAATGACAAATAATGGAGTGATTTTGATGCCTTAAAAAAATTAATAGAACTTTTCTAAGGTCTTACTCTCAATACAAATTTATCTAACACCTCAAATTATATTTGTTAGTGTAATTCTTTTTCCATTGGGTTTTGCCTACATGGCCTTATGGCCATTTTATGTTAATTAAGCTTCTTTAGGTTTGTTATAAAAGGGTCACATAGGCTAATTATATTTTAATGTAATATCTAATTATAAAAATTAGAGGCTTCCTCATGTTTACCTGATTTTCCCTGTATATACCCTACTCTTTCTTTTTGGAAGTAATGAAGACAAGTTAATGCAATTTTATGCAAGCAACCATATTTTTTAATATTATCATGTGAAGACAAGTTTCTTCCTCCTTTACAATTTATCTATGATTTCATTGCTACATACATAGATTTGCTCAATATTTTATGTAAGGATCCAAGATCATGGCCAATTAGACAAGGTATCAAAGACATTTTTTCCAGTATTGCAACAATCTTTATGGTAAAATCTTTCTAGATTCATCATTCTAGCAAAACATAAGGGTTTAGTGGGATTCCTTGGAGAATTCATGAAAAGCTTTCTACTAGAGATTCTGATCTCAAAACCAACTATGCCATTGGTTTTAGAAGGTGCCAAAACCTTAGGATTGACTATAAACTTGACCTAGTTGTGGAACAATTAAAATTTCTTACTTTTTTGGCATTCGAAGGCCCCATTTTTCATTTTTAGCAAAAAATCATACTTTCTATGTTATTATGCAAAAATGCCTTTTGGGTTTTCTTCCTTGGGTTGAAATCTCAAATGGGTCACTTTTAGATTTTTCATATCTCAAGTGTTTTGGACATTTTTGGCTTTCCTTAGTTTATGTGCCATAAACCTCTATGCTACTGAGATCTATAAGGGGCCATTACTTCAGCTTAGTAGTTGATCAACTTCAATTTGTATGCTTTGGAGAGTATACTGACCAATCTAGTCTTTCAAAGCACTATTACTTAGCCAACAGATGAACTCGGACTTCCAACGATGAGTAACTTCACTTTTTTAAGGTAAGTTGTTTGATAAATCTGATTACATGCCTATAGACCAAATCAGGTTTTATAAGTTGATTTACTTGAAATTTGAGAAGCTAAGTAATCAAGGTCCAAAAACCCAGATTACTTGTCTATAAATCAACTTGGGTTCGATGAAGTACTTTACTCAGGTTTGTGAAAGGCAATTACTTGTCAAGTAAAGCAGTCGAAGAAACCTAAATTACTCTTTGTAGACCAATCTGGGGTTCTAGAACAACTATACTCATGTTCTGGAAGGCTGACTACTTCTAGAGTAAAGTAGTCCAAGAAATATAAATTACTTTATGTAGACCAATTCAGGTTATGGAACAATACTACTCAGGTTTTTGAAGGCTAATTAATTCTCAAGTAAAGTAGTCTAGAAAACCTAGATTACACTAAGAAGATTAAAACGGGTTTTTGAAGGGTCATTACTTCAATTATATTACTTTTAAAACCAAATATGGTCTTCTCAGTTTAATCTAATAAATCAATTTAAGAAACTTGAATTACTCTTTGTGGACCTATTTAGACTTTTGGAGGGTCTTTATAACTCAAATTTATAGGGTAACATTACTTGAGTTTTTTTGCCTTCGACTTGGGTTATTGACTCAGGTGATTTCTATCACATGGCCTCCTTAGAGGATGTGTTTTTGGAAATACATCCATGTTTTATGACTTCAAATCTCATAAGTGATGACACTTCAATAGAATTCAGTGGTAAAAGATCAATTGAAGTAAGTGATGAGAACTTTAATGATGTTTTGTGTGTTCCTTTACTATCCACCAATATTCTATTGGTGTACAAAATCACTTACATAGGTGCAGGGAAGTGAGTTGAGTTCACACCTGATTTAATGGTTATCAAGGAGCTTCATAGTGATACTACAATGGCTTATGGGAAGGCCAATCATTAGTCTAAGATGTATACCTTCTCACAATTTGCCTTAGATCAACCCTCAGTTGCACTGCTTACTCATGTAGATGGAGTGAAAAAACTATGGAATGAATAGTTTGGCCATTTAAACTACCATTACCTAGAGAAACTTAGTTTCTAGTACATGGTTTTAGGGTTGTCTATAGTCAAATTCTCAGCTAGCTTATGCAATGGATACATTCTTGGCAAGCATCTAGAAGAGAAATATGACAAGGGTAAAACAAGGAGAGCTGAACAAAAGCTGGAAATTGTCCACAATGACATAACAGGTCCATTTCCAAAACCTTAATTCAACAAGACTAGATACATGCTCATATTCATCGATCACTTTTTGAGGTACACCTAGGTGTTTTTTATCAAAAAGAAGTCTGAGGTCTTTGATCACTTTAAGGATTTCAAGGCACTTGTGGAGAAGAAATTAGACTGTTCCATCAAAATCTTAAGGATTGATAATGGTGGCGAGTATTTCAACAACAAATTTGAGCAATTTTTCACATCAAAGGGGATTCTGATGCAACTTATAGTTTCATATAGTTCTCAACAGAATGGTGTGGCTGAAGATAAGAACCATACCTTGAAAAAATGGCCAATTATATGCTTTAATCAAAGTCTCTTACTCCTAAATTTTGGGTTGAAGTAATCAACTATGAATGCTACATTTATAACTATGTTACAAACAAATATTTGAAAGGAATCACTCCTTTTAAAGATTAGGATGGTCACAAGCCTACATTGGATCACTTTTGAGTATTTGGATCACTAGAAATGGCCTGTATTCCCAAGAAGAAACACAAGGCAATGGACCCTTGGAGTTAGTCTTGTATCTTTGTGGGGTATGTAGAGGGTACTAAGGGATACAGGCTTCTGCATATTAAAACTCATGAGTTATTTATTGAAAGGAGTGTAAAGTTTCATGAGCACCCACTTGAACTTACTATTAGCACTCCAAAATCTTCAAAAGTCTCACTGGACATTGATTTCACCTTAGACAGTGACTTGGATCCACCTCGAAATCCTCTTGATGATCAAGATGACTCTTCTTCTTCTTCAAGTTCAAGTGATGAGAGTAGTGATGAGTATGCTCCTTCTCCATCTCACACTCACTCTTTAGATGATGATGACTCACTTCTTGATTATCTAATCTCATACATTTTTGGTCCCACTTGGCCCAAATAGACACTTCAAAGTTGTAAGAAATGGGTTAGAAATCCATTAGATACAAGGCATACAAATTCATAGTTTTATGGGACTCCACATGCCTACTTGGCCATTGCCTCATATCTACAAACCTTTCATGAGGCACCTGGCATTCTAGAATGGGATTTTGCTATGTAGGAGGAGTATAGTTCCCTAATCAGAAATAAAGCATAGGACTTGGTCCCTCTTCCTAAAGGAAGAAAATTTGTCCATTACAAATGGGTTTATCAGATTAAGTATGGTGTAGATGGGTTTATTGATAAGTACAAATCTCATCTAGTTACAAAGGGGATTTCTCACACGCCTATCATAGACTACACTGAGACATTTACTCCTATAGACAAAATGACATCTATCAGACTCACTCTAGCCATCATAGTTGCACATTGGTGGGATGTTCACCAAATGGACATAAATAGTGATTTTCTACATGGTGACCTCAAAGAATAGATTTATATGGAGCAATTAGAAGGCTTTGTGGAAGATTCATCCTTGGTCTGCAGACTTAGGAAATCTATCTACGGACTCAAATAGGCCCCTCACGCATGGTATGCTAAGATGGACTCCTTTATCCTCACAATCGAGTTCACCAAATGCCACTTAGATCTAAATGTCTACATCTTGTGGCAAGATAATTCTCTATTGATCTTAGTCCTCTAATTACAAGGAGCTCAGGATCATCCATCTTAGTAGTGCAAATTGCACTTTTAGATAGATTTTAAATGAAAGACATGGGATTGTTGCATTACTTTCTTAGGATTGAAATCATTTAATCAAACTTTGGGATAAATTTATCACAATCCAATTATTCTCTTGATTTTCTTGTGAGGTTGAACATGGCTAATTGTAAGCCCACTCTTACTCCCTTCTTGTCTAGTGTGAATCTTGAGACTAATTATCCTACACCATTGGTTGATGAACTCCATATCGACAACTTGTGGGTATTCTTATCTATCTTACACACACTAAACCTAACATATCTTATGTATTTGGCATGGTCTCTTAGTTTATGCAAGAACCACATGAATTACATTAGAAAGAAGCTAAGTAGATTATGCACTACATTCAAGGTTTCTACAACTATGGGATACACTATAGATCAGGAACAAAGGTTGATTTGATTAGATACATAGATTTAGATTGGGATGGAGATATTCAGAGTTGAAAGTCCACTTTAGGCTATAGTTTCTCACTTAGTTTGGGTCTAATAAGTTGGTCAAGCAAGAAACAACATGCAAATGCTTTATCATCTACAAAGGTATAATATAGAGGGGTTGTCAATGCCACTATTGAGGTAATCTAGCTTTAAGGGATTCTCATTGAGTTTGGTATCTAGTTTCATAAGCCAATAATTATCTATTGTGATAACTAAATCACTATCCAAATTTACAAGAATTTGGTTCTCCATCAAAGGACCAAGCACATAGATATTCACATGCACTTCATTAGGTAGCTTATCAATGAGTGAGTCATTAATCTTGAATACTATCTAACATTGGAGAAAATTGTAGATATTCTAACCAAGCCCTTCATAGAGAGTAAATTTTTGCATTTGTGAGCTCTCATTAGGGTTAGGGTTTCTCTACCTTCTTCTTCCTCCTATAGAGGTTATTCACTATGTACTTGGGTACTTCATTAGGCTTTCAATGTCGAGACCCAATTCTCATCTCACCTAAGCTATGCTTAAGGGGGGTGGGTGTTAGTGTAGTGATTTTTCCCATTGGGTTTTGTCTACACAACCTTATGGCTATTATATGTTAATTAAACTTCCTTAGGTTAGCTATAAAAGGGTCACATAGGCTAATTATATTTTAATGTAATTATCTAATTAATGAAATTAGAGGCTTCCTCATGTTTTCCTAATTTTCTTTATATGTATCCCACTTTTCCTTTTTCAAAGTAATAAAGAAAAGTTAATGCAATTTTATGCAAGCAACCATATTTTGCAATATTGTCATGTGAAGACAAGCTTCTTCCTCCTTTACAATTTATCTATGATTTCATTGCTACATAAATATATTTTCCCAATATTCTATGCAAGGATCACAGATCATGGCCAATTTGACAATATTGGTGATATTTTAAGATAATCATAACTTTTCTTCCTATCAAAGCCATCCTTTATCCTCTGACAAATCACAACCATTTGATCATATCTTATTGTAAATTATTTGGACCTAAACACACTTGATTTTCAAACCATCACATCCAAGTGGAGTTTTATACTTTCACCTATACAATGCTTTGAAAGGTACCATTTAATAGCCAAATGCTAAGTATTCGTGTATCCAAATTTAGCCAAGTGGAGGTAATCCTCCATTTTTTATTATTGATCCATCACATAAATTATCAAAATATATTTAAATCGTCCATTCAGTTTGGCCATATATTTTTAGATCTAAACTAAAATTTAATTTTATTCCAAATACAACCATTAATGTCTAATAAAACCTCAAAGTGAATAGCTTATCTCTATCAGAGATAATCAATTTCATAAATCCTTGAAGCCAAAAGAAATTATTCATAAACTTTTTAACAAGGGTGGAGGCATCAACAATAAGATTTATTATAATAAAATGAGTAGCATAATCAATTTAACAATGATAAAAATATTTTTATGGTGCCTACATCAAAACTTAGCTAGTCATAAGATGAAATTCATTGAAATATCTACCCATTTTATTTATGAAATAACATGCAAGTATAAAAATCCCCCTAGATAGCAACATTCAACATTAACATGTCGAAATTCCAAAAACAATTCTATGAAGGTAGTGACATCCTTATTTAACCCAAGCTCACAATTAATTTTTTTTAGCTCATGTGACATTTTTGACACCGAAATGATAACAATGAGGTATGATATGCACTTTTTGAACCACTTTTCCCCTTGAATTTTTAAAATAAATAATAAATTATTCCCTAGTGCCTCATAAGTCCATAAATGTCCAAATAAAAAAAATAATATAATTTTATGTTATTATTTTATTCAAATCATCATAATTTTTTTTACATCCTAGGTCAGTTAGATGTTGATTTAAAACAAAATTTGTGAAATTTGACCCCAAACTATAAAATACAAAGAAAGTTTTTATATTAAGATCATTAGATACTCTATTGTCATTACATTTTACATATTTAATATAATTATAAAAGTTTTTAATAAATTCTAACCACCTCTTTTGTCTTGTATTCAATTCATCTTGAGTGAATATATGTACTAGACTATGATGATCATATTTTACCTTGAAGTGTTTCCAAAGAAAAAATGTTTCTATTATTAGAGTGTGTGAAACACCATATCTAGTTAAATATCATGTTTTGGATAATTTTTCTCACTAATTTTTAGGTTTATTCAATCATAGGAAACCAATCTACCATCTTAGGTCAAAACTACTCATTGCCCTCCACTTTACATACATCATCCCAGATTTAGAAATTTCCTTTTTGATCTAGAATGACAAGGATAAGAGCTAAATTTAATAATTATTTCATCTTTTGGAAGCCTAATTCACATTATTGAGTCCATTCAAATTTATTTCCCTTATTTTTTGAAGAATTAATAGGGATAACAACCCTTAATAAATCTTATACAAATGTCTAATAGTAACTAGCAAACCCTATAAATCTATTTAATTCATGCACATTTTTATGATTATGCCACTCATTAATAGCCAAAATATTTTTAGGAATCAATACAAGACCTTCATTATAAATTACATACCTTAAGTAATGAATATTACTTTAGTAGAATGAGAATTTTCAAAATTTACCATACATTTTTTGTTGTATTAGTATTTACTAGACTAAACTTAAGTGCTTTTCATGTTTTACCCTCATTTTTATAGTAGATCTGAATATCATCAAGAAATATAAGTACAAATTGATTTAATAATTCCCAAAAAACACTATTATTAAATTCATAGAATCAACAAGCATTTTTATTAGACCAAAAGGCATAATAATGAATTCATAATGCCCATACCTTATTCTAAATGTTATTTCATGTACATATTATTATTTTACATAGATTTGGAATACCCTCAAATATATATTTTATAAAATATATTTTCACCCTTCATTTGATCAAACAAATCATAAATTATAAGAATGGTGTACTTATTCTTGGTGGTGACTTTATTCAACATTTAGTAATCAAGAAAAGTCTTAGGGTAATATCCTTATTCTTTAAAAATATGACCAAGGATCCCTAAGGTCATACACTTGGTTAAATCATCCATTTTATTTTATCAATTATTGATTCTTTTCTTTTATTTATATCATATTTTATGCATTTCATTCTATAAGGAGGTTTGGATGTAGGTGCAGATCTAGGCACAGTATTAGGTACAATATCAATGTAAAAATTAAAATCTCTTATAGGAGGTAAACCTATAACTTCTTTGAGGAATAAATCTTTGAATTCTCTCAAGATAGGATAATCTTGTAGAGTATGTTACTTTTGCTTATGTATTTCACACAACTACATGAAATAATGTTTGCAACACTTTCTTATTATTCTTTTTAATTGAAAAGATGAAAGAATATTCTTCACTATGGGATTCATGACACCTTGAATTTGTACCAGGTTATGGATATCATGAAGGCATTGTACTCTTTTTTAAGATAGTTCATCTTTTATTGATGTTTCTATAGCCAATCTATGTTTAAAATTATATCATAAGATCCCAGAGGTGTCAAAAATAGGTTTACATGAGTCTTAAAGAATCGTAGGTCAAGTTCAATTTGCTATAAACATTTAAAAACAACCACACTTTTTCCATGTGCCAAAATCTACCTTCCATCTTTATCTTAATCTATAGGTTTTAGTTTTACATGTAAAATTAATTTTAGGTGAAATAAACTATCAATTTCACTAGATTAAATTAAAACATATAAATAAAAATCATAAACTATACATTGAGTCTCAATTGGAATAAATTGCATGTCTGCGTTTCTATTGTTAATATTAGCATATACCCATTGATTCACTAGGTAATTTTTATCACATTTGAAGACAATCCTTTGGTAGTTATCATCAGTATATTCCTATCTATCCATAATAGTTCTTAAATGAAATCCCAAAATATTAGCTCCTATGGTTGGGCCTTGGTGGCTATTTTTATACTAATTATGGTTTACATTTTTTAACTTTACAAATTTTTTATGTTTGAAACCTCTATTTACATTTTAAAACTTTCAAGCATTATTTTTGTTTTTCAAAAAGCCTTTATTTTAATCATGCTTCTTGCAATTTTTACTTAAATGAGGGATTATTTCTTTAGTCTTAGATTTTAGCTTAATTTTCTAATATGATTGCCTTAGGTTTTAGTGATATTTTTCATTTCATCCTAAATGATGTGAAAATTCAATGGAAGCAATAAAGGAGGTACATTATATGGTGAGAGATTAGGTCACCAAAAAATCAAAAAATCAACTCAAAATTATAAAACACGTTAAGTTTATTTTCCCTAATGACCTTAAAAACCCTAACCAAGCTAACTAACAACCATGTAGGTAAAACGGAAAGTGGGAAAAATACCACACTAACACCCCTTGAATCATATATTAAGAGAGTAAAAAAAATTGGTTCCTATAAATGAGGCATGATGAGGTACCCAAGAATAATTCAATTCCCATAAAATGGAGAAAAGGATAAAATCCATAGTACAAAACTCCTCTCCAAAAGAGTGTAAATTGATAAATAATGCAATCTCTAAGGACATTGGGCATAACTAAAATACATCCACAAGTGATGGAAATAGAGCGTGCATAGAGGATACCAAGAAGTCCCCATAAAATATTTTGAATCTACATAATGTAAATATCTTATAATGAATAATGTCACTAAAGAAATCCTCTGCTTGAAGACTGAAGAAGATCCATTTGTATCGAACAATGTTTCTTTCCTTTGCTAAATGAAGAATATGAATGGTTTACTAGAAGTATGTCCATTAAATAATAAAATATAAAGGAAATAATATCAATAACTCTAAGTAAGGTCCAAAATATAAGTGTGTCATAGGTCTAGCAAAATCATGCATAAGAATTGAATGTAATGCCATTGAAGTGAACCTATTAGAAGTAGGTGCAATGGAGAGTGGATCACCTTATAATGATGAATGTGTCCACAAAGTTCCAAATGTATATTTAAAAAGGGAATGATTCCTATACATGAAATTATTCTCCTCATGTAAATTAGGTCCTACCACTCTACTACACAATGATGGTGTAATGGGAGCAAAGGATAAAATGGATTACAGAATGCCCTAAACCTATGAAATAGACTACCTAATGTATGATTATTCTTAGATTAATATACATGTTACATGTAATATCATAATAACTAACTCCTAAATATATTAAATGTGAGAAGGATATGGTAGAGGCATGTCCCCATCACTATTTTAGTCATCTATTCTAGAAGAAGAGTCATCAATCTTAGAGATGTGTTAAATCTCATAAGTGTCATCAAGTATATGTGAGTTTGATGAATAATAATGGCATGGAGAATTCTATAAATTAATGTCGATGTGAAATGGAAAGTATGAATTAAAACCCTTGAAGTTTAAGAAGAGACTATAGATGAATAACATGGATCTATAGACTAAATATCCATAGGAAGAGAAGATTCATTGATTCTCTCATAAGGTGTACTCTCATTGGAAAATTAGAGTCCTCTAAAGTACCATTTTATGATGGCTATAAAATAACAAAATTATGCATAGGAATGGAATTAAAATATGAAATGGGAGAAGGTTTGGAAAAATATCATCCTATAGTGGGGGCTCGATCAAAGGAAGAACACTATCTACCATGGATTTATCATCATAGGAAATAGGAGTAGGAGGAAAGAATACAATAGTATCTGAAGAGATGATAGGAAGAGGAGGATTAGGAGTGATAAAAATATTAGTAGGATATTTAAAAAGGTACTAAATGATGATATAAATGGTGTTAGACCACATGGTGAGATACACATGATGATGAAGATCTTATGAAATGCATAATAACAAGGTTCCATAAACCTTGTCACAAGTGTTATCCAACTTAATGTACTTATCAAAATTAGTGGGAGTAAGAATCTATATATATAGGAATGGATAAATATTATTTCCATTTTTCATGAATAATTATTCCATGTAAGTATGCCTTTTTCATCCCTTGGTTCATCCCTTTATACTTCCTCTTGTACGCCATCTTGGATATTTTCTATGTTGGTCAACCTTTGACTATATGCTTCTATAAAAACTTATATTTTATGAAGCAAACCCAAAATGTCATTTAAGATACCATTACATCCACCATGGTCATTATTGTAATTAACATAGGGCTATTTTATTATCATTATCATTATTACTAACTTGATAATTACTAGTAGTATTTTCAACATTCTCATCATGATCATGGTTGTCCAGCATATCACTACCAACATTTCTATTGCACTAGTTAGATTGTGTCTTCAACATCCTAAGAAAAATAAAAAAATTATTATCCCATTACTTTTTGGAGTTACTTAGGATATAACTAGGATCTAATACCACTATCATAACCCCAAAAAATCATCCTACAAAATTTTATAATTTTGTGAGTTATGATTTTGAATTTTAATGCCAATCATTTTACATGGATACAATACCAAAAACATTATCTAAGGTAGGTACAATACTAAAACTAAATTACAATTTAATTAATTAATGTATATTATAATTAGTAAACTTATGTCCATAATATCTACACAAATTCTTGTTTAACTCCTTAAGAGAATTTTACCTATTCATCTGAATGATTATAGTTGAGAAAGTATATGGCATAAATAAGTGGTATTCCTAACTATCCTAGTAACAAATCTTAGGTATTGTTGATGTGAGTTTTATGCACACCACAGTTGAATGAGGTAGCCTCTAAAATTTTAGTATCTCAATGGAGGTGAACTCCACTCTAGGGTATGAGTTTAAGTTATGTGGTGTATTTCAACCTATTGATGGACTAGGGGCAGGGCATGAGGTTGTTGACATAATTTTTGGATAGAAGTGTGGCCTTACAATAGAGTAAATCTCTATGTGTGTTAGATGGGTGGATAATTTATAATCTAGAGTGGGTAAATATTAATAACAAACTCAAAAAGGGGAGGTAAGGTGTTGGTTGAATATTTTGTCGATCAGCATACTGGTAAACAAAATAAGTTTGATCATCCAAAGTAGGAAGATTGGTCAACCAAATGTGTAGGTTTACCACATCAAAAGGGGACTAATATCTCCTCTCATCAAGGGGAGGTTCCCTATATATATATAAACAAAAAATAATACTCAAGGGTAGGATAAATCATCCATCTCTCTTTTTTTAGAGATGATGTGTGTAAATCAAAGGAGAAATCTTAGGAATAATGATAGAAAGCACTCCTCTTCTTTTAGAAGTACCATTCAACAAACCACAAGAATCTTCTTGGTAGTAATTTCAAAATGTAACCAAGGTCGTAGTAACCAGAAAATTGAGATGTAGCACAAAGTCTCCACCTAAATTTCCCAAGAGTGAGGTACGAAGGACAATGAGGGCACAAAGTCATCCCAAGGTCCTTTACATAGAAACAAAGAAAACACACTAAAGGCAATTGTGGAGGCACAAAGTCTCTCCACAATTGGATTTAGGACACCTTCCTGACTAATTTCACTAATTCTACTTATTGAATTAAAGTAATAGAAAATATATTAAGGAAAAAGACATAAGAACAGTTTCCCCAATAACAAAGATATCACAGCACAAAGTCTAAAAAGTCACTTGCTTTCTTATTCCAATAACAAAATATGATTAATAATGAGCTCAAAGTCTCAGTAATGCCTTTCAATTTGGGTAGAGTTTTGTTTATGATAATCAAAGAGAGAGAGAGATCCACAATAACAAGAGAGTCCCTTATATAGCCTCTTCAAGAAGGACTTGGGAATAATAACACATCATATTACATTGAATTTTGTTAAGAAGACATGCTAGAATTTAGAGGAATTTACCCATTTGCTTTTCTCAATGCATAGAAATAGGTCATGCTACTGAAAGTTTGCATCTTTCAATATCTACCTGGCGGTTTACTTCTAGAAACATATCTGATACGCAAATGTTTTTGGTCATTCCTACTCTTTACGCTCCTCTCAGTAGTTCTTCCTTTTGGCCTTGGCCTTAAAGCCTTTGAATGCATTTAGGTCCATGCTTAAACTTGTAAGGATCAATGGCTATTTCATTATTACAACTTTGACATCCATGGGCACGTCACTTTCCTCGACAATTCCTTCAGCTTTGTCATTTGATCTTTCTCGAAGGGGACCTGCCCTTTGGGGCCTTGAGAAATGGTCTACTTTAGGTCAGGAAGAGCCCTCCACAAGGGTATCTACCCTCAGGTGGTCTTCAAATGGCCTTCAGGCTTCTTTCTTCTGGTGGGATTTATCCTTTATTTCCTTCAGACAAAATGTTTGAAGGAATTCCTTCAAGCAATTTGTCTGAAGGAAATCTTCCTTGCCTTGTCTTTTCGCTAGGCTTTTCTTTGTTTTTCAAGCAAATTTATTTAGAAAATTTTTTTGGAGGATTTCACTTTGTCCTTTGCCTTATTCATTTTCTTGAAGGAATTCACTTTGTCTATTTTGCTCACTACCCTTTGCAAAGGTTCTAGGCCTTGGTTCCCCACCCTCCTTCTTGCCCTTCGCAAGGGCTATTTGAGCTCCAAATTAGCCTTTCAAGTTTTTGCAACTGTTTAATTTGGCTTCTGAGTGTCCTTTATAAGGGTTTTTTGTCCCTTGGAAATTTGCCTTAGTCTATTTTATGTGAATCTCAAATTGTGACACGTGGCATCATCCGTTGCTCTTAGAAACAAAGTGAAATGAGGCTCGAAAGATGACACTTGGCAGCATCTACTGAGTTTTATCAGGTTTCTATTTCCTTCCTTAGTCACTTTTTCTATAGAAATTCCCTCTACAAGGGCACTTGTGTCTTTGATGCTTGGGGCACTCCTTTAAACTTGTCACTTGAACCGATTGATTGAACCAACTTTGGTTTAATGGTTTAATGGTTCATTCCCTTGTTTCTATTGACCGCTTGAACCAAGAGTTTTTGAAACAAGCCTCATTGAACCTGTTGAACCTTGAACCCATTGAACCTATTGAACCTTGAACCCATTGACCCTTTGAACCAAAGTGGTTCAATGGTTTAATGATTCAAGCGTCAAAAACTTGTTCTTTTGATTGAACCTACCTGTAGAAGCCTTTGAACCTATTGAACCATTAGGTCATTGAACCTATTGAACCATTGAACCCATTGAACCTTTAAACCAAAGTGGTTCAATTTTTCAATGGTTCAATGATTCAAGCCTTCTTCTCTTTGATAGGTGTTTTGAAGCTGTTGAACCTTGAAGTGGTTGAACTTTGAACCTTGACAAATGTGCTTAACTCTTGCTACTGAGGTTAAACCTTTGAACCCATTAAACCATTAGGTCATTGAACCTATTAAACCATTGAACCCATTGAACCTTTGAACCAAAGTGGCTCAATGGTTCAACAGTTCAATGATTCAAGCCTTCTTCTCTTTGATAGGTGTTTTGAAGTCATTGAACCTTGAAGCGGTTAAACTTTGAACCTTGACAAATGCACTTAACTCTTGCCACAGATGTTGAACCTTTGAACCCATTGAACCCATTGAACCAAAATGGTTCAAGGTTCAATGGTTCAATCATTGCTTAGAAGCTCACTAATGAACTCTTTTGGTTAAACCTTGTTATTGAACCAACTTTGAAATAGCCTAAGTGTTGAGAGCTTGCTTCTTTCCTCCAGAGTCTGGAGAAATCAACCTATGAAGCCCATAGAACTTGGCCTATAGAGTCTATAGATTTAAGCCTATAGAGTCCATAGATTTAACCCTGTAGAGTCCATAGATTTAAGCCTATAGAGTTCATAGATTTAAGCCTATAGAGTCTGTAGATTTTTGAGAAGCTTGAAAAATGAGGAATTTGAATGCTCAAAACAAATTTTGAGAAGGGAGGAGATTATTTTGGTATGAGGAACCAAAATATTTCACATGTTGTCCCAAAAATGAGTGATATTTTTGGGGGACAACAACTGGCTCCAATTAGGGAACTTCCTTTAGTTGAAATCTTGGAACAATTGAGGGGAGTAGAAACCAGAATCTCTAGTGCCTTGAAGTGTGCCATTGGGCTATGGAGTCATGCTACCTAAAAATAAAGGCTCCAAAAAATGAAAATGAAAAGCATAAAATAGAACTAAAGACTATACAAATGTACATATGTACAGGTGAACTTATCTGATAATTCAAGAATTGAAGTGATTCAGAAGCTGCCCTTTGTGAGACAATAAAAATGGTGCGCCATCCTGATAAACTAGTAGGAAACCATTTTGTCCCAAAAAATTGTGACGAGCAAATGAAAATCTCCTCCAGGAAACCAATTTTCTGTGTCTTCCTCTTGGATTTTTCTTCTTCTTTCCCCATGGTGAGACGTGGTCTTCAAACTAAAAACCATAACTCCTTGAGCTCTCTGTGAAGAGTTCCTTTTACTGACTTCAGAATACAACAATATGGTCCACCATCATAACTTTTTGTTCTACTAGTTTAGTCTATCACATGCTTTGATTTTCAACATCAAACTCCTAACAAACCATCAGCTCAACATCTCCTTTTGTGTGAAGGAGTTTGACCTCTTCACCTTGAGTAGTTTTCAATCTAAACAACAGAGATCTGCATCCAACTATGGAAGAATTTTTGCCATCAGATTCCAGCATCCAAGCATCATCAGAAGCTGATCTTCTATCAAATTTCTCTTCATGGGAGATGGAATATCTTTCTTGATTTGTACTACACCCTACCAATTTTTTTGATGCCTTATTTAGATGAAATCTTGGATTGCCAACTACAAGACTTTCATCAGCTGAGACATGAGCATCCTCTATGGTCAAGAAGTAATTACCCCTACCTGAAGGCTCAAATAGAATTTGAGATGCAGGGGCTGACATTTGGGTGACCATAATTTTTGCCTCAGATAGGTCCACACTTAGTTCTCCACCAATGTTTAATTGCTCAAGATTGGTTTGCAGGGATTCAAACCCAGTCATCTAAATTTTGGATTTCTTGACATGATCAATCATGGTAAATGACTGAGATGGACTTGGAAGACAGGATGGGAGTTCATCCTTTTGGTATTTGGGAGGGGGAGGACTGATATGTGAATTTGAAGTAGAAGGTGTAGAGATGTTTGATGTACTTACTTCTTTGGAAATCACTGGGTCCTTTGACTAGAAAGGAAGAGGGGTTCTCTGCTTAGTGATTGAAATTGTTGGTTGGGGTTGCTCCTCTATCTTCTCTTTGTCAGCCTGCTAGGCTAACTAATTCTTAGACCTAGTGAATACTGTGTATGATCCTTCGACTGCTTCACCTTCACTTATAGGTTCATCCTAAAAATTTAAGAAACTAGCTGATTCTTTTAGATCCTCCCTAAAGAGATCAGTGCCATTTTATTACTCAAACTTAGGTTGGAAATAGGAAACATGTTCTATTTCCAAATATCCAACTACTAAGTTGGTTGGAGGTGCTTCAAGGGCAAGGTTCTTCTATGGGGGAGGAAGACGATTTGATTGCCCTTGAATTTTGGCAGTGTTGCCTTAATATGGCTAATTAGGGAATGTCCTCCTTGGTATATCTTTATATAGAGGAGCAAAAGACATACCTTGTGCCATTTACCTTTTCAAGGATAGCAATTCATTTGCCAGCTTTTGTACCATTGGGTCAGTGGTGATTGTGGGTGAGTATTCAAAAGATGAAGAGGGTTTGCCTCTATTTGGGTCTCTCCTTATCTTTCCTACCAAGATAAGTTCATCTTATACCTTAGTAGCTAAGTCCTAAGTAGCAACAAGGTCTATGTGGCTAGCTTGTCTCAGCAAAAAACTCACTTTAAGTAGTTTTGAGTTGATGAAGAAGCATTTGAGGTTCTGAGGTGTCAGCTAGGTGACCATGGGAATCCTATGCCTCAGCTTGTCAAACTTGGAAATAAAATCCCTCATAGGATCATAAGGCTCTTTATTCATCTAAGTGAGTTGGGCTATCAAGGCATGTGCATCTTCTGTAGGCTTGAACCTAATTTCAAACATGGCTTTGAGTGTATCCCAGTCAGTCATTGATCTAGCTTGTAGATGATAAAACCAGTCTGTAGTAGCACCTTGTAGCATCTCCACAAAAAGCCTTACTACCACATCTTCAAATTCCACCCATATAACACCATAGGCTATGCTGAAGGCTGCAATGTGTTCATCAGGATGAACTATCCCATCACCAAAGAATTTGGGAAAATTCTTTCTTGAACTATGTGGGAGTTCATGCAGAGGTGGAGTCAAGTTAAGTGGGCCAAAAGAGTTACCCCAGGGGCCTCGAACTACCATGATTTAATTAAGAAAAATAGAGATAAAAAATTTATATTGAGTGGCCAGATTGTAGAACAAAAATGGAAAAGGACTGGCTTTGCTTCAGCTTGAGTTTTGAGGCTTCAAACTGTGCACTCTTTCCTAGTAGATCTAGTTTTGTAGACTAGATAAAATAACAGAGGTGGAGGAAGATGGTAAGGCTATAATGATAATGGGTAAGACACAGAATGGAGTTGCCAAAGTCTATATAATGGATAAGGGAAAGAACTACTTCAATCTGAAACTTGAGACTTTAGACTGCACGTTCATCCCTAACAGAGTCACCAAAAACTATTGGTTGAATATTTTGTCGATCAACATACTAATAAACAAAATAGGTCTGATCATCCAAAGTAGGAAGATTGGTCAACCAAATGTGTAGGTTTACCACATCAAAAGGGGACTAATCTCTCCTCTCATCAAGGGGAGGTTCCCTATAGATATATATATATATATATATATATAGAAAATAATACTCAAGGATAAGATAAATCATCCATCTCTCTTTTTTCAGAGATGATGTGTGTAAGTCAAAGGAGAAATCTTAGGGATAATGATAGAAAGCTCTCCTCTTCTTTCAGAAGTACCATTCAACAAATCACAAGAATCTTCCTAGTAGTAATTGCAAAATGTAACCAAGGTCGTAGTAACCAGCAAATTGAGATGTGGCACAAAGTCTCCACCTGAATTGCCCAAGAGTGAGATATGAAGGATAATGAGGGCACAAAGTCATCCCAAGGTCCTTTACATAGAAACAAAAAGAAAACACACTAAAGGAAATTATGGAGGCACAAAGTCTCTCCATAGTTGGCTTCAGGACACCTTCTTGACTACTTTCACTATTTCTGATTATTGAATTAAAGGAACAAAAAATATATTAAGGAAAAAGACATAAGAATAGTTTCCCCAATAACAAAGATATCACAACACAAAGTCTAAAAAGTCACTTGCTTTCTTATTCCAATAACAAAATATGATCAATAATCTAAGATCAAAGTCTCAGTAATGCCTTTCAATTTGGGCAGAGTTTTGTTTTTGATAATTAGAGAGAGAGATCCACAATAATAAGAGAGTCCCTTATATAGCCTCTTCAAGAAGGACTTGGGAATAATAACACATCATATTGCATTGAATTTTGTTAAGAAGACATGCTAGAATTTAGGGGCATTTACCCATTTAATTTACTCAATGCAGAGAAATAGGTCATGCTATTGAAAGTTTGCATCTTTCAATATCCACCTGGTGGTCTACTTTTAGAAACATATCTGGTACACAAATGTTTCTAGTCATCCCTACTCTTTACGCTCCTCTTAGCAGTTCTTCCTTTTGGCCTTGGCCTTAAATCCTTTGAATGCATTTGGGTCCATGATTAAACCTGCAAGGATGAATGGCTATTTCATTTTTGTGACTATGACGTCCATGGGCACGTCACTTTCCTCGGCAATTCCTTCAGCTTTGTCATTTGATCTTTCCTGAAAGGGACCTGCCCTTTGAGGCCTTAAGAAACAATCCACTTTGGGTTGGGAAGAGCCTTCCACAAGCGTATCTACCCTTTGGGTGGTCTTTAGATGGCCTTCAGGCTTCTTTCTTTTAGTGGGCTTTATCCTTTATTTCCTTCAGATAAAATGTCTAAAGGAATTTCTTCAGGCAATTTGTCCGAAGAAAATCTTCCTTGCCTTGTCTTTCCACTAGACTTTGCTTTATTTTTCAAGTGAATTACTTTGAACAAATTGTCTATAGGATTTCTCTTTGTCCTTTTCCTTTTTCATTTTCCTAAAGGAATTCACTTTGTCTATTTTTTCTCATTGCCCTCTGCAAGGGTTCTAGGCCTTGGTTCACCGCCCTCCTTCCTACCCTCTGCACGGGCTATTTGAGCTCCAACTTAGCCTTTCACGTTTTTGCAATAGTTCACTTCAGATTTTGAGTGTCTTCTGCAAGGGTTGTTTGTCCCTTGGAAATTTGCCTTAGTCAATTTTATGTGAATCTCAAATTTTGACACATGGCAGCATCCACTACTCTCATAAACAAAGTGAAATGAGGCTCAAAAGATGACACTTAGTAGCATCTAGTAAGTTCTATCAGGTTTTTGTTTCCTTAGTCAATTTTGCCATATAAATTCCCTTTTCAAGGGCACTTGTGTCTTTGATGCTTGGGGCACTCCTTTGAACTTGTTGCTTGAACTGACCAATTAAACCAACTTTGGTTCAACGGTTCAATGGTTCATTCCCTTGTTTCTATTGACCGCTTGAACCAAGATTCTTTGAAATAAGTCTCATTGAACCCATTGAACCTATTGAACCTTGAACCTATTGAACCTTTAAACCAAAGTGGTTCAATGGTTCAATGGTTCAATGATTCAAGCATTAAAAACTTGTTCTTTTGATTGAACCTGCCTGTAGAAGCCTTTGAACCTATTGAACCATTCAACCCGTTGAACCTTTGAACCAAAGTGGTTCAATGGTTTAATGGTTCAATGATTCAAGCCTTCTTCTCTTTGATAGGTGTTTTGAAGTGGTTTAATGGGTTCAATGGGTTCAAAGGTTCAACATCAGTAGCAAGAGTTAAGCACATTTGTCAAGGTTTAAAGTTCAACCACTTCAAGGTTTAATGGCTTCAAAACACCTATCAAAGAAAAGAAGGCTTGAACCATTGAACCCATTGAACCTTTGAACCAAAGTGGTTCAATGGCTCCACAGTTCAAGGATTCAAGCCTTCTTCTCTTTGATAGGTGTTTTGAAGCTATTGAACCTTGAAGTGATTGAACTTTGAACCTTGACAAATGCGCTTAACTCTTGTTTTTGATGTTGAACCTTTGAACACATTAAACCCATTGAACCAAAATGGTTCAAGGTTCAACAGTTCAATGGTTCAATCCTTGCTTAGAAGCTCACTGATGAACTCTTTTGGTTGAACCTTGTTATTGAACCAACATTGAAATCACCTAAGTGTTGAGAGCTTGCTTCTTTCCTACAGATTCCCTAGAAATCAACCTATGAAGCCCATAGAACTTAGCCTGCAGAGTCCATAGATTTAAGCCTATAGAGTCCATAGATTTAAGCCTGCAGAGTCTGTAGATTTTTGAGAAGCTTGAAAAATGAGGAATTTGAATGCTCATAATAAATTTTGAGAAGGGAAGAGATTATTTTGGTCTGAGGAACCAAAATAGTTCTCATGTTATCCCAAAAATGAGTGATATTTTTGGGGGACAACATAAGCTATGTTAGAAAAGAAGGCTCTATGGTTCTTAGGAATCACTTCCCTAGTTAGTTTATGAACAGACCTATGCTTTCTAAAACATATGCCTATTGAGAGAAACAATAACACACATGCAGTTAGACATAGCTAAGAAGTATAAGGAAATAATGATGTAATAAATTCAGATGCCTTAGACAAAGGTTTCTTCTTTTAGGGTAGATATTTCACACACTTTATTAGGAGATTATAGCTTGGCAAATGAATTATCTAAGGTAGATGTTGCACATGCATATAAAAATACACCAAGGAAAGCATAAATACACATTCAAAAATATGATTCAATTAACTTGACCAATTTAATCACTACATTAACAATATTTAAATATATGTAGCACATCTAGGATTAATATATCAATCAAGAAATCAAGAATCTATTCATAATTATAACACACTAAAGATTATTGAAACATACAACCATGGAAATACTAACTAATTTCACATAATTGAAAAGAAAATACTCAAAATCTTTCCTGATGATAAAAATTGGTCATTACTATATATTCCAATATTTTCTAACCCAAATTCTAGGTCAAGTTACAATTGTATATATAACTTGGAGAAGGAATCACCTCATCTTCCAAGTTCATGAAAATGGTTACAAGTGCCAGTTACAACATGTAGTTCTAAATACGATCTAAAATAAATAAATTGAATTTTATAAAATTATGCAATCTGTGCATGTATATAAAATACAAAGTCAATTATTTATAATTAGCTGATCAAAATCTAAGTAAATTGGCTATTACAAAATTATACATGCATAATATTCTAGCGTATCAAGGCTTGGTCATTGCTAACACTACATGCACCTTAGTTGGTATAGAAGTCAAAGTGATAACTAAAGATGTAGTTACATCCCTTGAAGCTTTCTTATTTTTTGCCTCATTATCCTCATAGAATTTTTTTTACTATTCCATGCCACTTTTGTATGATATCTAAATTTCACAGTGATGGCTAATGGATTCTCTTTGTCTATCTAAGGAGCTTCACATGATCATCCTTGGTTATTTGAAATTTATTATTGAATATTTCAACTTTAGTGACCTTTTTTTATCCTTTCTTAATTCTAACTCAATTTACTCGATTTTCAAACATTACAATCTCTTCTTAAACTCATTAGCCACTTCCTAGATAAGTTTGTCAAAATTAATCCTACTAATCAACTTACCAGTGGAGTTTTTAACTTTGGATAACTTTAGCTCATGTAAAATTTGAAGAATTTGAGCCTCATGTGCTTGATATTTTGGGATTAAATCCCCAATGTTTTATAACTAATATATTGCCTCCTCTTATTGAATTCCTACTAGATTTAATGCAGTAAATGCCTCTAGTGTAGTCATTAGGTCGAGATGACTATATAGAGAGTTGCTTATATAAACAACTAGCATATTTATTGTTACACTATCATCCCTTAAGGACTCGAATAATTTATTGGAATGGCTCACATGAAGATCCATTTCATCCTTCATAAACTCCATGGCCTCCAAGGATTTATAAAATCTTGAAGCTACTTCTTGAACTTTAGCTTCTATGCTAGTGTGAATATGAATTATCTTGCCTTTTCCTTGAGTTGGTCCACTTTGGCCTCAAATACTTGCATTTTTTATTCTAGATTTTGTCAAGCTAATTCTATGCCTTTATGGATCATAACGAAGGCATCTTTGTGTGCTTGATCTAGTTCTACTAGATTTTCCTCATATAAAGATTGTCCTAGCTATTTATTCTACCTCTTGCTGAGGGAGAACACTTCTTGCCTTTCTTCAATAATGATCTAGGTGCTCTTGTCATCTTATAGTTTCCTATTCTTTACCCTTTGAATTCTTATGATTGGAATATTAAATAAGGTATAAATAGATGGAAGCTCAGTGATCTTGAAGTTTGGCAATTAGGACACCTTGCTTCTTTGATCCACTGCCCATAGAGGAATATTTAATTAGGATGCATCATAGGTTGTGACAAAAACCTATTCATCTACCTAATATTGATAATTTTGTTGTATCCTATGGGATTTCATCAAGACATTAGGAAGGGAAGACCATATGATTTTAGACCATTTTACTTTTCCAAACTGAGGAAGTGGATGGACCATGATTATTTGGGGCTTGGCATTCCTTCCCCTACTAATGCTTGTCACTATGGTCTCCTTTGTGGAAGTGGTAGATGGTAGTGGAAGGGTGATTTGGGTGGATTATATATGGATCTATGAGGTGGTTATTTTAGTTTATACCTTCTTAGACACTTTCTTTATATTGAGGTCTCTAACAGTGGAGGTTATAGTAGGAATCGAAAGGGTTTGTGTGGTGAATGGGATGAAAGTGGAGATAAAGGGATCAATATTAGTATTAGAAGTGAAAGTAATGGATGTGATAACTTCTACATAGGTAGCCTACCCAAGGATGGGTATAAAAGATAATGATATACTAACAAAAGACTATGTAACTAGAAGAGTAAGCTCCATAGGCTCTGCTTAGTTGTTCATAGCCTTGGCTATCTCCATCTCAGTTTCCTCATCTAAATCTTATTCAATATATTTGATAATTACCACATCTCCTCTAGATGTTTCTGAATGTGGAGTTTGATTAGGCAAAATTTGTGATGCTTCCACAATATGACTACCTGTAGGAGTCTAAGGTTTTCTATTATAAACCAAGGGGGTCCTTACTTACGTGGGGGAGTCTTGAGGTAATGATGTTATTGCTTATGGAGTTACTACCCCAATGTATGTAATAGTGTGTATCTAGGGCATAATGATGGATACTTGGATGGAAAGTATAGTAGGCTCCTCTTGTGTTTTCTCTTCCTCATCAGATTCAAGGCTAATGGGGTCTCCTAATTGTCTTCCTCTAGATGAACTAGGCTCAAGTATCCTAGGCTTATTATTTACTACTTTCAACTTTAACTTTAGAGGAAGTCCTTGGGAGGAGGAAGTAGCGTAGTCCTTGGGTTTCTACTCAAATTGTCCTCTCTAGAAATCCAAATGTTTCCACCATTTGTAGAGTGCCTTCTTGATATCCAACTCCCTAGTGGAAACTGAAGGATCATCTTGGATCATTTCAAATGATCCTCCTACAACCTATAACTTTGTTGTCATTCCAAACCTTCCTAATTAGACTTAGGATTCATAAATAATAAGTCATAGTCATAAGGCTCATGACTATATGGGATGTTAAATCCATGGATGTGATTTTGGATCAGCTCATGTGAATCCTAGTCTCTATGTGTAAGTACAGGGAAAGGATAACTCCTATGTTTGCCACCTACTTTCTTGAGATGCTTCCTAATTGTTTATGTCATCTTAAAAATAATTATGAGATGACCAAAATACAAGGACTTATTCTACCTTGATAAATCCTTTTAAATTCTCTTCCATAATTGGAAGGTAATCTCTTGTTCAACTAACTTATTTAGAACAAACCTTAGAAGACATAGGGGTAACTTTGTTTCCCAAAACCATGAAGAAAAATAAAATATGGGTAAAGGAAATAATACCCTTTCGTAGAAAATTTCTTCACAATATTATGTCTAATTTGAGGCATGGGTGAGCCATGAATAACTTGCCAAATATGAGGATAGACATCCTTGAATATCCTTACCATATGCTTGGTATAAAAGTAAGCATGCATGAATTGGTAATGATCACAGATCCTATGCTTCTCATAGTTTATGCTCAAAACCCATAATGTACCAAGGTTTTTGTTACATGTACCCATGACTACATCTAATAAATATGACATCATGAACAAATCTCCTATGGTTGTGGGGTGCCTATATTTATGAATAATCTACTCCTCAACTACAGGATTATTATCTTGCCTAGGGCATATGCAGTGTCATGTGTAAGCATCATATATAATAATGGCACCTAATATAAATTAATGAAATGAATTTTGGGCATATCATATAATCAGTTGAGGAGAGCCATACCAATTCGAATTCCCATCTTGAACCTATCAATTGGGATTGCTCCTTTTAACTTCTTCCCTTTCCATGTGATGGTCTAGTCTAGGAGGAGCCACAAAGACAATGCCTTCTCCATTGAAGTATTTGAATTAAATTTCACCAATGTGTGCTTATTAAAGTATACATCATGTATACTCAATAAAAAATATATTTGAAAATCCACCCCCAAAATGCATGCGAATATTGTGTTGTTACTAGAGTGATATAAGAAAGCATCCTATGATACCTTTATAGAGAATAATAGGTCCCCTTAGAGGTCAATGTAGTGCATCACTTCTAGATTGGATGTAATGAAGTGTAGTCTCTAGATTTTAAATTCCAATAATTCCTTCACAAATAATCTATCGGCTAGTTTCATATCATATTCGAGTGAAAACATGTCCATTAAATTGATGACATCCCATAGTGCTAAATAGTTTTAGTATTTATCTCTAAAAACTACGGCATCAAAGAATATATCAATAAATTTTGTGCAGTATTTAATCAAATATGGGGATGGCACATTCTTAACTTGTAATGTTCTAGATGTAGATGTCATTATTTCATGCTCTATACTATTTCTTCTATGTGTTGTGTATGCTAGGATAAATAACTTAGCTCTGATTCAGTCACTATTTTACTCATAATACTTTTAATGTGGGAACTAGGGATTTTCATTACTATAAGAAATCAAAGAGTTTGAATACAAGTTAGCTCAAATGCAATGACATCTTTCAATCATGTTGTATCACTTATATAGAATCTTGCATTGATATGTTTGTGTGACATAAATATGCAACATTCACTTGAATTTTATTTCATGTATAATTCAAACTTTGTTAGCTTAGGTTGGTGGGGGTATTTAAAGTATTGATAGGAAATATTTTACTTTATTTGGTTAAGTATGGTGAGACTAGTATTAATCTTAGTAATAAGGAACTTGGGGTGTACATTAGAAAAATGATTTTGGGACAACATCCATAGACTAATTCTTTTAGGGGAATTATTTTAGATAAAATGTTCATAATAATTTCCTCAAAGATTTTATCTGGGTTGTTAGGTTGTGGAGCTAAAAGCTTCACTGATGTAGACATGGAGGAGGATTACTCAATGTTACAACAACCAACGTTGGCAGGTGCAACCGATGTCAGTCATATCCAATGTACAGGGCAACTGACATCAGTTAGATATCGATTGACGTCGGTCATCTCCAGACAAACAAGGACTGATGTCGGTCACCTGTGCGGTTCCAGAACTGCTTGTTGATGAATAATCAGTTAATGAACCAGTTGTTTGCATGTAAAAAGGCTAATTTTAGTCTTGAGTTGTGGATCTAATTATTGTAATTGGATGTCTAATTATTGTTTGCATGAGATCTATATAATAGACTCATGGGCTATATTGTAATGTGTGCTAGTTAGAGTTGAGCTTGGTTAGCTCCTTCTGAGAGTGAAGAGAGCAAGGGTAGCTCCTCCTAGTTCCACAAGACTGCCAAGTGTGGGTGTTGGTTTAGAGAATTAGAAGGGTTCTTCATGTGTGTAGGATCTTGGTTGGCAGGTGTGCAAGGCCACGTTTGGAGATCTACATGTGGTAAGTAAGGTCGATTGATCTGTAGGTGTGTGTGTGTGTGTGTGTGAGGTCAAAGGAGATATATGGGGTAGTAAGATCAAAGGTGACATCAACACATCAAGGAGAAAGATTAGGTGAGATCTACTTAGAGTATGTGGAGTACTTGTGTACTGGTAGTAGTGATACTGACTGGTGGTACTGGTAGTAGTGATACTGATTGGTTGGAGGTGAACACCAAATCTATGTTTGAGTTGTGTGTTGGGACCGTAAGAGAGAGAGTGAGCTCGTGAAGAGATTTATTGTTTATGCCCTACAGGTGTGGGATCCCTAGAGGTTTGTAAGGAAGAAGACTGTGGCATCTTCTTTGTTGTATTTCCTTCTGAAAGAGTATTAATACAATTGGGTATTGTCTCTCATATTCTATGTTATTTATGAATTCTAGTTACTTGTGATTCTGGTTAAATTCCACATGTTTAGTTGCTTGGTAATAAATTGTTCTTCTTCAATCTTGACAAGTGGTATCAGAGCATTTATGTTCTAGATTCCTGACAAGTGGTATCAGAGCATTTATGTTCTAGATTCCTGACAAAGTGGTATTAGAGCCAGGTTGTAGGGAACAAGTTTGTGTTTGATTATAGGTCACTCTTAGGGGTTTCTGATTGAGTGGGAGTATAGCAATGGCAAAAGAAAGTACACTAAGAATGGAGGAATTCAAAGGCATGAATGGTCAATTACAATGTTATGGAAAGAAAGAGCAGGTAAAGAAAAATTATTGGTTGGTAGAAGATCAACATGAAGGAACTGAAGAAGCAAATGTTGTAGGTGTTGTTGCATAGGATGCTCTAGTATGTTCCTTGGATAAAGTAGAATCTTGGTTTATAGATTTTATTGCCTCTTTCCATGCAGCCCCAATTAGAGGGGTTGGTGAGCCTTGTCAAAGTATTGGCAAAGGGGAAGTGTGGCTAAAATTATAGATGGCCAACACACGAGTGTTGAAGAAGGCCATGCAGGTCCTAATCTTGAAGATGTGGCTAATTTCTTTAGGAAATTTGGGTGATGAGAGATACACAGGAACTCTCACAGTGGATGCACATGAATTAGCATGTGGTAAAAAAGTAGGTACTCTTTATCTACCTGCTTGTATTACTGATTCCACTTCTGTTGCACAGGTGTGGCTTTGTAGGCTTGGTCACATAAGTGAGAAGGGAATGGATGTTCTTAAGTCAAATGGTAAGAGTTCAGATTTGGAGAGCATAGACCAAGATTTTTGTGAGCAATGGGATGCTACAAGAAAGGAATGTGTTTATTGCAGGAAAAGGAAGTCTGATGTATTTGATAAACTTAAGAACTGGAAAGCCTTGGTGTTCTTGGAGGAGATGATGGATAGAGATCAATGGATGGGGCTGGATACCTCTGAGCAGGAAAGTTTGGACATGGGTATGATTCAAAGAAAGCTCACGGGTAAAAATTCATCACTCACAGGAAAACACAGGTACCAACGTCAGTTAGGGGAAACTGGTGTCGAATAGATAGGCACCAACATCGATCATGTGCAGACAGGCAAAGTCAGTGGTGTCAAGTAGGTGGAGACTAATGTTAGTGGGATAACCAGCATCGATGACCTAGATGGTCACATGGAACTGACGTCGATTGGATGTAGACTGTGTGGTGACCGAGGTCGGTCACTGGAACAAATTTTGGGTGGACAGCAAGTTGTCAAGGAGTCTCAAACACCCATATGGAGGACTAAAAGGGTAAGTAAGCCTCAAATTCATTATTCCTCTTCTTTATACTCATTTCTCACTATAGAGTAGGAAGGATCTAGGAAATAGTGGGAGCATGGCATGAATGAGGAATTTGATTCCTAGGATGTAGAACCAAACAGGAGATTTGGTAGGGTTGCCAGCCGGTATGAAAGCACTGAAAGATGAATGGATACCTTAGTTAAAGAATAGAGAGAATGGACATGTGAGATGAAAGTCTAGGTCATATGGTCTTGAGGAAGCTCCAAGATAGTGGTATAGGTTTGACAGCTGGATGACAAAGCATGGCTTTAGTCAATGTCATTGTAACTACTGTGGTTTCTTTACCAGGTGGGTGATGATTACAACATCATCCTATTACTATATGTTGTGTATTTTCTTGATGCAGGGTTACACATACAAGGTTTTTCTGAGCTAAAGGTAAAGTTAATTCAGAGGTGTGTCATGAAGAATTTGGAGGAGCAAATTTTTTTGGCATGAGTAATCCTAGAGACAGGGAAGATCACAAGTTGATGTTGTCACAAGATGATTATGTGAAGGTAGTGCAAGATGCAGAATGACAAGCACACCTATGGATGGATAGTTCATAGAATAGGGTCCCTAATCACATGATGAGGTTGAGTACATGTGTACTCCCTGATTTTGCCCCAGTAGTGGGAGTTGTCAGCAGGTTTGTAGTCAATCCAGGAAGGAAGCAATAAAAAGTGGTTCAGTGGGTTCTCAGGTATCTGAGAGGGACTAGCAGTAGGGATTCATGCTATGTAGGGTCAAGCACTTTGGATTTGGTAGGTTACTTAGATGATAGGTTGTGCACCATAGGTTGTGTGGTGGTTAGTCTTCAAGATTGAGCTTGAAGAGGGATACAAGCCAGGAAACACATTAGATGGTGTACAGGTACAGGTACAGTGCATCTATTTATCTCCAAGTGGGAGATTGTTAGGTTGTGGAGCTAAAAGCTTCACTGATGCAGACATGGAGGAGGATTGCTTAGTGTTATAGCAACTGATGTTAACATGCACAATTGACGTTGGTCATATCCAATGTATAGGGAAATTGACATCTGTCAGATATTAGTTGACATCGGTCATCTCCAGATAGATAGGGACCGATGTCGGTCACTTGTGCGGTTCTAGAACTGCTGGTTGATGAACAGTCAGTTAACGAACTAATTGTTTGTATGTAAAAAGGCTAATTTTAGTCTTGAGCTATGGATCTAATGATTGTAATTAGATGTCTAATTCCTATTTGCATAAGATCTATATAATAGACTCATGGGCTATATTGTAATGTGTGCTAGTTAGAGTTGAGCTTGGTTAGCTCCTTCTAAGAGTGAAGAGAGCAAGGGTAACTCCTCCTAGTTCCATAAGAGTGCCAAGTGTGGGTGCTAGTTTGGAGAATCAGAAGGGTTCTTCATGTGTGTAGGATCTTGGTCGACAGGTGTGCAAGGCCACGTTTGGAGATCTACATGTGGTAAGTAAGGTCGGTTGATCTGCAGGTGTGTGTGTGTGCGAGGTCAATGGAGATCTATGGGGTAGCAAGATCAAAGGTGACAGCAACATGTCAAGGAGCAAGATCATGTGAGATCTACTTGGATTAGGTGGAGTACTTGTGTACTGGCAGTAGTGATACTGACTGGTGGTACTGGTAGTAGTGATACTAACTGGTTGGAGGTGAACACCAACTTTGTGTTTGAGTTGTGTGTTGGGACCATAAGAGAGAGAGTGAGCTCTTGAAGAGATTTACTATTTATGACCTAGAGGCATGGGAACCCTAGAGGTGTGTAAGGAAGAAGACTATGGCATCTTCTTTATTGTATTTCCTTTTGGAAGAGTATTAATACAATTGGGTATTGTCTCTCATATTCTATGTTATTTTTGAATTCTAGTTACTTGTGATTTTGGTTAAATTCCACATGTTTAGTTGCTTGGTAATCAATTGTGCTTCCTCGATCCTGACAAGTGGTATCAGAGCATTTATGTTCTAGATTCCTAACAAGTGGTATTAGAGCATTTATGTTCTAGATTCCTGACATGGGTAAAAGTCCCAAACAACTATCTTAAAGGGCTATTTCAAAGGTCTAGAGAGCACTTTCAATTTCCTTGAAGGATACTTTTGATCTAAATGGTCCACTTTGTAGGGCATTTTTTCCATAACAGAGGTCCCAAAGGGTCTACTTTGCAAAGACTGAAGGGAACTTTTGATTTTCTTGAAGGGTTCTTTCAGACATCTAAGGGCTATTTCAAAAGTCTCCAAGGGTAGGTTACACAAAACCTGAAGGGTATGTGCCTTGGGTCCAAAGGGTCTTTTCATGGGAAAAAGGCTATGGTAATTATTTTCAAGGGTAAGTGGCCATTTTAAAAAGGGTCAAAGGCTTGGGACAAAAATCCTAAAGGGTATGTTCATGGCAAAAAGGGGTCCAAAACACAAAGCTTGAAGGGTACTTTTCATGGGGAAAATGTGTTGAAAAGGATATCCAAAGGATAAGTCCTATAGGGTAAGGTGTCAGGGAAAAGTTTTTAAGGATTATTTACACAAAACCCAAAGGGTATATGACCTAAAAGAGATGGTAAAAGAAGGGGTAAAATGGCCCATTCAGGAAATGCCAAAGGGTTAGTTTAAAGGATGAAGGACACTTTCAAAAAAAATGAAGGGCTAGTTCAAAAATTCTTGAAGGGTATTTGGAGAGGATTCAAAGGGTCTACTTCATGGAAAAAATTACTCAAAGGATCTACTTCACAAAGTTCAAAGAGAAATTTTGATTTCTCTAAAGGGTACTTTCATACAACTAAGGTTCATCTCAAAAGTCCTAAAGGATAGGTTTAGTAGGGTTGAATGGATAATCAATTGGGGTATTTGTTTTGGGAAAAATGTCTGGAGTTCAAAATTATGTAAGGTAAAGAGCCCATAATCCAAATTCCATCATGAGAATTGTTTCATTAAAATTGTTTACAATAATTTCCTAAAAAAATAAGGCCTTCAAAATGGTAATCCAAAATAAAATAGGTCCAAGAACACCTAAAACATAAAACCCAAAAGGATTAAATTTCATAAGGGCTAAAAGAATTAGATCAAAAAATATAAACCTGAAGAACAGACTATGCAATAAAAAAGTTAGTCTCATAAAACATAATTCTAATATCATCCTACCAAAAGTGAAACATCTTAGATTTTCCAAATTTTGCATAAACATATGAAAAAGGGGCTCAATATTAAGACAAAAATATGAGAAAAGTGGGTCCCCATTTCTCCTTAAATAATAAGGGGGATTTTAGGTACAATAGGTATAAGGTGTAAGTTAAACCATACTTAATTGTAATATGATATATCAATTATTGTATTAACATTCATTTCATCATTTAGAGATTAGGTTAATATATTAAAATAATCATAGTAAATAACACTTATTATTTTTAACATAACTCTAAAAAGAGAGAACATTCATGCTTACTATTAATCAGATTCTATGACCTATTCTAACTTTAAAACAATATAATATGGATTACTAAGAAAAAGTATAACTTAATAAAACATATTCTCTTCTCAAATCAATATTCAAAATAATAGAGTTTCCTTTGTTTAGGGCAAACTTTTACATTTATTACATTGTCCAACTTATCATAGACTATAATAATCATTTATAATAATATTGATTTATTCATTGGGGCATACCTAATAATCATATGGACTTATATTGTTCTTATCTTAATTTAGACCAAAATATGTAATTATTTAGACTATAAGTTTAATATTCCAATGAAGACAAGAATCTCAAACATATTTTTCAGGTCATTAGAATAAAAAATTTCTAACTAAAGTAGCTTTCTAATAGGCTAATTGATTACTCAGGTGCATAACATCCCATATTTTTCATTCCTTCATAAGACAAAATATCAAACAATTTAATTACATTTTTAGAAAAAAAACCTTTTTCCATTAATGAATATAAACTAAATTTATATTTAATGAAATAAACTAGATGTTTCTAAAGTATGCATCTTAACAATTAATAGTACACAATCAACCTAGATAAATTTTACATTTACTTTATCCTATTTAAGAATGAATCAAATGAATTTAGAATAATAATAATTAACTATCTTTATTAGACTACAATCCATAATAACCACACAACATAATTCTAGGTTTGAACTACCAATTGTAGACATGTAAAATTAACATTTAGATAAAACCATATACTTGTGATAACTCTTTTAAACACTTAGATCTAGAATCGTAGGACCCATTTCAATCACTTTTGACCACATTTCACACTCTTCTAAGTTGATAGATGAACCCTAAATGGATTTACACCTATCCCTATCAACCTTAGACACATTTTAGGCCTTACCTAACCCTCAACATGGTAAAATGACCCATTTTATAGGAGTGACATTGGGGTATATAGTATACCAATCAAGTATCATTCCCCACTCTCATGTCTTCTCACCAAATAACAACTAATTTGTCAAATTCAAAGCTATAGGAAGGTTGATTTATGGCCTAAATGAGCTCCATTCAAATTATTTTCAATAATATGACTATATAAACACTTTTGAAGCTTTTTTTCACATAGGAAGCTTACACACCAAAAATCACCAGAATCACACTTGCCCATTAAGATGAGAATAATTGTTTCTCCCAATTTTGATTCCATATAACCCTAATAACATAGAAATCAAGTATAAATACATTTCACAAGTCAAAAATTCATGGTTAAGGAATTTAATCACATCAATATTTCATCTAAATCTAACATATTAAATTATTTATTCTCAAACCAACATAGCATGGGAGAACTACATGAATTTTGATCCTCCTTATAGTATTCATATGTTGGCAACACTCAACACATGGGATATTGAGGTCTTTCCCAACTTCAACCATTGACCCCTTTTTTCCCCATTGATTTTAATTGGTCTTAACATGTCAAGGATCTAGGGTTTTGAAGTAAAATCAGTCACAAAATGGTCTCTAAAAGTGATCATAAGCTCCTGCACTATATACAAGCTCTACATAAAAAGGCAAAAAGAACTTAGAAACCCTGATTTGCTCATTAAAAATGGACATGAGTTTCCTAGGTTAAACATGACACCACCCCTCTAGTGTCCTCTTCCAAGAACTATTATTTAGGCCCAAATATAGCTCAATATTCTTGATTCCAGTCACTAGATCTCTTGACATAACAAGTTTTAGACCTTAATTCCTCTTGGAGGAATAATTTATAGATAATTATTTATTTTCTCCTTATAATTTTCTATCTTTATTAAGTCTATAAAATAAAATAGTTCTAAATCTATGAATGATACCATATTATATTATTCTCTTGATTTTTCATAATAGTGTTGTCATCTAGGGTTTTCACACTAATTCTAAATTTGATAAAACATATTGGCGAGTCTACTTTTTATTAAACATGGAAAGCCCTAGTTTTCCATAGGGTTCCTTTTAAATGTTATCCTCTTAGGGTTTCAACTTAAATTATTATTTTATTATCACTTTGGTTTTTCTTTATATTATTCTTATGTCTCTTTTCTTGTTATCATATTACTATTTGTAAAATTTAACATGGTTAATAAGCAAGATCCTTATAACCCTCAATGTTGTGATAGATAATTTTATTACTTTTATTTTATTTAGGTTCATGCTATCACTATCCCAATAGGTAAGGTATCCCTACCTATAGTTATAAATTAAGGTAGCAAACCTATCCTTCCCCAAACCCCTCCACCTCCCACATCTCTTCTTTAGGGTGTATGTATGCATATTTAATTTCAAACACCTTGGGATTGTTATTTTGAGGCTCTAAGAGACCAAATAATTAGTATAGTAAATTTAATATTAGAGTTAAAAAATAAAAATTATTATTTATTTTTAAATATCACATTATTATAACATCAAACTACATGTGTAGAGAATCCATAATATGCTAGTATTAATCATGTATGTGCATCTCCATCTACCAATGTTCTACCTAATATAATGTCATAAAAAATTATAATCTACAATATAATACATATAAAGTAAGTGATTAAAATAGTATTTAAAAGGATAATAAGAGTTATAGTGAGATTATAAGGGAAACATTTCAAAATAATTTGATCAAACTACGTACTCTACATCCTCTAAGGAAATAAAAATACTATTGTGCATGTCATAAAATTCATGGGCATCATATCAATCATTTTTTGGATTTGAAAAATAAGATACAAAAGGTAAATTATATTGGTGATACTATAAGTGCTACATAAATCAAACAAGCCATAATAGAATAAGAACAAGTACAAAAAGTGGAAAAATCAAAGTTAGCACAAAAATTGTTACCAAAGGACAAATCAAAGCAAGAAAAGGTAAAAAATAAATAATTATAACAAAAAAATATTCAAAAATATAGGTTATAACAATAAAGATAACAAAAATAACAAGATCAAAAAGATTAATTACAAAGGGAACAATGTGAAAATCACATGTTACAACAAGAATAATTGAGATTACTACAAGAGAAGTTACCAAGTAAAATTCAAGATAAGCAAAAAAAAACATTTTTAAAAGAGTATTTCTAAAAAAATAAATTCAAAAACATGAAATACCTAAAAAAATATGGGTGTGAATTTTGTCACAAAAGGGTAAATTCCAATATTGTACTCATATTAAGACACTTTCACTATAATTACTCACATAGATGGAAAATAATTTACATATGTCAAGGTTAAGGAATATCATGAAATAAATTTTTGTTCCATCATATATTACATTCTAGGGAATAAAAATCAATACTTGGATCAAAATAATGAATTTATAACATGCATGGGATCAATTAAGTTAAAATTTTCTTATCTTCAAAAGAGAGTTATCCTAAATTTTGTGTTATTTCAAATTCAAGTGTCTCCAATGTTGTGCTTAAAGTACCATGGATAAAATCAATAGTATTAATGCCTAATAAAAATAAATATGGCATATCATTTGATCATGAAGGCAAGGTCACATGTTGTTCCAAAGAAGGGGCATATTTAGATCCAAATAAATATAAATAAATCATAATTTTATCTAACATACAAACAAATACAAGTAATTCATATTAGTAAAGGTAAAAGACACAATACATATTGAAAAGTGGAAAGTATAAAGGTCAATAACATAATATGAGTAAAATTCATTAAAGGTATCTCAGTATAACATTTTTTTAAAACATAACATCATTAGAGAATAAGAGGCACATTAGATCAATCATTGCATCTTAGAGAAGAAAAAATAATTAGTATAATATCTATAATAATTCTCTAAAAGGAAATCAATACTTAGATTCAAATTTTAGTTCAATTTAGTCACAACAATATAGCCTTTTAAATTAACATAATTTTATCATCACTTTTTTTAGACACATGGCCTATTAATTTTAAGTCCCTTTTAGGACTCATTAGTTAGTACCTCTCCTTCAATTAGTACATATTATTTCATATATATGAAAAAAATACAAAAATAGTCCCAAAAATATAATAAATCAGGACATACGCATGCTCATATATACTTTTTCATACATTGGTTAGTTTTGTAAAATATCATATACATGTTTTAACCAGATTTTTAGCATACATGATCCACCAAGGTACATGAGTGATTAAAAATTACATAGAACATTAATCTCAAACTCAGTGCCATACACTTTCATTATTAAAAACTTAATAATGGAATTTAGACAAGAGCAACAAGGAGGATAGGAATGCACAACTCTAGCTTCCTTCACCCTATTTTTTCCCAATGAGTTGAGACTAAAACCATTTAGTTTTAGACTACACATAGTCTTCCTATAACATGTATATTCATCGATGACCTCACTAGGGAATGGTAACACAATTTTTGTCATTATTTACCCATATTATCTTATTCATAGCTCAATACTTTACATTGTATTACATCATACAATATTGGTCTCTCACTAACATTGTGATATATTAATGTTTAATTCAATTATTGAATATACGTAGATTATAACTTAGATCTTATTGATTAGAATACATAGTCATGCATGATTTTTATATTGCTTTCTTAGCTTTATATCTTATATTCATCTCCCTTTTGGTTTGAATATATTTGAATATGTCATTATTTCATGCATCTAGGCCTTTATATCCCTAATTTTATGCATGTGAGGACATTTTAACATGTCCTTGTGTGTGTCTTCTTTCCATGTGTGTAAATTTTAATATTCCCTTTTATGTGGCTCTAAGCATCTATTATTTTCATGTATGCATGTGAGGGAATTTTAACATGCCTTTGTATGTGTCTTATATTTGAGTAAGTTACATTTGAACATGTGTCTTATTTATGGCCCTTTGGCCTTATGTTATATTTTTTATATGTTGTGCATGAACTATTTGATTGTGTGCATCATGGCCATGACACTTTACTTGTTTATTTGCTCATATTTGGATGGCATGATTAATGTCATTCACCCAACCCCTTTGAATGCCATGATGGACATCATACATTCCTCCTTAATTATTTATATTTAGTGTTATATACTAATTTTATCAAATTATCTATGTGCTTAATTATCACATCTATATAGACACACTTATTGTGAATTCTTTATTTTACATGTATATTACACTATTACTATGCTCAATTTACATATAGAATGATGCCATGATTTTCCATGATGTCATTATTACTCAAATTTACATTTTTACATCATAATAACCTACTGCATGACCTTTTATTTTAATTTAAGTTATTACGTAGGCTCAACAACTCACCTAAAAATATGGGGCATTCATATAGGTTTGTCTTATAGAATTGACCTTCCTATGTCAATACATAGACATGATTTAATAGTGATCACATAGTTTTCATATCTTCAAGCTTATAAAATACATGGAAAGCCACTTTTGATAGGAACACCACATTAGATAGGAGATAACTAGTATAGTGTCCTTCCCATCACTATTATCCAAATGCCTAAAAAATGGTCACTTACAAAATTTCTTAGAACCTTAGTTTACTTAGATCAATACTTAGCAGTTTCATAGTCTTAGTTTCTAGAATTATTTAGAATTACATAGTTTATATCTTATATTTGCTCAGTTTGGGGGCAATCATATGTGACATGATGTTCCAATTTAGCATACAGGATTCTTATTATAATCCTGATTTTTTTACTTAGTCTCAAAATTTATACGCACTAGATATTAGTTGGGGGAATGTACATGGCACATTACTTACTCATTAGTTTTTAAATTATTTTTATACATTTAATGATAGTTCATGTCATTATCCACACTATATAAACTAGACCCAAATTAAACTTAGTATTTACACTAGGTTTTGAACTAGTTTTAAACCATAATTGAACCTTATTCAATCTACAGTGGTTAGTTCATCATTTATATCAATCAATACACTAGTGTTTGCGCAAAAAATATCTATTGGGATTGATATAAGGATTTAAAATTACTTCACTAATCTAGGATGATGATGATAGATTCAAGCACATCTTGCCCACTTATTAATGAGTATTTTGGCATGCATTGCCCAATCTAGGAATTTCAATGTTAATAAAAACACACAACATGCCACAATCACTAGTTTTTACACTAGATTTTTCACTAAAAAATCACAATGGTTCATGTAATCAATCAGATGTATTCATTCCTTGTCACCCTATAATTTCTTGTCTTTCAATATTTGATTATTCATTTAAAGTAAACACTGATATTATATATGTTTCAATTAAATTTTATGTGAAGCATAGTTTAATGTTATGGATGACATTCATGACTCTTTCCCATAAGTAAGTTCAAGTATGCACTCTTTTTCATTTTACTCTAGTACCAAATCTACATTACTAAAATAAAAGGGGGGAAATTTATAAAATCAAAATTAATGTTTATCTAAAAATGTGTACTTGTGACCATTATTTTACACACTTAGTTTTAGACCTATCTGAGGGCCCTTTTATCACTTTTAGCCACCTACACACTATTATAATATGAAATATGAACTCTAAACTAGCTGAGACCTATCCCTAACAATGTTAGACACTTTTAAGCCCTACCTAACCCTCAACATGTTAAAATGATCCATTCGATAAGATCATCCTAGGGGAATATAATGCACTACTCTAGTGTCCTTCCCCCCTCTCCCATTTTCCCACTAAATAACATCTAATTTACCAAATTCAAATCTATAAAAAGGTCAACCTATGTCCTGAATGAGCCCCATTCAAATATTTTGTAAGGATGTGACTATATAAACACTTTTTATACCATTATCACATAGGAGGATTTCTTGCCAAAAAGCACCAGAATCACACTTACACATTGAGAGTATAATACCTATTTCTCTCAATTTTAATTACATATAACCCTATTATCCTAGAGCTCAAGACTACGCACATTTTATAGGTCATAATTCATGTTAAGGCATATAATTACATCAATATTGCACTAGCATCTACTATATTTCACTAGTTATTTACATACCACCATACCATGTGAGAACTACATGAAGTTTGATCCCTCTTAGGAGTATTGGTATATAGGCATCACTCAACACATGGGATGTTAATGTCTCACATATATTCAAACATGAACCCTTTTATCCCCATTTATTCTCATTCATATTCACATTTCAATGAGTTAGGGTTTTTAAGGAAATTAGTCACATAGTGGTTTCTAAAAGTGATTGTAAACTCTTTCACAAGATATAGGCTTGATAGACAAAGCCACAAAGAACCTAGAAACCATAATTTCCTCATTTCAAGTGGACAAGAGTGCCTTAGATTGGATAGGATCATTACCCCTCTAGGTTCCTCTCCCTAGTTTGTTTTTCAGGCCTAGATCTAGTTTTATATACCTAATTCTAGTTCCCAGACCTCTTGGCATAGCAAGTTTCTAACTCTGATTCCTCCTAGAGGCATAATTTATATCTAATTCTTTTTTTCTCCTTAAACCCTTTCATTTTTTAGTAAGTTTCCAAAATACAATAGTTACAAATCAATTAATGTTATCATTATTATATACACTCCTAATTTTGCATAGTAGTGTTATCATCTAGGGTTTCCACATAAATACTAAATTTGATAAAACACCAGTTGATGAACCACTATCTACATTTACTTACATCAATGTAGGGTTGTTGATAAACCACTATCTATATTAACATGAATTAAAAATACACAACCATTTTCTAAGTTATTAAATAATATAGATAAATACCTTCATTACTGATTATCTTCACACCAATAGTTAGCTTTACACTATAGATTAGGACACAATCCTATCTATTAAACATTCTTATATACTTTATTAATATGTTATTGAGGAAGTCAAGATACTTCTTCTATCATTTTATGAAACCAAAAAATTATCCATGCCCTTTATAAATACAAGAAAGGTTAAAATCAAGACATAATAGTTAACTTATCCTATAACCTTACTAAAATAATTTATGCTAAATATTAAATTATAATAAATTCAAGCATTCTCATAATACAATTAAAAAAAAAATCATTCCATACTCATGATGATAACAATCAACTCATGTTATCAAAATTTACTCAACATCTATAACATGAATTAAATATTCAAAATGTTCGTGAGGGGAAAAAAAATTCAAGTTCACATGTTATGTCCTTCCTTGAGGTTTCATAGAACTCAAAAATATATGACTCAATACTTTTGCTAATGACTTATTGACCATTTTTACCTCAACCCAAAATGGTTAAATTCCCTATAGTCAGAATCTTCTATAAGGGATTTTTATAATTTCATGGGGTATTTTATAGTCATTTTATGTCATTTCATATGCCATCCTAGCTTTGGTCATGGTATAGCTTAGTCCTTGTGTCATTTAGTGTCTTAGAGGTCATTTTAGAGTGATATGTGAAAGTGGCAAGTATTAATGATGTTCAAAGTAGTTAGAGATTGTAAAAAGTTTGATTATACCTCAAGGGATCATTTAAGCTTTCAAAGATCAAGCAGTAGTGTAGGGATAAGCTTTGTGAAGCCATGCCATCATTAATATGTCATGAAGAACTAGACTAGACTAGTTCACTTGGGTATTTTATAAATATCTTCAAAAATCCTTGCATGATCATCAGACCATGGGAGATCAATCTACCTAGTTCCAAGATAATTATCTATAAGTTTCATATCTTAATGAGTCTTTTATCTTATTATCTAAGCCTTCAATGTTCATCTTGTTGAGTCTAAGGAACTAGGCTATCTTACATGTCATATGGAAATGAGATGGATAACTTGTTTGTGCATGTATTATCTTCATTTAGGAAATCATGTGAGCCAAAATATTATAGCTTCATGGAGTTATTCATGCCAAGATAGTACTCTATAAATTTCACACTCACACAAGCTTTCTAGCTCAAGTTATGAGCATTCAAAGTTGGACCTGTAACATAAAACTTTCATGCTAACATCAAATTTGAGCTTTATAAAGTAACCTTTTGGGTTCAAAATATCCTTAAAAGGTTTAAATTTTATCAAGATCTAATGGTTTACATGAGCTTACAAAATAACACTTGGGATATAATGGTTTACACTGGGGTCAAACAAGTCAATAGGTCCATGGGTTAAGGACCTTTAAAGAGCTATAATTTCTACAATATCTAATAGTATAGACAAACTACGTAGAGATATAATAGTGTTTGTTTAACTAACAAGGAGGTGGGTCTAATAAAAATATAATGGTATATGGTATATTGTATATCTTAATCTAATGCTGTGAAATGAGTTAAAAGGTCAAGGAGTTTGAGAGGCCACCACATGGCATGAGTGTGAAAACTAGTAAACTAACAAAAGGATCTTGAGATCAATGTGTGATTGATAAGTGGCATAAGCAAATTCTTCATGGAAAGAAATCAATGGACCACATTGGTTTTTACCAAGGAGATAAATGACATGTAGAATGTCAAAAGGTCTGTTAAGTTGTGGAGCTAAAAGCTTCACTAATGCAAATGGAGGAGGTTGCTGAGTTGCAGGGTAAATGACATTAGTCTAATCAATCAACGTCGGTCATCTTCAGTGTACACAATAACTGACATTGGTTAGGGGTCAGCTAGCATCAGTCAGACAAGAACCAATGTCGGCAACCTGTGTGTGCATGCGCTTCCAAAACTGGTCTAATTTTAGATGGATAGTTAGTTTGCATGTAAAAGACTAATTTTAGTCTTGAGTCTACGTTTCTAATTATTTTAATTAGGAAGTCTAATTATTGTTTGCATGGGATCTATTTAAGAGACCCATGGGGCTGTATTGTAATCAAGGACAAGGAAGAGATCCTTCCAATTATAATATTGGGTTGATCTGCAGGGTGTTGCAAGATTAGGGGAGACCTACATGGTAAGTAAGATCAGTTGATTTGTAGGTGTGTAAGATCAGGGAGATCTACTTGGAGTACTTTGAGTACTTGGTAATGGCAGTATTATTACTAACTAGTGGAGGGTACAACTCTGTGTTTGAGTTGTGGTTGTATTGGTTGTGAGTGAGAGAAATCTTGAGGGAGAATTACTGGTATGCCCAAGAGGTGTAGGAAGAGTGTGATTTCTTCATTGTATTTCCTTCTAGAAGAGTATTAGTATAGATTGTATTGTCTCTCATATTTTGTGCTATTTCTGAATTCTAGTTACATTTTACTTCTGGTTTAATTCCATGTTTAGTTTCTTATACAAGGTAATCAATTGTGCTCCTAATCTTGACAAGTGGTATCAGAGCTAGGACCACCAAGTGATACCATTGACAAGTGGTATTAGAGCCTGGTTCAGAGTAGGTTAGTGTTTGTTGATTATAGGTCATTCTCAGGGGTTTCTTATTGAGTGGGAGTAAAGCAATGGAAAAAGAAAGTACACTAAGAATGGATAAATTCAATGACAAGAATTATCAATTATGGAGGATGCAGATAGAAGATTATCTGTATCAGAAAGATCTATACTTACCGTTGGGTGGGGTTGCATGCAAGCCCACAAATATGAAAGATGAAGAATGGAATGTTCTTGATCAGAAGGCTCTGGGATCTATAAGGTTGAGCCTGGCATCGTCTGTGATTTCCAACTTATCACAATGGTAGAGTTAATGGAATTTTTGAAAAATTTATATGAAAAACCCTCAGCTTCAAATAAGGTATTTCTTATGAAGCAATTATTTAATTTGCAAATGCTAGAAAGTAGATCGGTACATAGTCATCTTAGTGATTTCCATGGTTTGGTAAACTAGTTAATTTCAGTCAATATAGATTTTGATGATGAAATTAAGGCTCTCTTAATCTTATGCTCTTTACCTGAAAGTTGGGATAGTTTGGTAATGGCAGTTAGTAATACTGCATCTGCTTTAAATATCTTGAAAGTTGATGATGTTGTTAGTGTAATCTTGAATGAATAAATTCACAATAAAAGCATAGAGGAATCATCAGGGAATGCTTTAAGTGTTGAAAGTAGGGGAAATCAAAGAGAGAAGGTCGAGCAAGGGAAATTAAGGTCAAAGATAGGTAGGAAATCCAAATCTAGGTATGGCAGTAAAATCTGCTAGAATTGTGGAAAGAAAGGGCATGCAAAGAAAGATTATTGGTTGGTAGAAGATCCGCATGAAGGAAATGAAGAAGCAGATGTTGTAGGTATTGTTGCACAAAATGCTCTTGTATGTTCCTTGGATAAAGTGGAATCTTGGGTTTTAGATTCTGGTGCCTCTTTCCATGCAACCCCAAATAGAGAATTTTTTCATGAATATGTTCAAGGAGACTTTGTAAAGATTTATTTAGGGGATGGTAAGCCTTGTCAAATGGTTGGAAAAAGGAAATTGCAGCTGAAATTGTAGATGGGAAACACATGGGTGTTGAATGAGGTCATGCATGTCCCAGGCTTGAAGTGAAATTTGATTTCTGTTGGAAAGTTAGGTGATGAGGGTTGCACAATTACTCTCACAGTGAAATCTTGGAAATTTTCCAAGGGTGCACTTGAATTATCATGTGGTAAGAAAGTAGGTACTCTTTATCTATCTACTTGTATTACTAATTCTACTTCTAGTTTATCTACTTCAGATGTAGATGCGAAGATGTGGCTCTGTAGGCTTGGTCACATGATTAAGAAGGGGATGCATGTTCTTAAGAAGAAGTCTGATGTCTTTGAAAAACTTAAGAACTGGAAAGCCTTGGTTTTCATGGAGGAGATGATGGACAGAGATTAGCTCAAGGGGCCGAATAATTCTGAGTAGGGCAGTTTGGACAAGGTTATGATCCAAAGTGAGCTCATGAGTAAAAGTCATCACTCATAGGAAAACATAGTTACCGACATCAGTCAGGTGAGAAGTGATGTTAAACAAGTAGGTACCAATGTTAGTCATGTGAATATTAGAGTCAGCGGTGTCAGATAGGTGGACACTGATGTCAGTCAAGGAACTAGCATTGGTGATCAGGTGGAATTGACATCGATCAGGTGTAGACCAATGTCAACTAGAGAATAGATTTTGGGTAGACAGCAAGCTATCAAGGAGTCTCAAATGCCCATATGGAGGATTGAAAGGGTAAGTAATCCTCAAATTCATTATTCCCATTCTTTATACTACTTAAACTTGTTGCTCACTGATGGTCAAGAACTAGGAAGTTTTGAAGAGGCAATGCAAGTAGAATCCAGGAAACAGTGGGAGCATGGCATGAATGAGGAGATTGATTCCTTGGGAAAGAACCAAATGGGAGATTTGGTAGAGTTTCTAGCCGAGATGAAAGCACTAAAAGAAGAATGGATTCCTAGGTTAAAGAAAGGAGAGAATGAACATGTGAGATAGAAGGCCAGGGTATATGGTCTTGAGCAAGCTCCAGGATAGTGGTATAGGTTTGACAGGGGTATGACAAATCATGGATTTAGTCAATGTCAATTTAACCATTGTGTTTATTTTACTAGGTTGGATAATGGTCATGACATTATCTTGTTACTGTATGTGGTGTATATGCTTGTTTCAGGGTCACACATGTAGGAGATTGTTGAGCTAAAGGTAAAGTTAGTTCAGAGGTATGCCATGAAGGATTTGGAAGTAATAAAATTCTTTGGCATGAGTATTTCTAGAGATAGGGAAGATCACAGGTTGATGTTGTCTCAATATTATTATGTGAATAAGGTAGTGGAGAGGTTTAATATGTTGGATGCAGAATCGGTTAGCACACCTATGGATGGACAGTTCACATAATAGTGTCCCTAATCACATGATGAGGTTGAGTACATGTGTACTAGACTTGATATTACCCAAGCAGTGGGAGTTGTCAGAAAGTTTGTGGCCAATTTGAGAAAGGAGCATTGGAAAGTAGTTCAGTGGATTCTCAGGTATCTGAGAGGGACCAATAGTAGGTATACATGCTATGCAGGGTTAAGCACTTCTCTACATGGGTATGTAGATTCAGATATGGTAGGTTACTTGGATGACAAGAGTAGCACCATAGGATATGTGATGGTTGGTCTTCAAGACTAAACTTGAAGATGGATACAAGCTAGGAAATAAAATTAGATGATGTACAGGTACAGGTACAGGTGCAACTATTTATCTCCAAGTGGGAGATTGTTAATTTGTGGAGCTAAAATCTTCACTGATGCAAATGGAGGAGGTTAATGAGTTGTAGAGAAATTGACATCATTCTGATCAACTAATGTTGGTCATCTTTAGTGTACATAGTAACCGACATCGGTTAGGGGTCGGCCGGCATTGATCAGATAGAAATCGATGTCGGCAACCTATGTGTGCGTGCATTTACATGTGCTTCTAAAACTGGTCTAATTTTAGATGGATAGTTAGTTTGCATGTAAAAGACTAATTTTAGTCTTGAGTCTACATTTCTAATTATTATAATTAGGAATTATAATTATTGTTTACATGGGATCTATTTAAGAGACCCATGGGGCTGTATTATAATCAAGGACAAGGAAGAGATCCTTCCAATTGTAAGATTAGGTTGATTTGTAGGTTGTTGCAAGATCAGGGGAGATCTACATGGTAAGTAAGATCAGTTGATTTAAAGGTTTACAAGATTAGGGAGATCTACTTGGAGTACTTTAAGTACTTGGTACTGGCAGTATTGTTACTGACTGGTGGAGGGTACAGCTCTATGTTTGAGTTGTGGTTTTAATTGGTTGTGAGTGAGAGAACTCTTGAGGGAGAATTACTGGTACACCCAAGAGGTGTGGGAAGAGTGTGATTTATTCATTGTATTTCCTTCTAGAAGAGTATTAATATAGATTTTATTGTCTCTCATATTCTGTGTTGTTTCTGAATTCTAGTTACATTTTACTTCTGGTTTAATTCCATGTTTAGTTGCTTATACAAGGTAATCAATTGTGCTCCTAATCCTAACAAGGTCAAGATCTAATAATGAGGATCTACAAGGCCAATGTGAGTGAAGATAGTCTAGCATAATTTGATTGGCCTAATTTGGTATCAAAAACCAATGAAATTAAAGGTCAAAAATCTAGGAGACTTCATGGAGATTGAAAGCATGACTAAAGTCAAACTACATTTCAATTAAAAGGTTAGAATGAGCATAATTTGTATAAGTAGTTTTAACTAAATTTCAATTGGAATTGGGATCTTTGATTATTTTTTGGAGTGTTAAAATCTTTCACTAAAAAGGTCATTTATTTTTTAAATATAGCCATTGAGCTATTGTTAGGATCCCTCAGGTTGGTATGACTAGACTCTAGCAAAAATTGTATTCTACACCTTTTTTGAGTAATGAATAAAGCATTTTACATTTGTATACTAATATGTGCTTATTATTTTATATTTATTTGATATTAAAAAGGGTTTATCATCTTCCATTTGTAGGTCCAAATCCAACCTAAGTGCTAATAAACCTTCTTGTAGGTCATCCAGTTTATCTTAATGTTGATATCTCAGGTATAGAGTGGATTATTGACTATAAGTTCTTTCAATCAAGACTTAACCTTATTTACCTCTAACCTAAGTCCATAATATTTACCTTTAGGTGAAGCACTATTGCTTGTAAAACATTGTAGACATTGTATTAGTTTTTTTTATAGTCCATTAGTGTGTTAAAGAAGCAATATTGAGAGTGGATCTTTGGATATTTGGTGCATCACCTCCTTTAAAGTAGGATTAATTCATGCATTCTCAAAGTCTTTTACCCATAAGTGATCAGTTTCTATAGATAAGATAATTTAAAGATACATTTAGGGAGATAGTCCTTAAATTGAGATGTTCATTTCCAATATAGGTACACCTACATACTTTGAAATGTTTCCATGTTGCCCAAATCTAGAAGGAGCTTGAATAACTTCTTCTAGGGTTAAATATTTAGTGAAAACATGGATATTATTCATATATTGTATACAATTGAGTGGTCCCATAATGGATCCATGGAAAACTTCACACAAAATTATTACCACCTTCTATCTTTGTGTTCCCTACTTACTTGAAAGCCATTGAGACTGAAATTACTGTGATGCTTCAATTTATGGGAGATTTCACCCTCCTTAAAGCACATGAGCTTTCTATCAAACATGAAAATAATCTCATCCAAGATGGAATATTTACACCTAAATTTTCTATGCCTCCTTTGTTTCATTTTTATTCTATCACTCTATAAGTGGCTCAAATTCTTAATGTTAATACCAAGCCTAAGGCTGCTCCTATGAAGATAGATAATGCCATGGACAAAAATGCATATATTCAATGGTTAGAAGCCAATCTTGGGAGAGGAAATATATAATAAGGTACCTATCAGAATCCTTACCCCTATCAACAATAGTATGGAAGAGGGAGAGGCCAATGGTAACCTAATCCGAAAAGGTCTACCAATGCATATAATCCTAACTCTACCACTGATGCAAGGGAGATGGTACCAGTCCATAGCAATTCAGTGTAGGGAGAAGATTGGTATCAAGACCAATTCATGGATGCCAATCAGAATGGAGAACAAGATTTTGTGGCTTAAGGGGTAGTTACGCCCCTCCTATCAAGTGAGGAAGAGGTGATGATGTAAGTTAATGAGGATTGGCAAACTTAAGGGGTGATATTCACCAATTTTCTTTTTAAACACACTTTTATGCTAAATCAAGGAACCTATATCATAGAAAATATAATGGATAAGATGAATGATATAGGAGATGGAAGTAGCATGCCAACAGGCTCATCCATCATCTTATAAGGAAACAAGATGTAGCTATAAGTGTGACAGTTCAAAAAATTTCTACATCTCCATCAAGTTAAAATATGGTAAGGTCTACTCTTATTCCTCAAGTTTAAAGTAATTATCTACCTTCAAGATCCCAAGATAAAGTCGATATGGATTCTTTAAATATTTTATATTCTTTTAATAACATTAAAACATCTATTTCCCTTTGGGATGTTCTTCATATGCTTGGTCAGAAAAAACTCTTACAAAGGTAGTTAGCTGTTATCCCTACTAGTGTCTCACCCTCAAATAAAATTCATATACATGTTTATCTTGAAAATTATCCTAGTAACATTATTTAACCATCCACTATACCATTTTATCTCACCCTCATTATATGTGAGAAGTTGGTACATAATTTCATAGTCCATAGTGGAGCTTTTACTTTTGTTATGCCCAAAGTTGTAGCTGACAAGTTAGACCTAAAATATGAGCCACATAGCAAAGGGGTCCTTTAATTAGATGTTACACCTACCAAGATAGTATAATTTATAAAAGGTTTGAAGGTTTTCTTTCATGATTATCCTAGTTTTTTATCTTACAAGACATAGTTGTGGTTGATCTCCCAACCCACTTTGTAATCTACCTATCAAGGGACTTCACAACCAAGATAGGTGGCTATCTCTTGGCTGACTAGTCTTTCTTAGATTTTATAATAATATATGGGGATAATTTTACAATTAAGACATGATCTCTTGAAAGGTTTCATATTGAACCTTACATTGAGACAAGTTTTAATTTGAAAAATGTTGTTCATGAAGAAAAAGATTCTATTCTAGATGATGGTAGTTCCTCCAAGCTTGAGGGCATTATAGATTTATTTCTTGATGAATATGGTACTAAAACTTATTATCATGATCCTTATTATCTCATGGAGTAAACTGATCTAGGAATATATTATATACATGAAGAAGGAGTATCAACACACTTAATTATCAAGGAAGAGGGTGAAGATGATGAGCTATGGAAGATGCTTTTTGATTATTGAAGAAGTGAAGTTGGTGTAAGGGTTGGTGTTATGATGGTATCTCCATATAAATAATATTATTATGCTTAATACATATTTAATTTTATTTATACTTGTAATGTATCTGAGTATGAAGGTTTGATTCATGGCCTTCAATGGGCAAGGAGAAAAAGAATCAAGAACTTGAAAGTATATGGAGATAGTGAATTGGTTTCACATCAAGTGACGAATGGGGTTGATGCCAATAACCCTATTCTTAAGTCATAAAATCATAGGGTATGTGGTTTTATTGAGGGCTTAAATGCATTCAATATTCAATAAGTCCCAAGGGATCAGAATAGTCATGATGATATACTAGCTACCATAAGATCTCAATTTGATACTCTAATTACCATAAAAGAGGAGGGAAAAATTATCATATTAATATCATTATCAAACCTTTTTTACCTGATAATTAAGTTCCTTGGCAAGTGTTTGATAGTGACAAACACATTTCATATTTCTTGAAAAATGAGGCTAAGTTTTATTCAAGGAATCAAAAGAGGTTCCAATAAAAATTGGGTGATCAGATTGTGCAACTAAGAACTAATAATATACCTAAGGGTTTGGTGACCTTATAAATTATCTTCAATGGAAATGATAAAAATAATGAGAAAGTGAATATATCTACAAAATATGAGAATTATGAAAGATTCTTGATCTTCAAGGACAAACTCCTCAAACTAGGTAAGGTATGTTCTACATTAGAGAAGTAAGTACTCATTGAGATGTGTAGAGAGTTTCATGATATATCTTCTTGGGAATATAAGGACATAAAACTATTTTATCCTATCCTATCACATCATACCATTGAGTTGGAACCTAGAGTTAAACTAGTTAGATAGAAGCAAAGACCCATCAAACCCAAGGTTGAACAACTCATGAGGTTAGAGCTTACCAAACTCCTTAAATCTGAGATAATATTTCCCATCAAACATTGAACACAGGTAGCTAAAATTTTTCCTATTATAAATAAGAATGGGGAGATAAGACTTTGTGTAGACTTAGAGATCTTAAAAGAATGTTAGTTAAAGATCACTATCCTCTACCCTTAATGGATCAAATTTTGTAAATGGTTTCAATTTATTGTTTTTTTTCTCTTCTAGATAGATATTTAGGATATAATCATATTTTAGTCAATGAGGATTATTAGTTTAAGACAAACTTCACTACTAAATGGGGAATTTTTCTTATAGAAAGATGCTCTTTGGTTTGTCTACTGTTGATGCCACATTTCAAAGAGCAATGGACATGGCCTTCAAAGGTTTGTTTAATAAGATGATAATGGTTTATCTAGATGATATAACAGTGTTTTTTAAAGATTAAAATGAACACATCCAACACTTGATACAAGTTTTTGAAAGATGTATATAGTATGGAGTATCTCTTAATCCAAAGAAATACATCATTATTATTCATGAAGGCAAGCTTTTAGGACATATTATTTCCAAAGATGGTTTGACTATTGATCTTAAAAGAATAGAGGATATTCTAGGCATATTATTTCCCTTGCATAAGAAAGGTCTTGAAAGTTTCTTAGGCAAGATAATTTTTTTAAGGAGGTTCATACTTGGTTTTACATCCTTGGTGAAACCTATCACAGCTATGCTCAGGAATAATCAAGTATTTTCTTGGACCAAAGAGGGTAAGATAACTTTTGAAGCCATAAAGAAAGTAATTGTAGAATTTTATACTCTTTTTAACCCTAATTTTACTATATACTTCATGTTGTATTCATTTACTAACCTTGATACTATCTCTTTCATGCTAATGTAAGATAATGATGAGGGTGTGGAATATCCAATTACATTCTTTATCCAAGGTTTAGAAGATTATGAATTCAAGTTCACCTTCGTAAATAAACAAGTCCTTATTATTTTAAGGGGACCAAATAAGTGTATACATATGGTTTCAAATAATAAGATTCATGTTATGGTCTCTCATCCTAATATCGAGTTTCTTTTAAGCAAAGAACTTAGTCAAAAGAGAGCATGGTGGATCACTAAAGTAATGGAATATGATGTTGATATAAATGTGAAAAATTTGATAAGAGGTAAAGGCATTTGTGAACATCTAGCTTCATATCTATTGTCCTCCAAAAAATATCACTCATTTTTGAGACAACATTTGAATTGTTTTGGTCCTACAAACCAAAATTGTCTCTTCCCTTTTTGAAATTTGTCCTGGGCATTCAAATTCCTCATTTTTAAAGCTTCTCAAAAATCTATGAACTCTGCAAGCTTGAATCTATGGACTCTACAGGATTGAATCTATGGACTCTGTAGGAAGAGAAATCTATGGACTCTATAGGAAAAGGAAATCTATAGACTCTATAGACCAAGGTTCAACAGGTTTCACAAGTTGATTTCTATAGACTCTATAGGAAAGGAGAAAGCTCTCAACACTTAGGCAATTTAAAAGTTGGTTCAATGACTAGGTTCAACAAAAAGAGTTCATCGGCAAGCTTCTAAGCAAGGATTGAACCATTTAACCTTGAACCATTTTAGTTCAATAGGCTCAACAGGCTCAAAGGTCAACATCAACATCAAGATTTCAACCACTTCTAGGTTCAAAGGCTTCTACAAGCAGGTTTAATCAAGGTTTAACAAGTTTCTGAGGCTTGAACCATTAAACTGTTGAACCATTACACCGCTTTGGTTCAAAGGTTCAATGGGTTCAAGGTTCAATAGGTTCAATGTATTTGGTTCAATGAGGATCAAAAGGACCTAGCCAAATCAAAGGGAATGAACCATTGAACCATTGAACCAAAGCTTTGTTCAATGGTTGGTTCAATGCTTTGGTTCATTTAGTTAGTTCACTCAGTCAGTTCATCAAGTGGTTTAATGGCTTTTGGTTCAATCAAAGGGTTCATTGGCTTGAACCATTGGCTTGGTTCAAAGCTTGGTTAAATGGTTGGTTCAAAGGAGTGGTTCAATGAAAAAGTTCAAAAGAGCCTCCTGAAGGACAAGTGCCCTTCCAGAGGGTACTTGGTCGACAAAAGCACCCTTCGAAAGGGTCATTTTAGAAGAAGCCACAAAGGTAAGTTCTTTTGAGAAAAAGACTAAGGCAAGAAACAATTCTTTCAGACATTCGTCAAAAGGAATTCCTTCAGACAAAAAGTCTGAAGGAATTCAGGAAAGAAGTTGTGGGAGAAAAGCCTGAAGTTATTTCCAAATACAAAAGGCAAAGTGATCAGAACAATTCTACGGACTTTTGTCTGCGAGAAATTGTCTGTGGACTTTTTGTCTGTGGGAAAATGTCTATAGAAAAAGCTCAAAAGAAATTTTTCATGGAAAAAGCCCGTGGGAAAGCTCTCAAGGATGCCAAAAGGTCACTAAAGGACCCCAAAGGGTAGGTGCCCTTGCGGGGGACTCTCAACTACCAACTTAAAGGATAGTCCCCCAAAGCTGAAGGGTCACCTTCCCTTTGGGAGGATGCAAAACAAAGGACTTAGTGACCCACCAAAATAAAGAAGCCCGAAGGCCATCCAAAGACCACCTAAAGGGTAGATACCCTTGCGAGGGGCTCTTCCCAACCCAAAGTGGATCATTTCTTAAGGCTTGAAAGGAAGGTCCCCTCTAAGAAAGCTCATATGACAAAACTGAAGGAATTGCTGAGGAAAGTGACGTGCCCGTGGACGTCAAAGTTACAACAATGAAATAGCCATTGATCCTTGTATTTTTAAATCTATGAACCCAAATGCATTCAAAGGATTTGAAGCCAAGATTAATAGGAAGTGATTAAGGAAAAAAACATCAAATTAAATCCAAGACCTGATTCAATTAACCAGAAAAGGAGGAATGATGAGGAAGGACTAGAAACATTTACACATCAGATATGTTTCTAGAAGTAGACCACCATGTGGATATTGAACGAGGCAAAATTTCAATAGCATGACTTGTTTCTTTACATTAAAAAAAACAAATGGGTACATGCCCCTAAATTCCAACCTATCTTCTTAACAAATTTCAATGCAACATGATGTGTTACTATTCTCAAGTCCTTCTTGAAGAGGCTATATAAGGGACTCTCTTGTTAGTGTAAAAAAAATCTCTCTCTGAAAATCAAAAACAAAACTCTGCCCAAATTAAAAGGCATTACTGAGACTTTGAGCTCAGATTATTGATCATATTTTGTTATTAGAATAAGAAAGCAAGTGAATTTTTAGACTTTGTGTTGTGATATCTTTGTTGTTAGGGAAATTGTTATTATGTCTTTTTCCTTAATATATTTTTTGTTCCTTTAATTCAACAAGTAGAATTACTGAAAGTAGTCAGGAAGGTGTCCTGAAGTCAACTATGGAGAGACTTTGTGCCCCCATAATTGCCTTTAGTGTGTTTTCTTTTTATTTTTGTGTAAAGGACCATGGGATGACTTTGTTCCCTCATTGTCCTTCATATCTCAATCTTGGGCAATTCAGGTGGAGACTTTGTGCTACATCTCAATTTGATAGTTACTACGTCCTTGGTTACATTTTGCAATTACTACCAGGAGTATTCTTGTGGTTTGTTGAATAGTACTTCTGAAAGAAGAGGAGTGCTTTCTATCATTTCCCTTGAGATTTTTCCTTTCATTTGCATGCATCATCTCTGAAAATCGAGAAATGGAGAGATTAGTCCCCTTTTTATGTGGTAAACCTACACATTTAGATGACCAATCTTCCTACTTTGGCTAATCAAACCTATTTTTTTATCAGTATGTTGATCGACAAAATATTCAACCAATAGTTTTTGGTGACTCTGCTGGGGATATAACCCATTATCCATTTATAACCTTACCATTCACCTCCACACTAACTGGGAAAGAATGCAAAATTTAAAGCCTCAAGCTTTAAACTGAAGCAAGGTCAATTCTTTTCCATTTTTGTTTGACAATATAGTAGATTCAAGGTATACACGAAGCCAAAGGGATAAAGGTATTGTTGACCATGTATTCAAGTTGGTATAGCAAAGTGATTTTGATTTGTTTCCTTCATGATCTCAACTCCAACGAACCAAGAGCTTTCCTCTTACTAAAGTCAGATCTCCATTTCCAAATGAAGTATCCACTTCTACTGTTGATAAAGCTTTGCCAATAATTACCCCTCTGAGATTTGTTATCCCTCCTTTTCATAGTCATATATGGCAGTTCAAGGCCCCTGGGGTAATGCTTTTAATCTTCTCAATCTTACTCCACCTCTACATGAGCTTCCATGCAGTTTAAGGAAGAATTTCCCCAAATTCTATGGTGATGTAAAAGTTCATCCTTATGAACACATTATAGCCTTCAGCATAGCATGTGGCATAATTGGAGTAGAATTTGAAGATGTAGCAGCCACACTATTTGTAGAAACATTACAAGGTACTACTTTAGATTGGTTTTATCATTTACAGGCTCAGTCAGTAATTGATTGGAATAACCTTAAAGATAAGTTTGAAGCCAGATTCAAACCTACAAAAGATGCACATGCACTTCTGGCTCAACTTACACAGATGAATAAAGAACCTCATGAACCAATGAGAGACTTCATAGCCAAATTTGACAAACTGAGGAACATAATTTCTGTAATTGCTTGACTTATAGATGAGAATCTCAAATGCTTCTTCATTAATTCTTAGTTGCCTAAAGTAAGTTTTCTTTTGAGATGTGTTGGTCAAATAGATCTTGCTATAGTTCAAAATTTGCCCACTGAGGTAGAAGATGATCTCATCTTAGCAGGGAAGATAAGAAGAGATCCAAATAGAAATAGACCTTCATCATCTTTTGAATATTCATCTAAAAGCACCACAGGTCCAATGGTGCAATTTTTTTTTGAAAATGAGTTGCTTGCTCTCAAAAACCAAATGGCATAAGGAATGTCTTCTACTCCTTCATACAGAGATATGCCAAGAAGGACATTCCCAAATCAGTCATATTAGGGAACTATTGCCAAGAATCAAGGGCAACAAAATCATCTTCCTCCCCCACAAGGGAAACTTGCCCTGGAAGCTCCACCAACCAATTTAGCAATGGGATATCTTGAAGAAAAATCAGATTTCTCTTTTTAGCCTAAATTGAATCAAGAAAATGATGTTGATCTCCTTATATAAAATCAAGAAGAATCAGCTGGTGACTCCCACATTGGTTTCCTAAACTACCAAGATGAACCCAAAATCAAAGGAGAAGCTTTTGATGGATCATATGCAGTGTTTACCAGGTCCAAAAACCAATCATTCCAACAAGCTAATAAAGGGAAGACAAAAGAGCAACCTCAACCAGTATTTATGATTGTTAAGTGTGGAACCACTATGCCTTTTTAATCAAAGGATTTAGTGATCACCCAAAAGGCAAATACATCAATTTCACCTTCACCTTATACTTTAATTTCACAAACCAATCCTCTTCCCATCCCTCCTAAAACTCAAAAGGTTGAAATACCTTCCTCTACACCTAGCTCAATTCAGCCATTTGACATAATTGATCATGTCAAAAAGACAAAAATACAAATGTCTGAATTTGAATATTTTCAGTCCAATCCTGATCAATTAGATAAGTTGGTCCAATGTGTCAAGAACCAAACCATCCCTTTAGGACAAAAAGCTAAAAAGGTAACTCTTAATTCAGCAAAGAACATGCCCATTCTGAATAATCTTGTCATTACTCCTCCAGTTGCCCTGGGAAAATAGAACCTTTCTATGTTTCCCTTTAATAAATGGTCACAAGTTGAGTAACTGTATTATAAACTCAAGTGCATCTGACAATGTCATGTATGCTAAATTAGCTGAGTCTCACACTAACCAAGACATTTGGGAGATGTTTCTCCATGGAGAACAAGTAAGTACCTTTTTTGGGGCAAATCAAAGATGCTTAATTTGCATTTATAGCCTTTCCAGACAAGAGAATCAAGATGACTGTCTTGGTGGCTGATGTCCCATCATCCTATGGAATTTTTCTTGGATGAAATTTCTACAAGGATGTGGGAGGAGAACTAAGCATGGATCTATCTGAGGCAAGGATCCCTGTACAAGGCATAATGAAGAGGTTGCTCCCTGAAAAGGAGGCAAAATATGTGGTCACCCAAACATCAGCCCCTGAAGTTCAAATTCTTTTTGAATCCATAGGTATGGGTAACTACTTTCTATCTATAGATGAAGTGCATGAAACACCTGATAAAATTCTTGAAAGTATCAACCCAAAAATTAGTTCAACTATAACAACAAAAGAACTAGTAGGTTGTAATACAAATGAAGAAGGACCCTCCCTCTCTAATGAAGGAAAGTCTAAAGAAAAATCAGTATCTAATGAGGTATAGATTTTAGAATTCGATGGCCATTGTTCCTCTACCAGTTCGAGAGTTGGGATTGTGTTGATGTTTCCTCAAGGAGATATGTTTCCTTTATCTTACAAATTACAATTTAACAACACTAACAATAAAATTGAATATGAATCTTTGTTGCTTGGATTGAAGGTTGCTCAAGACAAAGGCATCAAGTTTCTTCATGCCAAAGGGGATGTTGAATTAGCAGTTTATCAAGTGAAAAATCTATACCAAACCAAGAATGAAATATTATGCCACTATCACAACCTAGTTAAGGACCAAATTGAAAGCTTTGATGCTTTCAACATTTCTGCCATACCTAGGGAATCTAATGACAGAGCTGATGCACTTGCTATTTCAAGAAATCTCCTAGTTCTTCACTTAAATTTCAAAAAAGATAGGTATATTATTGAGCTAATATATAGACCAAGTGTTCTTGACAATGCTGATCATTAGCAAGTATTCAATGATGATCATCAAATCATTGCCTTCCTAGAATGAAAAGATAATTTTGAACAATTATGTTTTGAAGGTAGTGAACCTTAGAAGTATGAATCAGCCTCTGAATCCAGTTCAGATATAAATGAAGAATTCTTACAGTTGAAAGAAAATAAAATTCCCAAAGGCATGGTTTCTCTTGAGAAACTATTTGACAAGCATGATAGATTTATCATACAACAACATATAGATTCAAGTTTTTCTCAGGGAATCGAACAAATAAATTTGACTACTAAAGAAAATACCAAGATGGTTAACATTGGTAAGTGTTGTACCCCTGAAGAAAGATTCAAGTTTACCACTTTACTTCATCAATACATGGATGTCTTAGTATATTCTTATGAAGACCTGAAGTCTCTCATACCTAATGAAATCTACCATGCCATTCCTCTCAAGGCTAATTCAATGCCCTATAAGCAAAAATCTAGATTGTACAATCCAAAAATATCAGGTATTATTCTGTCTGAGATACAAAAAATGTTAAATGCTAGAATCATCTTCCCAATCCATCATTCCAAATGTATTGCAAACATAGTGCTTGTAAGGAAGAAAAATGGTGAAATTTGCATTTGTGTAGATTTTAGGAATTTCAATCAGTCATCTTTGAAAGATAATTAACCTTTGCCAATCATGGATCAAGTGCTTCAAAAAGTGACAGGTTCAGAGATGTTATCAATGCTGGATGGCTTCTCAGGATATAATCAAGTTGAAGTTGGTAAAGCAGACCAACACAAGCTTGCATTCAAAACACCTTGGGGTACATTTGCATATAAAAGAATGCCTTTTGGCTTGATAAATGTTGGTGATACCTTTCAGAGAGCAATGGTCATAGATTTCAAAGATGAGATAGGTAAATTCATAGTGGTATACCTTGATGACTTGACTATCTTTTCAAAGCACCGATCTGATCATGTATGCCACTTACAACAAGTGCTAGAGTGTTGCCGCCAAAATGGTATTTCCTTGAACCCCAAGAAGTCTATTTTTGGAGTAACAGAGGGGAAACTCCTTGGACACATTGTGTCTAAAGAAGACATAAAGATTGACTCAGATAGGGTCAAGTCTATTCAAGAGCTTAATTTGCCTACAAGTAAAAATGTTGTTCACTCTTTCTTTGGAAAGGTGAATTTCTTATGGAGGTTCATCCCTGACTTTGCTAAGAAGACTAGACACATTGTGAACATGATGAAAGGGAAGGCCACCTTCAGTTGGACTAAAGAAGGCAAGCCAGCATTTTAGAATATCAAGACTACCATTTCCCATGCTCCTACCTTGGTTTGTCCAAATTACAACAAATATTTTATCATATACAACTATGCTTCTAAACACACGCTTTCAGCAATTCTTGTTCAACAAGACAAGAAAGGTATGGAATCTCCTATTTATTTCATGAGTTTCCCTCTCAAAACCCATGAGATGAAGTATTCAAACATAGATAAGCATGCTTATGCATTGGTGAAATCAGTCAAACATTTCCGCTTCTATATTCTGAATTCACACACTACTACCTTAGTTCCTAACACTACAGTCAAGTCTATATTAACTCAGCAAGAGTTTGGCATGAAAAGAGGCAATTGGATTGCAAAGATCTAAGAATTAGATCTAGACATCAAGGTAACAAAATTGGTTAGGGGAAAAGGCCTATGCCAATTAATTACTGATAATAAGCTAGAAAATATACATCATGAAGAAGCTAAAGTGGAAGATCCTCTAATAGTCCTTTTTATCTCCACTTCCAATGAGTGGTATTTAGGTATTGCTCATTTCCTTACTTATGGTGAATGTCCTACTCATTTGTCTTATAAATAAAGGAGGACTATCAAGTTAAAAGCTACCAATTTTGTCCTTTGGGACAACGGCTTGTACAAGAAAAGCATAGATGGAGTATTCCTTCGTTGTGTAGACAAAGAGCAACAAAGCCAACTTTTGAAATCTTTCCATAATCTAGCCTGTGGAGGACATTTTTCTACTCCTGTGATTTCTCACAAGATTTTTCAAGCCAAGTATTACTGGCCAACTCTTTTCCAAGATGCATATAAGTGGGTGAGAAAATGTGAACTCTACTAGCAATTTGTTGGAAGACCCAAGTTAGCTGCCCTACCTATCAAGCCAATGATTATAGAAGAACCTTTCGAGCAATGGGGGATTGATTTTATTGGAACTATAAACCCATCTTCAAGTGTTGGACATGATTATGTCATTATAACAACTGATTATTTCACCAAGTGGGTAGAAGCAATCCTAACTAAGCATGTTACTTCAGAAGTTGTATGCAATTTCTTCAAGGAGAATATCATTTCTAGGTTTGGAGTTCCAACCAAAATTGTTACTAATAATGCAACTGGTTTCACCTCCCAGGAGATTACACAATTCTATTTCCATTATGGAATTATACTCTCTCACTCTTCTGATTATTTTCCACAAGGGAATGGACAAGGTAAATCTAGCAATAAGAAGCTGGTAACTATCATCAAGAAGCTAGTAGATGACAATCAAAGGACATGGCATAAAACATTGGTTGATGCTCTATGGATAGATAGAATCACACCAAAGAGGGTAATTGGGATGTCTCCTTTTCAACTTCTTTATGGTATCAATGCTGAGATACCAATCACCTTAGAATTGCTAGACTTGAAATTGGCAAAGGCAATTGAAGATCAAACATATGAAAGCTCTCTTGATAAGAGAATCATGTGCCTGACTGAGTTGGATGAATAGAGAACCATGGTGGTGGATCAAATTGTTACTCATCAAAGTTTGGTAAAGAAACTCTTTGACCAAAAGGCCAAAAATTGTGATTTCCAGATTGGGTATCAAGTCTTATTGTGGGACAAAAGGAGAGAACCAAAAGGGATGCATGTAAAATTTGGCTCCCTTTGGAGAGGCCCATTTATAATTCATCAACATAATGGTGAAAATATCTTTCTACTAAAATATCAATATGGCACACTCTTTTCTCTACCTCATAATGGGCAACATCTGAAACACTTCAACTCTTGAAGTATTAGATCATTACATCTATATATATGTATATTTTTATAGTTTTTAATTCTATTTTGCTTTGTTTGTTTCCATTTTTGATGCCTTTCATTTCTGGGTAACATGAATCTGTAGCCCAATGGTACACATGAAGACACTGGAGATTTTGGATTATACTCCCTTCAATTCTTTTTACAATTGATAGAAGTTCCCCAACTGGAGCCAACTGTTGTCCTCCAAAAAATATCACTCATTTTTGAGACAACATTTGAGCTATTTTGGTCCTATAGACCAAAATTGTCACTTCCCTTTTCAAAATTTGTCTTGGCATTCAAATTCCTCATTTTTCAAGCTTCTCAGAAATCTATGGACTCTGCAAGCTTGAATCTACAGACTTTATAGGCTTGAATCTATGGACTTTGTAGGAAGAGAAATCTATGGACTCTACAAGAAAAAGAAATCTATGGAATCTGTAGACCAAGGTTCAACGGGTTTCACAAGTTGATTTCTATGGACTTTATAGGAAAGGAGCAAGCTCTTAACACTTAGGTGATTTCAAAGTTGGTTTAATGACTAGGTTCAACCAAAAGAGTTCATCAGCAAGCTTCTAAGCAAGGATTAAACCATTGAACCTTGAACCATTTTGGTTCAATAGGCTCAATAGGTTCAAAGGTCAACATAAGTAGCAAGAGTTCAACCACTTCTTGGTTTAAAGGCTTCTACAAGTAGGTTCAATCAAGGTTTAACAAGTTTTTGAGGCTTGAACCATTAAACCATTACACCACTTTGGTTCAAAGGTTCAATGGGTTCAAGGTTCAACAGGTTCAATGTATTTGGTTCAATGAGGATCAAAAGGACTTAGCCAAATCAAAGGGAATGAACCATTAAACCATTGAACCAAAGCTTGGTTCAATGGTTGGTTTAATGCTTTGGTTCATTTAGTTGCTTCACTCAGTCAGTTCATCAAATGGTTTAATGGCTTTTGGTTCAATCAAAGGATTCATTGGCTTGAACCATTAGCTTGGTTCAAATCTTGGTTCAATGGTTGGTTCAAAGGAGCAGTTCAATGAAAAAGTTCAAAAGAGCCTCCCAAAGGACAAGTGCCCTTGTAGAGGGCACTTGGTCAACAAAAGCATCGTTTGGAAGGGTCATTTTTGAAGAAGCCACAAAGGTAAGTTCTTTCAGGAAAAAGACTAAGGCAAGAAACAATTCTTTCAGACATTTGTCCAAAGGAATTCCTTCGAACAAAAAGTCTGAAGGAATTCAGGAAAGAAGCTATGGGAGGAAAGCTCGAAGGAATTTCCAAAGACAAAAGGAAAAATGATCATAACAATTTTGTGGACTTTTGTCCACAAGAAATTGTCTACAGAATTTTTGTCTATGGGAAAACGTCTGAGGAAAAAGCTTGCAGGAAAGTGTCTGCAAAAAAAGCCCACAAGAAAGCTCTGAATGATGTTGAAAGGTTGTTGAAGGACCTTAAAGGATAGGTGCCCTTGTAGGGGACTCTCAGCTACCAACTTAAAGGACACTCCCCCAAAGCCAAAGGGTCACCTTCCCTTCAGAAGGATGTAAAACAAAGGACTTAGCGACCCACTGTAATAAAGAATCCTGAAGGCCATCTGAAGACTACTCGAAGGGTAGATACCCTTGTGGGGGGCTCTTCTCGACCCAAAGTGGATAATTTCTTAAGGCTCAAAAGGTAGGTCCCCTCTGGGAAAGCTCAAATGACAAAACTGAAGGAATTGCTGAGGAAAGTGATGTGCCCATGAATGTCAAAGTTATGATAGTGAAATAGCCATTGATCCTTATAGTTTTAAATATACGGACCTAAATGCATTCAAAGGCTTTGAGGCCAAGATCAATAGGAAGCGATTAAGGAACAAAACATCAAATTGAATCCAGGACTCGATTCAATTAACCAGAAAAGGAGGAATGATGAGGAAGGACCAGAAACATTTGTACATCATATATGTTTCTAAAAGTAGACTGCTAGGTGGATATTGAAAGAGGAAAACTTTCAATAGCGTGACCTGTTTCTTTGCATTAAAAAAACAAATGGGTAGATGCCCCTAAATTCCAGCCTGTCTTCTTAAAAAATTTCAATGCAACATGATGTGTTACTATTCCTGAGTCATTCTTGAAGAGGCTATATAAGGGACTCTCTTGTTAGTGTTAAAAGGATCTCTCTCTAATAATCAAAAACAAAACTCTACCCAAATTGAAAGGCATTACTGAGACTTTGAGCTCAGATTGTTGATCATATTTTTTTATTGGAATAAGAAAGAAAGTGACTTTTTAGACTTTATGCTATGATATCTTTGTTGTTGGGGAAATTGTTCTTATGTCTTTTTCCTTAATATATTTTTTGTTCTTTTAATTCAACAAGCAGAATTAGTGAAAGTAGTCAGGAAGGTGTCTTGAAGTCAACTGTGGATAGAATTTGTGCCCCCATAATTGTCTTTAGTGTGTTTTCTTTTTGTTTCTATGTAAAGGACATTGGGATGACTTTGTGCCCTCATTTTCCTTCGTATCTCACTCTTGGGCAATTCAGGTGGAGACTTTGTGCTACATCTCAATTTTTTGGTTACTACGTCTTTGGTTACATTTTTAAATTACTACCAGGAGTATTCTTGTGGTTTGTTGAATAGTACTTTTGAAAGAAGAGGAGTGCTTTTTGTCATTTCCCTTGAGATTTTTCCTTTGATTTGCATGCATCATATCTAAAAAAAGAGAGATGGATGGTTTATCTTACCCTTGAGTATTATTTTTTGTTTATATATATATATATATATATATATATATATATATATATATATATATATATATATAAGGAACCTCCCCTTGATGAGAGGAGAGATTAGTCCCCTTTTGATGTAGTAAACCTACACATTTAGACGACCAATCTTCCTACTTTGGTTGATCAGACCTATTTTGTTTATCAGTACACTAATCGAAAAAATATTCAACCAACAATATCTTCATGAGTCAAAGGATGAGGCTCTAGTCAATCATGATTTTTCCCAAGTAGTTTCTTCATTTCCTCCACAAAGTTGGACATAGGATGTGATCATATTTATTTAAAATGGTGAGTGTCCTAATAGTATGAGTAGCTCAGAAAGGAGATATTTTAGATTGAAATATATACCCTTTTGTCCTATGGATGGTGTGCATTTTAGGAGGGACATCAATGGTATGCTATTAAGATGCATCGATAATGATCAATTTAGATTGTTTATTGAGAAGTTTCATGATGGGATAGTAGGAGGTCATTTCTATCCAAGAACCATAGTTACCAACATCATGAGGGTAGGATATTATTGGCTTAGCCTCTTCAAGGATTACCATACTTCAGTTATAAGGTGTGGACAATGTGATTTCTTTGTAAGAAAATAAAATTTTATAGATCCTCCTTTGAATCCTATCCAATTTGATCAACCTTTCATGCAATGAGGTTTCAATTTCATTGGCATGATAAATCCCCCATCAAGTGCTTGTCATAAATGGATACTCATAGAAACTAACTATTTTACAAGATAAGTTGAGGTAGTATCATTGAAGGAAGATAATGAGAATGTTATCTTGGAGTTTTATGAGAGAATCATAACAAGGTTTGGTACCCCTTATAATATTATTTGAGATAATGCTCTTGATCTTATGGGTGTTAAGTCAACTAATGGGGAAAATAGTAATGGGATTTTATTTAACACTTCATCTAACTATTACCCTCAAAGTAATGTGTTGGCTAAATCTACTAACAAATATCTTATTAGAATCATCAAGATAACTTTGGAACATAAACAAATATCTTGGAATAACAAATTAAAGACAACCTTATGGGATAATAAGATAACTCCCAAGATATCAACATGGAATTCTCCTTTTGTTCTTGTTTATGGGAGGGAAGCTAAGTTGTCTATCTCGCAAGAGTTGTTTGCCTTAGATTTAACACATCAATTAGAGTTACTTGGGAACACTCCAATAGAGGTGAGATTTATAGAATTAATGGAGTTGAAAGAGACTAGAGATAAGGCTCATCAAGCTATGGAACATCACCAAGTATTGATGAAGAGGTCTTTTGAAAAGAAAGAAACTACAAGATCATTTCAAGAAGGTGACATAGTATTGAAATGGGATGAAGATAGAGCAAAACTAGGGAGACATACCAAATTTGATACCCTATGGAGCAAACCATATGTCATCATCAAGCACAAGTAAAAAAACTCTTTTTAGTTAGAAAGGATGAATGGAGAAGATTTACTTATCCCTATGAATGGGATACATTTAAAAACATACTATTAAGAACTGAGGTTCAATTTTGTAAATATTAGATTAGGTATGTGTCTCCTTTCTTGTTGTGTTGTGTTCCGATAAGTGATATTGAAGCACATGTGTGTTTATTTTTTGTGTCTTGTTCTTATTGTTTCTATCATTATTGTGTGTTGTCAAGAGGGTAGTTTCTATGTCAAACCTTCATACATGTGACTCCATAGCCTAATGGATAGGATTAGTAAATTGGTCATGGCATAACATGCATACCACCCTTAGGAAATCACCAAAGATGTTGACAATTTTCACCTTAAGCTAAAATGGATCAACCCCTATAGTCAGAATCTTATATATGGGATTTTTACAATGTCATAGGTTATTTTATAGTCATTTTATGTCATTTCATATGCCATCCTAGATTTGGTCATGTTCTAGCTTAGTCCTTATGTCATTTGGTGTCTTAGGGGTCATTTTAGAGTCATATATGAAAGTGATGGGTATTTATGGTGTTCAAAGAATTTATATCTTGAAACAAGTTTACTCATGCCTTTGGGGATCATTAAATCTTTCAAATATAAAATAGTATCTTAGGAACAAGCTGTGTGAAGCTATACCATCATCAGGATGCCATGAAGAACTAGACTAGACCAATTCACTTGGGCATTTTTTAAATATGCTTAGAAAGCTTTGCATGACCATCAAACCATATATGATCAATATCCCTAGTGCCAAGTTCATTTTATGTAATTGTCATATCTCAATGATTCTTCTATCTCAATATCTAAGACTTCAAAGTTCATCTTGTCAAATCTAAGAAATCAGGCCATCCTGTACATCACATGGAAATGAGCTAGACAACTTGATTGTGCATTTATTATATTCACTCAAGAAACTATGTGAGCCAAAAGCTTATATCACCATATATTTCTTCATGTCAGGATCTTGTTCTATAAATTTCATGCTCATGTAACCTTTCTAGCTCAAGTTATGAGCATTCAAAGTTGGACCTGTAACATAAGACATGCATGCCAATGTTAAGTTTGAGATCCATAAAGTAATTATTTAGGTTCAAAAGGTCCTTAAAAGGTTTAAAGTTAATCAAGCTCTAATAGTTTTCATGAGTCACAAATTGACACTTAGGATCTAATAGTTTGCACTGGGGTCAAATAAGTCAAAAAGCCCTTGGTTCAAGGCGCTTTAAAGAGCTACAAGTTTGACAACATCTAATGGTGTGGATCAACTAAGTAAAGATCCAATGGTGTGAGTTTTATTGATAAAGAGGTTGATCCAAGATAAATCTAATGGTGTATGATGCATCATACATCTTAATCCAATGGTGTGAGATGAGTTAAAAGGTTAAGGAGCTTGAGAGTCTAATATGTGGCATGAGTGCAGAAGCTAATAGACTAATAATAGAATCTTGAGATCAATGCATGATTGATAAGTGGAATGAGCATGTTATTCATGGAAACAAATCAATATTTTACATTGGTTTATACCAATGAGATCAACAACATATAGAACATCAAAAGGTCAAGATTTAATAATGAGGTTCTATGAGGCTAATGGGAGCAAAGATAGTCTAGGATAATTTGATTGGCTTGACCTGGTATCAATGACTAATGTAATTAAAGGTCAAGAAGGTAGGGCACTTCATGGAGATCAAATACATGATCAAAGTTGAAATAAGTCAAGCTTTTAGGGATTATCAATCTACTATTAGAGCTTGATTAAACACCATGAAGTAGACATAGTGATGTATCCAAGGTGATCAGGAACATAAAAGGATGCCATTAAGGCTAAATATAGACCTCTAGTTCATAGATGTGTGGTGTGTAGGGTTCATTTTATGACTATGTTCAGCATTTTTAAATGGACTTATGTATATAGTGAATTTTTGGCTCTTATAGAGATAGAATGGGTCTATTTATACGTATTTGGATCCAAAAAAGGGACTATGTGTTCTATAGGTCTGCATCAATATAAATACTATAGGAAAACCAATAGTCTAAGATTGGTTTTCCATCTATAGTGAACCTATGAACATGAGGACATGTTTGAGCATGATCCAGTTGGAAAAAGATCTATCATTTTAAATAATAACATGAAGGCTTACATTTAGACCCTAATGGTTTCATCCCCAAGACCAAACTACATGCAAGGACCATTCTTTCCACTTTTGCATGCCATGGCAAACTAGTTAGGATTAGTTAACACTAGGAAAATTTTCTAAAAGATGGATCTAATTGTTGTAACTACATTGAAATTTTAACTTAGCTCAAAACTAATTGATCACATTATTACAACTGAATGGAACATCAGTAAAGGAATAATAAACTATTGCAACCGCTTAAAGTTACCCAGATCAATCAAAAAGTCATAATGAGCATAATTTGTAGAAGCAATTGTAACTACTTTTCAAATAGAGTTGATCTCTTTTATTCATTTTTGGAACACCATAGTCTCTCTCTAAAATATGCCTTTATTCTATAAATATATCCTTTGAGATATTATTAAGGATCCCTCAAGATGGTATGACTAGACTCTACAAAAAATATATACTACACCTTTTTTTATTAATTAATGGATCATTTTTAGTTGCTTACTAGTTTGTGCTTAGTGTTTTATATTTTTTTGATATGAAAAAGTGGTTTTCATCTTCCCTTTTCAAGTCTCAATCCAACCTAATTGCTAATAAAGTTTCTTGTAGGTTATCTAGTGTGTCTTAATGTTGATATCTTAGGTATAGAGTTCATTGTTAACTGTAAATGCTTTCAATAAAGCCTTACCCTCATTTCCCTCCATCAGAAGTCCATCAAATCAACCTCTAGATGAAACACTATTTCTTGTAAACCATTGTATACATTATATTAGTTCTATTCATAGTCCATTAGTGTGCTAATGAGTTCAATATTGAGAGTGGATCATTAAATATTTGGTACATTACCTCCTTTAGAGTAGGCTCAGTTCATGCATTCTTTAACTCTTTTCCCCATAAGTGATCATTTGGAATAAATAAGAGCATTTCAAGATACATTCAGGGAGTTATCCCTTAAATTGAGAGGCTCATTTCCAATATAGGTATACCCACATACTTGGAAATGTTTCCATGTTGCCCAAATCTAGAAGAAGCTTGAACAACTTTTTCTAGGGTTCAAGATTTAGTGATAACATGACTATTTTTCATATAATCTCAATCATATCTTGCATAAAATTGTGTGTTCCCATAATGGATCCATGGAAACTTCACACAAAACTATTACATATCCATTTATACATAATAGTTACAATAATCATGTTACAACCAAACATTTTCAATAGGTTTACATAAAAATACTATTATCTATCTTACTTAAGAACCAATAAAATACAAATACATTCTCAAACTTCAATAAAAAGTATATAATGTTTCACAAATGATCACTAACTTATAATAATTCTACCATCTTGTAAAATGAAACATCCAACATATCACCACACTCATTTAATTTTAAAATTATGATTACATTACTCTCGTCACATACCACAACATAGTGACATGGTTCCATAAGGTACATGTCAATCATACATTACTTAGATAAAATCAAAATATTAACTCATTAAGAAAATATTAAAATTTATAAGAATAATTCTTCCAAAAATTTAAACATGAAAGTATTACACCAATGACTTTTTCATTCACAAGTAGGTAAAATTCATTAAGTATATTCATAAGATAATGTCCATAAGTCAATAGGTACACCATTATAGTAGAAATGAGATAACGATAAAACACATCCATCTAGTACATTTTTTATCTTACTACATTGTTGATAACTTCAAAACCCTAAGGATTTTCATTTATATTAAATGCAATGTAACTTTCTATAAGGAATAATATATAACTAAGAAAACTATCAAATAAAAAATGCCTCCATATCATTTACATAACTAATAATCCATTTCCAATTTCATGAAAATATGATAAAAAATAGTTGTTATTGAAGCCATGAATGCAAATAAAAATATGTAAAACTTGAACAAATCCATATGGTGGTATCCAAACCCATCCCAACCATCAGTTTGGGGATGAAATATGCCATCGTGTAATAGCCCATAATCATAAATACAAATTATTGATGAGGGATTTAATGAATGAGATCCAATTCACCATGACAAATGTTCCACTCAACAATCACAATGTCATAGAAATAAACACCCATAAAAAATAAGTACACCATTAATCCCTTATCAAAAAATATTTAAAGTATTTAAAAATGCATTCACCACATAAATCACATATTTACACAATATAAGAGTGATATGGTCACTAATAATCCATAACTTGATGGGTTTCTCAATGGGATACAATATTTCCAATTAAATAACAACTCAATCCAAATATACCAACTATAATTATTACAACTACCTATAATACTAGTGAGAAAACTCTAAATAGGTGAGGTACCATTATTGAAACTTGCTCACTCTTATAGGGTTTTATCAAAAACTTATAGTAGTTATACTCAATAAAATTTAAATAAACAAACTTACTTACTTGAATGAATGAAAATTATATTTTTTGTTTAATTTTATTTTTCTTCCAAGTTTTCTCTTTCTCTCAAAATTTTTCAATACAATCCTTCAAGGCAGGCTCAACCTTATTATTTTTATCCTCTATTTTTACTTCCTTACAAGCAACTTGAGTTAAGGAGAAAATATTTTTTGTTCCTCAGGGTTGTCAGAACATCTCACTATTCTCTCCCCCCCCCCCCCCCCCACCTCTCCTTTACTTCTTACTTAGTTCAAAAACTAGAAATGAATTTAGTGAAATATTTCCACAAGTCTAACACATAAACCATAATCAAGGAATTAGGTCATTTAACCCAAGTCTAATGTGCACAAAATAACATAATTATGTTAAGGTTTCATAATGAATTTTATGAATATCTCAATCACCTTTTTATAAAAATGATAAACTTAATCAAAGTTACATCAATATGATATTAAGTTAATGATTACTAAAATCATGATTTAGGTTCCAAGACCCTTCCATGCTCCACAAGTCAACCACATATTCAACTCAATAGTGATGATGCCTCAACCAAACATAATTAGAAGATAATTAAACATAGACATGATTCCAAATTAGGTCCTTCTGAAGTCATAAGCAAATATAGAATCCATATATTACATATGCATGGCATGGATTATGCTAATTCAGCATTACATAGTAACTTAAAACATTTCACAAAGAAAATAATTCCAAAAAAAGAGTTCTTAATGAGTGTTTCCATTATCTTGGACTAGCCAATAATGTATTTTACAACAATAAGAACTACCTCAAGGACAACAAGGCAAAATTGGCTAAAATCCAATGATTTCATTTAAACAAAAATTAAAAACAAATAAGCAAATTAATGGGAATTTACAACATGAGATGCATAAAAAAGTAAATTATGAATTGGCTAGATCTCATTATTTTAACTCAAATTCATTTACTTGTCTAAAGCTAAAATGACTATCTGGTGATTTTTTCCAAGCCTAAACTTATTTTTGTCACTTATATGTTACTTGTGACCATAAAATGACAACATTAGTACCAGTTTTATAAAGTATAAACCAAATAAAATACTAAAATTGAGATATAACCAATAGTATAATAAATAAAATATCATAATGAATGCTAATGAATTAATATAATTTGGTATCAATATTTAAATATTCAAAATGTATCATCAAAAATCATTATAACACCTATAAATAGTTACATATATGGACATGATATGACATAAAAATCTCATGCCTCCATAACATAACGAACCTATTATAATGTGGTATGTGTACCATAGAAATAAGGTCCAACACAAATAACACTGTGAGAATTAGGGCATCATAGTAAGTGTGCCTCAATATTGAAATTTCTAAGAGATAGAATATGCCTTCGATTTTATTTTATAATAATCCAAAATGGAAAAACCTTATGCTACCTATCCTAAATATATTTTCCAACCTATAAGTGAGGGTCTAAATTTTAAAAGTATTTTTTTCTTAGGATAAAGTTAGGATCAACCCATAGGGGTCAAGATCAAGTGACATTATTAACCCATACTATTGAATCTTATCTTGAAATGAAATGTGTGAAATTTTGAATTGGGTATGCCCATATAGTTGCTTAGAAGGAGTTTTAACAGTTAGGAACATTTTTTAGGTGAAAGATAGCAACTTAGAAAGGGATAGGTATATATATGTACTTAGGATAGAATGAAGTGGTGAAATAGGTCCAAATTAAGTGTTAAAGTCAATTAAAGTGAAAGTGGGCCAAAATTGACATTATCATGTACTTGTGACCAAATTTGAATGACTACACTATTAAACACAAACAATTCATCATAAATATAATATCATAGTTATCTTTATATCATTTTAAAAATACCCCTGAAATATTATATTAGGGTTTTTGAAGGAACAAGCCTACAATAATAATTCATCACAATTTAGCCATCAATGAAAAACATAATAGATCAAACTAAAAATGAATTTACATTGAATTTTATTTTTATTTTACAAAGAAAAGAAGATATATATTTTGAAGTAATCATGTCAAATAATAGCCATTGAAATTTTATTTGTATGCTATGTATCTATAAAATGATACCTTCAAAGTCAAAATATGGAGTGATCTCAAAATTAACTTGCATATTTCATAAGAAATAAACATGAATACCCTTAATTTATCAGTGCATCAAACACTAAAATATTTTCCAAAGACAAAGTTCCAGTTTATAAAAATAGTCAATGTCATTTTATCAACAATTCAAAATCTATAAAAAAACAAATTGTTGATGAGGAAACTGAGTGGGAAAGTATAGAAAGTTCTAAGGAGGAGATTATGGAAGAAGAGGAAGGGACGAATAGTGGGGATTCCAGCTTTGACCTAGAAGGTAAAGATAAAAGTGAGAATGAAAAAGAAGGGGATACAATAGAGGAAAAAATAGAATAGAAAAACTATGATCATGAGGATAATCAACAAATGTTAGGGGGAAGTAAAAAAGAAATGGATATTTTATTTGAGGATCCAACTTCGAAAATAGAGAAGGAATACATGGTTCAAGATGCCAATCATGCAATGGAGACTACAAAACAAGGAAAGGATGATCTTGTCCACAATGAAAACCCTTTTGATATTAAAGAACATAAAAAAATGGAAAGGGAGGATAAAAATGAAAAGGATGGAGTCAATCCAGAAGAGAAAACTGAAGATTTTAGTGAAGTTTGGCAGAGAGACAGTAGGATTCCCTTCATGAATTCAGCCAAATGCAAAGCAGATGCTATTCTTCAAGTTGAGTCATGGATGTATAAGGAAATAATGGGCCTCATGAAGAGAATGGAAATAATGGAACATAATCAAGAAAATGATCGAAAGAAAATCAATAATTTGGAAATGCAGATGAGAGATATTCCTATCAAACTTAAAGATTATGAGAATAATCTCAGAAACCTCATTAAGGAAAGTAGGATGAAGATGGAGGAGGTTACTTCCAGCATATGTGATGCTGCTGTAAACCTTAGAAAATGAGCTAATGAGGAAATAAAATCCTTGGAGGGGATGAGTAAGAGGACCAGACAGAGCTTGAGGAAGAAAGCAATGCAAGAGGCTACTACATTGGCTACAATATCCATACATGACACTGCTGTGATTGGAAAGGAGGCAGTGAAGATGATCCTGGAATTAGAAGAATAGGGTATTTTTGTTCTTTTTGTTCTGGTCCTTTTTTTTGGATGTTTTAACTGGTTCCATAATCTGGTCCTTTGTTTTCTTAACGTAATTGAGTTTCCAAGTCTCTGTAAAACCTGGGGTCTTTCCTCTTACTATCTTGTTTTGTGGTTTCAGGTCCCTGTAAAACCTATTTTTGATGTTGCTCTGTAGTAGGTGATAAGTTTGTTTTTCCTATGGATCGTTATTGTATATCCTTCTTCCTTTGTTTCAGTGTTTCGGGGTCCCTTCAAAACCTATTTTCACCTTAATCTAAAACAATTCAAAATCTATTTTATAAACTAAATAAACTAAAATGATTAATCCACATATTTAAAATCCTCCAAATGAAACACAAATAAAGTCGCACTTTTAATATCATGGAATTTTTTTATCATAGCTTCACCAACTATGATCACACATAAGAAAATAAGAAAAAGGAAATCTTATAAAATAAAGTCTAGTAGCTTCTAAAAAATGTTTCCACCTTCCAATGCACTTTTGCATTGAATAAAGTTCATTGAGGCTCACCTAGTGGAGTAAAAAATAATTAATTTGAGATCATATTGCTTATATCTCCATCACATCATATATAAAATTCAAGGTTAGTCAAATATTCCACTATTAGACTTTATCACCACATTTTCTAAAAAAATTAACTTGTTTTTTGCCTTATCAATATCAAAGGATTTTAATTTAAACCTTATTAATATGATGAAATTAATTTATACGAACACCAATATAAACATTATTCAAAGTGTGACCTCATCAAACAAAATCTAGTGTAGCCCCAAAATACAGTCACTAGGCTTTGTCTTCACTAGAAGGTATTCTATCATGTCCTTGATATTTGATGTGTACAATGATTTTAATTTTAGAATGATAAAAATTGAGTGAAAATCAAGAAAAAAATATCCCATTTGAAATAAATAATGAGATATATCATCTAAATTATCATCCAAAATTACAAATATGTGCAAGAATATTATAAAATTTCATTTTTTAAATATTAAGTGTGACACCACAAAAATATGAAATCTACCTTATGTATAAAAACTATCTAGTTTCAACCATCTCAGGTTTTAGAGACATTAAATAGGTGTGAAATCAATATAAAAATAATAATTCAATTCATATCCTACCTTAACATTAAAATTAATCATGAACTTGGCCCCCACCAAAGTAAAATAATGCTAATTAGCAAATTAGGAAAAAGTCATAAAACACTTTGTGGAAAAAAAAGTTAAAGGGAAATAAATTTTGTAATAACACTAGTGACCTTGACAAAAAATTTCATAGGTGAAACATGGGTTAAAAAACCAATAAATTTACACACACACACACACACACACACACACACACACACACACATGGAGTGCAACTAGGTAATATTATTTTTTAAGTTAGTACATATGAACCCCTTAATTATTTTTATAAATTAGGGATGAAGTGTTAGGCTAGAATTACCAAATAATAGGAATAAGATACCAAGGAAGAAATGATGGATAAGTAAATTTTAAAAATGTTATAAAACTAACTAACATAAAATTAATACTTTGATAATTTAAAATTATTTATCATTATTAATAGCTAAAAAAGAAATTAATTCAATATTGATAATTGATTTATAAAAATATACTTAAAAATCCATATATGTATCATTTCTAACTATGCATCAATTATGAACACTCAGGTAGTCATATCAAAAATATTATTAACAAATGAAATAATAAATAAAATAAATAACAAGACAATGAAACAAATGAAAATGAAATATGGAAAACTTAAATTTTAGATAAAAATGAAACTAATCATAGAAATAGTTCAAATAATATCCATTGAATGTATAACACAACCATTTTCCATCTAAATATTATAGATGAAGAGAATTTATTACAAAAAATGTCAATTTTAAATGGACTTAACCATAATGAATCAAAGTTGTAATGTTTAAATGTGTCTTTGAGTTACCTTCTTTAATTAGAGTGATCTAAAGAGATAAAAATTTTGAACTATTAAGATTGTTAAATATTTTATAATAAAACATTGATCCAAATTTAAAAGCAGAGTGTGATTGAATGATTTAAAGTTATTATTTATAGATAATACTAATAGTATTTATATACTTAGATTGTTACTATTTTTTATAAATCTCAGATTAAATGCAAGTGAGTGAAAATATTAGAAAATATATTAGAAGTTTTTAAAATGAGGAACAAGAGTGTTTGGATCTACTTAGATAAATGTCAAGATCTACATTCCTAAATTAGTATGGAGGCATATGATGTTTTTGGATTCATCCATATGAATTGTGTCTCATGTTTTTGGCATACTCCATCATGTTTTATTGAAAACTATCTTAATGTATGATATCAGGGGCTCATCTTATGTGAAAATCTAAAAACTTATCTCCTTTAATTTGAGACCCTATATCTAGTTTTGAAGCTAGGTTTAGGCTTGTAAAATGGGAATAAAGGTTGGTTGAGTTGACCTTAATCACTCCATAATCAATGGCTTCATGTTTCCTACATATCAAATTATTTGAGGAGGAAAGTCAAACCATACATAATTCTCTCTATAAGGGGCTATGAATGTAATGACACTCATTTTATGAATGCAACCTATAATATATCTTTCAAAACTTTATAATGGAAATTTTGATTTCATTTAGTTGATTCAGACTTAACTAGGAACTACTTCTTGTGAGTAATTTTTGAATTGAAAATTTAAGGGTATTTATTTGAATTTGAATTGATAAAGTAGGATTAATTAGTAATTTCTTGATAATAATAGATATTTAAATTACTTATACCTATTGTGTATTTATATTGTAATCCTCAGGTAACTTATCAATACACTAACATGTGAAACATGTGCGCTAACACACAATGATAATTTTAATTTGTAAAACGATCATTACTTGGTATACAAATGAGTCTAGTAGAGTTGGAAAAATATGAAAATATTCTTTATGGGAATTTTTAGATGTGTCTTGAAATAAATAAATTTCATATTATTATATGGAGATAGTATGATTATGATGTTAAAAAATGTAGACACATACTAGGGAATTCATGTAGGTGACTAATGGAAAATCAACAAGATCTCCCACAAAATGAAGGTAGAGAGAAGATAAAGTATGTAAGATCCATATGTGTATGCATACATTATTTAAGATGAATTTAGTTTAAGACTAACATTAACAAGTGTCTAATACAAAATTTTAGTGTCTAAAAACTACCCCTTATAATTTTGTATTGAAATTAAAAATAATTTTAGAGTAAAAAAGATAAATAGATTTAGATTAACGCATATAAATACATTAAATTTGGGATACGGATTCAAGTATGTGGATTTATCCATTGAAATATGTAAATAAACATGTATAAATAAATTTCCATATGTAAAAATGAAATCTGAAGTGAATTAAATTAATGAAAAATTTGGAATTTGAAGAGAAAGGAAGGAGTGCACTTGTAACTAGGTGAACCATGTTTCCATTTAAAAATTTGGAGATGTGAATCCTTATATAGAATTAAATATTGGGGGTGATAATTCCCCAAAAAATAAATATCATGTAATGATTATGTAATATGGAAAGGGCTATGGGATGTGAAAATAAATTCCACAACCCTCATGAAGAAGGAATTGTGCTAGCATATTGAGTGACATAAAACATCAACCAAAATAATATTTAACCTCAATATGGAAAATTTATCCTATATTAGTATTAATAAGAGTAATTTTAGATCATTTGGGTACACATAACCTCAACCAAGCTACTCATTTAAGTAATATTGAGCCTTAACATGGAAGGGTGAATCGACCATTATGGATGGACTTATGGATTCAAAATGTTACCATTGGTACTATAAAAATCACTTAAATTCATATTAAATAATATAGACTATAATAATTTATGCATGAATAATGTATATTCTTTATAATAAGATCTAGTTAGTGTCAATATGTGATATAAAATGGCATAGGCTATCCTTCAATATCTTAATTTGACAACATATAAAATATTGAAATATGCAAATATAAAATGTATTAATATGACCCTATAATTGGTATTAAATTATAACTAAATATCCCAAAATATTAACCAAATGATAATATGTCTTAATATGAAGTGTTTGAATCATGTAATCTATCTAAAAAATTTAACTGGCATATAATCTATATAAACCTAAACCCTTTGAAGTAAATTAATTTGTTCCAAAGTTTGAAATATCTTTAAATGGACTCATGAATATCTATGAAAAGTCCATTAATATGATCCCTTTTGAGGTGATAATATAGCCAACAAATTATTCATCTTAAAATAAATGTATTAACTAACCCATGTTATATATAAATATGTAAGAATGTAAAATAATATAGTAGTATATGGATAATGTGTTATCATAGTGGTAATATATCATCAAATCACATGTGAAACATTTCATGTTAGGAATGAAAGTTCCATGATAATAAAGATAATAAAATTTTGTGTTTAAAAGTAACCAACAATGATATGAACACTAAATAATAAACTACATAAGAAGGTGCATGATATGGATCATAGAACCACACACAATAAGGAAAATGTATGATTTGGATCAAAAAACCAAAATATAAACACAAAATCATATATTTATCCACTCACAAGTAAAAAAATTCCATAGCCATGATGCACACTATAAAATAACATCTAATAGCTCTCAATCTCAAAAAAGGTAAGATCCACACTAAAATGTCACACAAAAAGTGTAGCCATAATGTAAAATTAAATGTCACAAAACAAGGCAAGGGCCATACAAATAAAAAGTCATATAAAAATGCACAATCCCAATGAAAGAGTCATATGATGAATAACTCATTTAAAAAAATGAAATAAGAAGGCTAGGGCAAAAATAAAGAGGCATAAAATGATACAGCGGATTAAATAATGTCACATATTAAGGTAATATACATTAAAAAATCATAATAAATTATTATTAAATTATGTACCATCAATAAATCATAAAATAACTCAAAATAGTCTACATCATCAAATATATCAATTTAATTACATAATAAAGTAGCATATCCATGAATTGTAACATTATATAGGATATTAGAAAATGAAATACATGTGTTATTATTAAATCAATGTATATTAAAATTATAAGTTTAAGAGATCACAAAAATATATGATGTGTAATAGTATGACCTATGGATTGAGACCCCACCCCAACATTAACATGACCCCTAAGTATAGAAATGTCTTTCATTTGTGAATCTATTTATCATGCATGAAATTTATGTCTTGAATATAACTCAAATTTGTTGTTAAATTCACTTTAATATGTAAAATGATAACCAATAAAACAAACATGTGATAAATAACATTAAGAAATGATATAAACTAGCAAACATGGAATGCTTAGGTCCTAGTTTTTTATATTTCTATAAGATTTTGATTTTTTATATTTTGTGGAATATTTTTGAACACATGTATATTATATGGGAGATCCAATGGGATTTTTTTTTTAAAATATAATAATTTAAAGGATTCAAATAATATGTATTATAAATGAATTCATAATATATATTGATTGTAGTAGCATAACAGTGTGGAGAAAGTGAAATCACACAACATGCCCTCACTATATATGTGAATCATAGAATTGTAACTCAAATAAATATGTAGAGATAGGAGTATGCATGACCCTAATAATAAATAATTATTCTATATGATCGTTTAATATATAAAAATACATGTTTATGATCATGTAAGCTCAATGTAGACCATAAAAGTATAGATAATGATTATGTAAGAGTGAGAAAGTAGTATGTTGCTAAGAATGTGCACTGAAATGAAACAAATGTGGAGGATGCACCATTTTAAGGTAAATTTTATGGGTTTATATATTAGTATAAATAATTATAGAGTAATTTATAAGTGAAAACATCATAGTAATAATAAAATAAGGTCTATAAAAATGGCCAATGCAAGACCATATGAACAAATATATGTAAAAAATAGAAGAATAGAGTCAACAAGTAATCAATAAATAATTATGAATTTATGTACAATATATTATGTTAATTATAACCAATGGCACTTTCAATATTATGTTCACATGTATATATTTTATTTTTAAACCCCATTCATGTGTATCACCCACTGAATTATGTATTGTGTCATCTTTTGTGTCATGTATCTTAGTTTATTTTGTAGAAGAATTGTATATTATTTCCTTATAAATAATTGAATAAATGGGTTATGATTTATTTTATTAATCTAAATAATATTCCTCTCTTGAAATTTTAACATTAAAATAATTTAAGTTAAATGTAATATATTCATGATTCTTACCAAGTGTGGCACCCATTGTCCCTATCCATGAATTTCCTAGTATTGCATTATATTGATCTAAAATAGGGTAAATTTTATATATGATGGAACATAGTTTGAAGCCAAGAGATTTACTAAGAATTTAATGGATCTAATATAGTTCTTAGGTTTATTAATATTATCCAAATGTTGGATTTCAAAACCAAGATATTGGAGATGTGTCATGCTACATAAGTTAATTCCATAAATATTTATAATATCAACATTGGTGAATTTCATGGCATATATGAAATGGATAATAGTAGAGGGATTTATATATGATGAATAATTTTTAATTATGTCATTTAAAATCATGCTTCTAAAATTATTATTCTTAGTTACCTCTTACTTTTCAACTTAATTCTTAGTAAAATCTAATTTATAAATTTCCTATTTCATAGGTATATATATATATATATATATATATATATATATATATATATATTTATAACATGCTAATTTTTAAAACTTAATTTTTAGAATTTTTTTTTAATGTTTATTGATGTAAATTTTCTTGTTGTAAACTTTACTTTCATGATTATTTATTATGTAGCATTTTTTTTTATAATTGTATTTCTATGTTTTATTTTTCCAATTATTCTTGATGTAACTTTTTATTTTCCACTTTTTTCGTATGTAGCTTTTATTTTTCCAATTATTATATTAATGATTTAAAATTGCACTTGTTTTAACATAAAAAATGGGAAGTTTCAAGATGTGGGACTTGCGACTTGAAACAACCTCCAAATTTTTAAGAAGCTGGTCTCTTCTTTATATCAAGTGTATACTGGGAAAAGGGATATGAATTTTAGCAAAAACACAAATGCAAGAAAGAAAATCTAACTATGGCAATGCACCTAAATGTAATTCGACCTTAATCCTAAGCACAATGAGACTATATGTAAGATTCATTTACATTTAAGAGAAAACAAGTGCATGATCAATGTAAAATATGGAAACAATAGAAACAGAGGCTCACAGCATAGACTACTTTTGCAGTGATACAGGAAATGTCAACAAAGGCACAGGGTTCAATCTTCTTATTTGAATTTTCTAGTCACATAAGAGGCAAAAAAACACACACAGTTATATAAACTTTTCAACTCAATAAAATGGGACAAAGGCAAATGACATTCCTAATCACAGCTTTAGAAAGTCTAAACTCTTGACAACACAACCTAGACTACTTTTGCAATAACACAAAAATTATCAACAAAGGCATAAAATTCAATATTCTCATTAATTCTCCAGTCACATAAGAGGCACAGAAACATGCATAGTTATGTAAAACTTCCAACTTAAGAAGATGGAACAAAGGCAAATGATATTCCTAGTCACAGCTCTAGAAAGTCTAAACTCTTAACAATAATTCTCTCAAAAAATTCTCTCTGGTATCTAATGATATCTTTTGGTGATCTTTTGGTATCTAATGACTGAGAAGGATAAGGAGGAACAATACTTACCTAAGGAGAAATTACAGTACTCTGTAATTGGTGTTGTGGGGTGTCCATCTCCTCTTTTGAATCAAAATGAAATTGCACCCTCTTTCATTTCTTGGGTGTCTCTTCTTCTAGCTGCATTTCTTCTCCTTTCAATGATGTTTATGGAGAACTGGGAATATCTATAACCGAGGCTAATGGGGAATCTTGTGATGGTGAAGGCACCACACTCTTTTTCTTTTCCATGATGCTGAGAGATTAGTGCTAAACTGATACAGTTACTGCAGCTACAATTTGCTCTGAGGCTTGTGACTCTTGACTTGACCCAGCCCTAGCTTCTTGCTCTACACCCAGTGTCAGCAAATTACTTGTCTCTAGGCTAGATATAGGGGAGAGATGGCACTCATCCCATAGTTCTTCCCATCTCTCATCTGTGTCTATGCCTCTGAAAGAATGGGTTGTTTGACAAATTTCCTACCTATATTTCTCATAGGCCTCTATTTTCTCAGCATCCCAATCTTTATTCTTTAATGTTCTTCTAAAGCCAAAAGTCATTCTAACTTTAAGATCATAATCCCTCTATTTAACATAGAATGTTTCCCAGGGTATATTTTGTGGAAGGGGCAAGTCTATTAACTCAACATAAAATCTAGGAGTGTCTTCCCTAGGATTTCTTTTGTTTTCACAAAAGGGGCAGCCTTCATGTGTAATTATAGTTACAACCTTATTAGTCCTTATCTAGGAGGCTATGAAACCGTTTGGATCATAAACCCATTTGTATTCTACTAGAAGGAAATCCAGAAAGGCTAACTTTCTAAGCAACACAACTTCAACGTCTCTGGTTTCTAAAATCATGCTAGTTGTCATCCATGGGAGTTCATACATTTTTATTTTCCTTTTCTCAGAGCCATAATCATTGTCTACTACTGACACCTACCTAGTGACCTCTAAGAATGCTAACCTAAGAGTTAAAATCTTAGGTATCATTATTAGTTCCCCACAAAAACCATGGACTCTTAATATTGTATGGTGAGACCCAAAATAAAAATCACAAGGAATTGGGCAACTGGCCAAAAGGTTTGAAACACTTGGGAAGATTCTATTCATGACTAGTTTAGGGCTGAGATGACAAAAAGTAGGGGTTACAAATAATTCCCAGAATTCATATGGATCACTAGTGTTTGACAAAATATGTGTCCATGCAGACATAGGAATGGTTCTTTGGAGATCAAAACTAGGGTCATACATATCAAGATACATATGTTGGGCAAAGAGGTCAGAATTTTGAAACAACATGAGGTGAAACAAATAAGAAGAGTACCTAAACACTCCTTTTGATTTGAAATGGGCTAGTTGTTCCACCATTGAGAAAGTAATTTGTTTAGAAAATTTGAGCTTATACTCTTAAGTTTTGTCAATGGTCTTCAGACTAAAGAGGATAGCCATTTGTTCTACATAAACTAGCATATAATATTTCATACCAAAGATGAAATCCATCATAGAGAATGCATCTTGGCTAGCTTTTGCAAATTGGGTTCTTGCTATAGGGAGTGTGGGTACCGTAGTGCCATCATCACCCATTTGTAATTTGGATCTCAAGAACCTTGACTAAGTATTGATGTTTGCCCATGTTCTTTGGATTTTAGCAATAGCGGGAAACATAGTTGTACTATCATGATATAGGGCTAACATATCCCTGATAGCCTACAATGTGATTTGCACTGTGAATGGACCCCATTGAATGGTGCATGGAACAAATCTGCACATAATTCGACCAAGTCAGGGCATAGATGCACAGCTGAGACAATGAATTGTGCCAATTGTGATGTCCATATCCTCATGGCAAATGTTTCATATTGCCCTACTCTGGCCCTCTATAGACACCTTTGATGTGCCCCTTCTCTAAGAGTTTTTATACTAACTCTCTGAAGAATTGGGTCCATGACACCATCTGCATAATCTTTTATTTTTGCTAGGTCACTTGCTTGACCAACTTTAGGAATTCTGGTCCTCAGATAGGTCTTCAATGGTTGTGTAGGTGCTGAAGCATACAACTTACTTACAAGAAACTTATCAAGGGATTCATACATCCCAGCTCCTTGTTGTGAATATTGTGCCCCCTCCATCTCTATATCTTCTCTGTGATAACTTGTATGAACTTTTGAAAAATAGAAACACTTTCACTAAAGCAAGTTTACTAGGCACAAAAAATGCAAGTAATAAGATATTTTCATGCAGATGGAGGAATGTTTGAGAACTTGTAAGCTTTAACTCTTGCTAAGAGGTATTTATTGACCTATCAAGTCTCAAAATGGCATTAACTCAAATAACCATTAACAAATCCTACTCAATCTTTATGGAACAACGAGATAGACATGTTATGTAAGTGATAGTGCAAGGTACCTTAGGGATTTCTAAAGATTTGGGAAACATTCAATGTATAGGAGAATTTTGAACATTTTGAAAATTTTGAGCTGTCAACTACATGTTCAAAGAACACTTATTTAAAAGAAAAGTGGGAAAACAAAAATGGGAAAACAAAGCAATATAGAAAGGGGAAACTACCTAACTACATTACATAGTATCTTTATCTCCCTCCTGGATCAAAAGAAGAATTTCTAAAATCTCTTTCATGACAAGCTAGGTTATATTACTGGACAAGTGTTTGAATTTGATATAGCTTTGATGACTTGCTTTCTTTGTATGCCATGGTGTCTGGCCTACATTTGGGTGAGTTTGAGTCAAACCTGCTTCCAACATATATAGAATCTTCTTATTCTTGGAAGCTCATCGAATGCTAGCTCTTGATATTGGTATGTCTTATCAAGAAATTAATGACTATTTTCTCATCAACAGAAGCCTTTTGACATATATCATTTATTGATTTAACTCCTTCTACTTCAAACTCAGGTTCTATTGCATGATCATCCTCTTTAATGACTTCAAAATTACCAACCTCTTGAAAGGATAATTTTGAAAGAGTGAAATAATTTTGCATATGTAATTGAGTCTTAATGCTATCTTGTTCCTCTATAGTCAGCTCATAACTTCCCTAAAAAATAGTAGAATTTGATCCAATGATTTCAAACAAATCATTTAAATCATGATCAAGGAAATGTCCATGCTCTTCCTCATCATCTTGCAAAGTAAGAAGAAAGTCAGAAATTATTTCTTCTTCATCAAAGATTAAGGCATATGCTTGTGAATTCTCACTCAGAATGTTGTATTCATGTTGAGAGACCTGAGGATTGATAGAATAGGTATCTTTTAACTTTTCTTCCTCTAGAACATTTGGGATTTTATGATCTTAATCGAGTATAACGTAAGTGCCCAGACCAATAGAATCATAATTTCCACGTGGGTCCCTTTGCATCATAGCTAATAAATGATCATTTTCTTCTTCTTGATTATATCCAGTCCATTCACCTAGCTCCTCAACAAAAACCCTTTCTTCTTTATTCATCATAGCATGAGTTGCCTCTAACTTTGTAGTTGGTTCGTTGGTGATATGATCCTTATATAATGGCTCAGATAATATCTTCATCTTTGAACCATATTTGGTTCTTAAGATGAGGTGAGACCAATCAAGGGACATATATCCTCCTATCTTGGTTGTAAAGTCTCTTGATAAACATAAGCCAAAAATAAGAGGTATATCTATCACTACTACATCTTGATATACAATTATATTGGGACAAGCATATAATTGTAATTAGAGTTGTTTAATTATCCCTATTTTTTGTACTACTTTTCCATCTAGCTATATGACTCCTTTAGTGAGTGGTTCATACTTAATTTCTAAAGCATCAGCTATCTGCTTGGGCATTACTATAATACTAGCCCCTGAATCAATCATTGCATTATGCAGTAGTTTATTGCCAAATATTAAAGTTAAATAAAAGGGATTCAGTTTGGATTTGCTTACCTCTACTGCATTATTTACTAGGGTTGTCATCTGCAAATAAACTGTGTCTTTGAGCTTTTCTTTTTCAACAGGTCCTTCTTTGATAATAGTACCTTTGGGCACTACTTGACCTTGTATAGCTTCTTGTAGTAGTGTCTTCTATTTAGGAATGGCCAGTATATCCCATATTGATACTTATGTTGGAGTATTCTTTAATTGATCCACCACATTTATTGGCCCCAGAGTCTAAGTTCTTTAAAAATAAGGATATCTTATTTTTTCTTGAATTTGTGTAGGAATCCCTTGATTTTGCATCAGTTGAGGCACTTCTTGTCTAACATCTATGTTTCTTTGTCCTTGAAATGATGGATTCTCCATGACTTAACTATTTATAACCTCAGGCTATTCCACCATCCTTCTCTTTGATCTGGTTTAATAATTAGATTGTACCATTGGTTTTTTGGATGTAGATGCTTCATTCAAGAAAACTGATTCTTCATCTTCAACCCATGAGAACAAAGCATGTTCTAGGGCTATTTCTTCCTCTTGTTGCAAGGACATCCCTTGCATCTAAGCCACTAGGACTGAATTCTGCATACCAGAAGAATGGTAGGCTTGATTATCACTGGAACTTGCAAACTAACCATCCATTCTTCTTTGCTCTGCCACCTTTTGTTGTAAATTACCCATAAGACAATCTCTAGGTGTATGAGCACTATTTCAAGGGAAACACCAAGCATTAGTGTTATCCACATAGTTATTTTTCCCTAGAACAATCTCCTTATTTGAATTGGGAGGAATAGTCTATGAGGGTGTAGGGACTTAAACTAATTGGTTTGCTAGTTGAGGGTTATTTTGTCTTAGAGGACCCTGATATTTGTTTGGCTAAGATGAAAATCTATTTTATTGATATCCTTGATATGGAGGCTTATGGAAAGTATTCTACTATATTTTTATATTAATCAGCTCATTAGAAAATGTCCTCAAGATATTCTTGATATCTTCCAGCTCAGATGATTGAGTGGGGACACTTTCTTTAGTAGGTGGTTGAGGATATGTGCACATAGACACAGGTGGGGTTATATATTTAGGATCTTCTTGAGATAATGGCAAGGAAATTTTTGGGAACATGGGCATGGGAAGCCTCAAGGGTAACTTTCTAGCATCTATTAAATTATTCTCAGCTCTGACCACATAGTCATAAGCTTCTGGCAAAGTGTGTCCTCCAAGTGACTGAATCATAACAGATATATTTGAATTCAAAGCCTTAATATAAAACACTATGGCCATACCTAGTAATGGTCTAGCTGTAGCAAGGATTCTTTCCCAAGTCTTTTGAAATCTAGAATTGAAGTCAATCATGGCTTCTTGTGGTGTACTTTGGATGGTAATCAATTGCTATAACAAAGAATACTTATCACCCTTCTCTTCAAATCTTTCAAAGAAAAGATCTCCAAGTTGATCCCATGTAGAAATGGTATTTGGGGTCAGGAACTGGTCCCATTCTAGAACATTCCTTTTAAAAGAAGCTACTAATAATCTTATGGCCACATTTTGTTGTGTGACAACATGTATATCACAAACATCTGATACATCCTGTAGATGTTCTTCAGGTGTTTTAAAGTCTTGCCCACTAAATTTGGGTAGAGCTTTTAGGGCATTCACTGGGATACGATCCCAAGTGGCTGGTGGTATTGGGAGAATCAATGGACTACCAGTGTTCCAACTTGCATAATTTATTGGGGGTATAGGGGCTCCTTATTTACTCTTGGTATTGGTATAAATTGGTTGACTCTTCTTCTTGGACTAGTTACCAAAGTCGGCAAAAGAATACATGGATTTATAGTAGATTGTGATCTAGTTACTGGTCCACAACTATGACTCCTCGTAGCTCTCTGGTTCATATGATCTTGAAAGAAACTTCAAGATTGGTCCCACCAAGTGTGCCAAAAATTGTTGATGATTTAAAATTGTGCTTGTTCTAACATCAACAATGGGAAGTTTCAATATGTGGGACTTGCGACTTGAAACAACCTCCAAATTTTTAAGAAGTTGGTCTCTACTTTATATCAAGTGTATACTAGGAAAAGGGAAAGAAATTTTACCAAAAACACAAATGCAAGAAAGAAAATATAACTATGGCAATGAACCTGAATGTAATTCAACCTTAATCATGAGCATAGTGAGACTATATGTAAGATTCATTTACATTTAAGAGAAAACAAGTGAATGATCAATGTAAAATATGGAAACAATAGAAACAGAGGCTCACAACATAGACTACTTTTATAGTGATACAGAAAATGTCAACAAAGGCACAGGGTTCAATCTTCTTATTTGAATTTTCCAATCACATAAGAGGCATAGAAACATGCATAGTTATATAAACTTTTCAACTCAAGAAAATGGGACAAAGGCAAATGACATTCCTAATCATAGCTCTAGAAAGTCTAAACTCTTGACAACACAGCCTAGACTACTTTTGTAATAACACAGAAAGTATCAACAAAGGCACATGATTCAATCTTCTCATTAATTCTCCAGTCACATAAGAGGCATAGAAACATGCACAATTACATAAACCTTCCAACTTAAGAAGATATAACAAAGGCAAATGATATTCCTAGTCACAGCTCTAGAAAGTCTAAACTCTTAACAATAATTATCTCAAAAAATTCTCTTTGGTATCTGATGATATCTTTTGGTGATCTCTGCACCCTTATTTATAGCCTTGGATTCACTCTGGATTATCTACTTGTTCCCAATCTAACAACCCAACTGAAATCTAACTGAACTGAAAATGTCTAACCAAAGATATTCCTTAGATTCTGAAATGCTTTGTCTTCTGGTAGTTCATTGGCTGAAATAAATTACTGTACACTCCCTTCTCTTAAATGAAAGATAACACTTAACCAATTCCTTGAAAACCTTCTTGTTACTTTAGGAGACACTGTAGGATGACACTTGGTAGGTTCTGCAGCACCTACTGAAGACACGCGACACTTTCCATGTAACTTATACTCCTTTTATGTCTTTGCTTATGAGTTTTCTACCTTTGACACCTATCACAATATTCTTCCTCGAAACTTCAACAACTTAAAAGAAAATAAGACTCATAGCATTTCTTACATGAGTAACTTTAAAAGGATCACAAGGATAGGTGGTAATCTCCGTTGCTTCATCAAAAGACACGTGACAATATTTGCTTTACTTATCTTGGACTACATGGTGGTCTCCACTTATTTTAGCTACCTTTTTAGAAACTTGAAAAAGGTGACACATGGTGGTCTCTGCTTTACTATATTTATATCATAGAATAATCAGGTCTCAATTTAGATTTACATAGACAATGACACCTGGTGACTTTCGCTTACTTTAGAAACAAAACTTGAGACCCACCAGAGTCTTTGTTATATTGGTGAAGTAAAATGAAAATAATTTGGATCTTGACACGTGGTGGCTTCTGATCTCTTCTACTTGGATACGTGGCATCTTCTGTCACTTTTAGAAAAGCAAAATTGAGACCTTTTGCGATTGCCACTTGGTGCTTTTCACCTGATCCTGATACTTAGCTTGTTAAAACCTTTCACTGAAAAGAGATGAAACACAGGTGTCGATATGAAAATGTGGATTCTGACACTTGGCACATTTTGTTGAGTTACTATGAGATACATGTCATGTTATGAAAAACTTATAGAAAATATGAAAGGTGCCTCGGATGATGACACTTGGCAGTTTCCACTTGAGAAAGGTGCCTTAGATGATGACACTTGGCAGCTTCCACTTTATTTCAACACTTAGACAAAAATGAATCAAAAGGAAAATAGAGCTTGTGCTCTATTTCAAAACTTCACCATCTTAGACCAAAGTATGCGAGAACATAATTTTGTAGCACGCGACTGAACTTAGAATGAAACATAGAGTATTTTTTACTCTACATGTTCCTTATTTAAATTTTCATTTTCAAATGATCCTTAAAATCTATACCAATAGTTATAGTAGTTTTCTCATTTAAAGTATGCATTTTTGAATCTGGGGGTGCTTTAATGTATGCATCTAATGTAGGATCATCACTATCACTAATATTTTTTTCCCTTCAAACCCAAAAATTTGTTTGTATGATGCCCATAGATTTTATGATATGAAAAATATTATTTGGATATATTAATAGGATGAATATTATTAAAAATTATTAGCTTCCTCTAAGTCACATCTCTAAGATTTTCACTTGGATTATTATTAACTTTATGAAAAAAAATGAATCACTAGTTGTGTTGTGTTTTTTGGATCCACTATTTAAATGAAATATTTTGAGACATAACATATTAAAATGGAGAGGAATAAATAAAATTGATAATATCATGATTTAGATTCACTATATATGTAATATTATTATAAATTAATATAAATTTTATACATATTTTATTTTAGAACTCCTCTATAGAATTTCTCATAGTAACTATTTGATCTAGAATATATTCATAAGCACAAAATCTAGGCACCTATGATAGATTATGTATACAAATGACATAAATAATATTCATGGGAGATGGAGGGGGCTGAGGAGGAAAAATATGATGAATTCATATATTTACCACATGATGGGTCACCCTACTTCTTTGGATAATGACAATATGGACCTCTTTTGAGGGATACTAACTATCTTGGCATTGACAAGAGATGAAATAAGATATGTATGGAGATATATTAGATTAAAAATTCATAAATCATGTATTTTTATAGATATTTAATAATCCATCATCATTAATTTCATCCTTAGTTTTATTTTACATGAATTTTATCCATTTCATTACATATTTATAAAAAAATATTACTAATTTCAAGACAATAACATATAATTATAATAATAATTACTTGGATTATAAAATATACATAATGAATATGTATTATATCCATCATCCAATTACTATAATAAATAAAACCACTTAAATAATACCAGAAGTAAGTTTTTTTTAATAAAATGGTGTTTTTCATAAAAATTTATAGATAGAAGAATCCCAATAATTATATTGAAAATAGAGACACCCTTTGATTTCTAGGTCAATTTTTTTTTTATTAAGTTAAAATATAATTATATAAATTTTGTAAATACTTTTGATGAATAAAAATAGGATTTTGACCAAACCATAACGACTAACAAAACTATTTGGGAATTTTTAAAATAGATTAATTTTGAATCAGATATTATCTAAATAGTTAACAATGTTAATAGAGGAAGACTTCTTAAAAGAATAAGCATGAAACCCTTGGGAAAAAGAGGAAAAAATCATTTTTTACCCATGAAGATGTAAAAAAAACTAGGTCTAAAAATAAAACCCTAAAGCATAAATCTAAAACTCCATAAATAAATAAAGAAACCCTGAGGGAACCTAGGGTTTGACATGCTCTCTAAATTTAATCTGTTTATAATATGTTTTACCTTTTTGTATTAGACTAAACTACCAATATGTCATTTTTTAACTATTTAAATTATTTAATATATTACTATAAACCATTGATTTGAATTTAAAAGTAGATTTTGATTAAAAAAAATTACAACTCACTATTCATGGAAGATATTGAGATGATTTAGAAACTTATATTTTTACTATTATATGAAAGTATAAGTCTCATTGTGAGTGATTTAAAGTACTATAAAATGGATTATAAGCTGTTTGGATGAGGAACATGAGCGATCTCAAATTTTATTCCCTAATCCACTTTCAAGATTAGATTCAAGCCTAAAAATGGAAAGAATGGTGGGTTGAGCTAACCTTAACCACTCCCCAATGCATGTTTTGTCATGCCTACATATCCAATGATCTTTTGGGAATTTAAACCAAACATAGTTCTCCACATTAGGTATATGTGTGAAATGGTGCTCCTTTTATGAATGAAACCAATAATATATATTTTGACACTTGATAACATAATTTTTTACTTAGCTTAGGTGATTCAAATTTTTATAGGGGATACTCTTTGTTACTAAGTTTTACATTTAAAATTTTAGGGTTGTATTTTATAATGTGCATGTGATAGAATATACTTGCTTTGTGCTTGCATAATAATGCTAGATATGGAAACAGTCATACACCTATTATGTATTTATATGGGACTCTTTGGGTAAATTATCATGCCACTTACATGTGAAGTTTATAATCTAACACATAATTATAGATTGAATTTGGAAAATTATTATTGTTTAACACACAAATGAATCTAGCAGGTTTAAATAACTATGAAAATTTGGAGATGTCTCAAAATTACTAGAGGTGCATGGAAAGTAGGAATAGTTATTTGATTATTTAGAGACACTTTAATTATTATGTTAAGATGATATAAAAATATTATAGAATTCCTTTAGGTAACCAATAGAAAATAGGGAATTTTTAGCCCATATAAAGTAAGCAGAGAGAAAATAATGATGTGTAAGATACATATACGTATTTACAAGTCATGTAAAGTGAAATTTTGTCAAGACTAACATTTACAAGTGTGTAATACTATATTTAGTGTATGTATTCTTCTCTAGATTCATCCTAGAACAAAACCATACATGTAATTTCAAATAGTTTTAAAAAACCTTATTATCAAAAAATATCTTATATTTTTATTTATATCTTTCAATTTTTTGAAGATTAGTAGCTTTATTTTCATTTAAAGCCAATATTAATTTATCCTTTACTATAAATATCTAGTATTTAATGAATAATATAAGAAGGTAATCCTAGTATAATAAATTTGTAATTCTATTGGCATGGTAGATTAAAAAATGTATGCAAACATTAAAGGAGAATACATAGTTTTGGTTTTAATTATATTTCATTTAGGCCAAAGTGAATCAAAAAATAGTAGGCACACATTGCATAACATATGCACCTTAGATATGTCTCATGATGAAACTATGTATATTAATAGTACCAATATATGTAATTCTACCAAAAATGTGTATCTAAATCATATAACTGTGTAATTTATCAAATTTAAAACTATGTGTGGATAACATGTTTACTAAAAAGGGCCTCACTATATTTTAAAACTAAAAATTGTTGTAAGTGTGGATAACATGTTTTCAAAACATGCCCCCACTATAATCTAAAACTAAAAGCTAGTATAAGTGTGGAGAACATTTTTTTAAACATGCCCCCATTATAATTTGAATTTGTGAACTAGTGTAAGTGAAAAGGTGGAGGAAATGATTCAAAAATATGACCCCACTATAATATAAGTATAATAAATATTTAATAAGTTTACAAAACATGTTTCCTTAACATGCCCCCACCAAATCTAAAATTGTGACAAATGTGAATAACATGTTTCCAAAACATTCCCCCACCACAATCTCAATCTGTGAATCAACATATATTAAACATAGATTAAACATATATTGAATTTATTATGTTAATATTCTACAGATAAAGGAACAACTATGATAAATATTACAATGATAATTAACACAATATACTTAGTTGGTCTTGATGTTAATACATGTCTAGATTTGGAATAGGTAGAAAGTAGACTAGATCTATATTTTGGATTAGTCACATGATTCTATAAATTATATATTTTTAGTCTCAAACACTTGAATCAATTTGGGATGATTGTGTCAATGCTACTGGCTAACTTAGACATAGGTTCTTATTATATTATACCTACTAAAACTAGATGTGATCATTTGGATGCTTCTAGGTTCTATGTCACCTTTTCTTTGATGCATTAAGATCTAGGTCATGGATTGTCTCTACTCATTAAATGATAAAAATTTAATTATTCATATTCATAGTGGTTGTGGGAAACATGGGGTAGTGGTAACATAGTGACAAGTTGCACCAAATTCCCCACTATTAATGAACACTAATTACATAACCAATACTCTAAAGAGGGCCTTAGACTGATGTAGTTATCCCCTATGTGTTGATGTGTGTATGAATCATTCAATGTGTGATGGTCAACTAAAATAATTACCTATCTTATAACTTATAAAATATGGCTTATGGAGTGCTCCTTCAGTACTTTAGACCTATATATTTGATGTTCCTATGACTCATATGGATATAAGAGAAAATAGGGAAGCTTTTCTCACTTAAGTGATTGTTTGAATGATTTTGATAGGTTACCTTGTGAGTAGGTAATAAGTTTCTAGGTGAGGAATTAATGAGGATTGATATTAAATATATACTAATCCTTTTGGAGAATATCTTGAATTAAATCACTTAGGTCAACCATAGGTATATTTTTTATTTGTAATTTGGAATAATTTAGGGCACTATACACTTGCATTATAATATGACAATTGCATCAACATAGGTATATGACTGGGACATAAGTATCCATATAGATATAAAATATATGTAGGTCTAGAACCTATAGAGATGGAATATAAGTAGGTTTATAAAATTTTGGGCAAGATATCAGGCCTAGATCTTCACAATGACATTGGTTAGACTAAGAGATAAGAAATGAGGCACAAAGAGATAGTGTATGCTACCATTTTGGGAATGGGAAAGGTCTAGAAGTTGAAGTTACATACATTATATTTAATTTCCAAGTGTAAAATACTAATTTATTATATATTTCATAAATAATTTCTACACATATTGAGTGATCATAATGTTTGTATCATTATATGTTGCTTTTATATATAATATGAATGATTTACTAAGATCAGGTCTAGCTAAAATTAGGATTGTACAATTGAATTTTTAACCTCATCAAAAGATACATGACAACCTATATCCTATAATAAAATAATTTTTTTATTAATTAAAATTCTAAAATTGGTTGATTTATCAACAAACTTAATAATGAATCTACATGGTTTATTTTTCCAAAGAAAAAATGTAAACCAAACTCATCTTTAGGTGGGGGAAGCTTTTTAATAGAATTAATTTAATTATGTCTAATATAAACTCCATACTTATAAATTACATGAAAAAACAACATAACTTATTATACCCCAAAAATTATTTCTTGGGATTGATATAAACACCAAATATTATACATGTTATAAAAAAATTGTGAAAATTATCAATGGGTTTCTTACTATTCTGAGAGTGAAAGGTATCATTATGATAAACCTGAATAATAATTACAATAAAATCATCATAGGTAACATACATAACCCTTTATAAAATTTTCACCTATGTTGATTAATATAAAATGAATCACATTGAAACTGAAAATACCTATGTGTGTGGTAAAGGTGATTATATTCTTATCCTCAAGATTTATGAAGATCTATTTGTAGCCTAACAGTCCATCTAATAAAGATATCATATCAGAACCTATGACCTTATATAAAATATGATAAATGTTAATAAATTATAAAATATATATTACTATAGCACATTTCATATCTCTAAATCAACACATAAAAAAATCATCACCATTGTTCTTTCATACTAGGACCCAATTAAAATAACTAGTTATATAGATAGCTTTATCATCCAACATTTTTTCCATTTCCTTGTTGATGGTGTATTCCAACAAGAGACTAACATATTAATGTATATACCTAATGGGGTTTATACTAGGTTTGATATGAATATTTTGTTGAATAATTACTTTATCATATTATTTTATATATTTGTAATACTAAGCACAAATGTAAAAAAAAATCTTTAATTTTTTTGTTAAGTAATACCTTATCTCTTGTTGTACATTGGATGTAGAAATAGATACTATTTTGTCTTCCTTTTTACTATGTTTATATTAATGTTTTCTCTAATTATGTATCTTTATGGATCTTTAGTTTTATATAACTCAGGCTTATCCCAAGGTGAAAACATGGATTCTAGGCTTGCATGTTATTAGAAAACTTGTTTATACTTAACTAAATAATTCACCATAATTCAACATATAATCATCACTATCAAATTAAATTTATTGGTATAAAATAGTATCTGTGTTTGTCACATAAAAATTCAGGCTAATTAGTTTCAAAATCAGGGACTTGAGGTCTAAAAATCTCAATAAAACTGCAATCAATGGGTTCAACTTTATTGATATTAGGATTAGATGCAAAAATAACAAGTTTATAAATAAGTATCTTATACTCTCTAATTATGTGGATATGTATTAAAGGACTAATTTTTTTCCATCAAATACATAACCTTTTGAGTGTTTTTATGCATGGGGGCTTGATTTTCCTTGTAAGTTTTCTAAACCCACCTAATAACTTGCTTAAAACCCATAAAAATTCTAAGTGTTTTATATCCAACTCAATAGATAATTAAAAAGGATACCTGAATATTTTTTCTACATGTGAGATGAGTAATACACCTTTCCCACTACCATGCTATGAACTAGCACTAGCAAACAATATACACCAAATGGTTTCTTTAGCAATAAATCTAGAATATTACTAATCATGATCATCTATACTCAATATATCATAAATTCTAATTCTAATTTTAGTGATGGAAACATTTTCTAAAATGAGGTTCATTGGTTGTATCATTGTAATCTTCCCTATGTATAAATTAAATTTAATTACCTACATGATTATAATTTTTCTTTTTCATAAAGAATAACTTGTGGCATTATACAACATGGCGTAATTGGCTATAATATTAAGGATTTTACATTTCCCATACACCTAATTTATCCATCATGGTAAATTTTAATTATTATATCTCATAACTTACCAATTTTTTTATTTTTTATATAATTAAAACATTTAAGTTTCTAATTATCCCTTTCATAATGAATGCCTAGTTGGTGAGAAATAAACTTGGGCATGATGTTTTTTTTAAGTATTGTTGTCCATAATAAAAATAAAAATAATATTATTATAAATTTTAAGATACACATAAAATGTAAGAATACAAATAGAAGGAATATCTCCATAATGAGTAAGGATGTGTCTAATTTGATCCTTCAAATACTTATTATAGTCTAGAAACATTTTTAGGATTATACTTTTTAACAATAGCATTTATGTTATCTAATTGACCAAGTAAACCAACAACTTGAAGAAAATAAAATCCTATTTTTTCATTTATAATGTCTAATAATATGTTGTAAAGTCCATGGGTTTTGTTTGATTGATCATAATTCCTATGTCTAAAAGGTTGACATTGTGAAATATTATACCCACTTAGTAGAGGGTTACAAACTTGGGAACTTTCAGCTATGGTATCCATGGTAATATATCCTTGGCTCATAGATTTACCATTTTAATTAATTAATTACTTGAGAGGAGGTTTATTAGTTATAGGATTTGTTGTACTTGACTTATATGTTGAGGTCATCTTGTATTCTTTCTTACCTTTTTAGATAACATAAGACATCATATTCTTAGTTTCAATTGTAGTTTATTCATAACTATACATGTTTATAATGTCTACTAAGTTATAAGGAATATTCTCCTTACCCTTAAGATATTTCCTAAATTTGAGTAGAAAAATTTAATTTTTCAAGGTTACAATCAGTTCGTAGACATTACAGTAGGATTTTTTTTTAATTGTATTATTTTTTGTATTTAATGTCTTACAATAATTATTAGGTTTATCATTAAATTTACACTTAAGAACCACCATCTCATTTCCTAAATTGTGAATGATATTTAAAATTTATGAATTATTAGAAGACATTCATGTGGAAGATTTATCTTTAAAAACAATCTTTTAAAATTCCATTAATATTCAATTCAAAATAATAACATCATTATATTAAGTTATATTTGTATCTTTTAATTAAATTCCATATTAAAGATAGAGAGCATTGAATTAGTATATAATTTAAAAAAAAAGGAGATATCACATGTGTTGGAATATTTTGTCTTAGCTTAATGAATAGAATTTTGAAGAAATAAAGCATTTTACCATGGTCAATTGAGATTGTTAAAGTTCATTTATAAGTTCACAATCATCGTTAGATTTACCAAAATAATGTTCTAACCATTACTATATACATTTACACTATATATTACACAGAGGAGATTGATTGATTTTTAAAAATAAGACTAAATTTATATTTTCAAAAGGCATTGAATGAAATTATTGTGAGAAAGAAACAACTCTCTCTAGACATCACAAAATAATGCATTGCCATGGTAACTAGGATGTGTTTTTTGATTTCACAACATGCCTCATTTTCAATCTAAAAAAGGGGACCCTCTTTTTACTTTTGATCAGGGTAAGTTTAGTTATCCATCTCTCTCATGATTAGTTTATTAGCCTTGGACTGTTATATGGTTCATCTTTTGGCCAATGAATTGTCCTTATGTCATAACCTTGGTTTGCACCCTTGGCATTGTGACAATATTAAGTCTAACCTATGCTATTTAACATGATTTATACAAGTTTTCCCTTGATAAATCTTGAGTATTTCTTGGATTTGTATTTGGAAAACACATTCACCTTTAGACTTTTGAAACAAACCTAGGTTCTAGTTGTGTTAGGCCAATGTCCGTTGAGCTCTATTTTATTTATCAATATCAACTCAACTAAGCTTGAGTCTATTGAGCTTGATTCCATCAATATTTATTTAAATAATCTCAAGTCTTAATGAGACCAAGCATTCCAAACCCTATCATGTAGAGATCTATGTCTCTAAGATCAAAATATGCTAGGCCCAAATTGGCTAAGTCAAGTTGAATGAGTCTAAAAATCCAAGCTCGATGCCATAAGTTATCTCTAAGTTTTTCAAACTCTAGTATACCTATTGATACTAATTTTATCAATCTCAACTCCATCAACTCCAAGTTGGATGAGTTTAAGTTGTGTTGAGATCTAAGTATCTTGACCTTAAAGTTGAATCACTTAAGTCTTTGCCATGACCATTGATATTCTAGATCAATGGCTCAGGTTATTCTCAATCAATTTTTAAAATTCACTAAAGTATTTTCACACCTTTGGGTCTCTAAGATGGTGATAATTTTCATCATCATTAGAGTTGGGGCCCTAGTCATGTCATTTTCAATGGCTAAAAACCTCTTTATTAAATTTTAGTTATGTGATCTTGGTATCTATGGCTCATAGTGACATGTCCATGATGTATCCTATAGTGACCAATATCCCTTCAAGGCTTGATATCATACCAAGTGGCATGATATCAAAATCCCAAGACCCAAATGATGGAAAAAATAACAATGTCATCTTAGAGACCTCATGATCATCTCATGTGTCATGAACACATTACACTTTAGAAAATAAATAATTTGGGATGATTCCATGTGGCATAATATTGTGCACCTAGACCATGGAGTGGTAAATGAGACACCTAGACCATGGACCAATGAATGAGGGGTACCACATGGCACCCTAATGATGTTGTAAATATCTTGAGCCATGGTTTGATAAGCATCTACTGATCACTAAGCCATCAACCTAAGACCCTTGGGTTGATGAGAGTGCACCATATGTCTCTTAATTAACTTAAATTTGATGATCATGTCAAATGTCAAACCTATCAAAATCTCTCCAAAATAGTTGGTAAAGGGATGAGTGTTTATCATGGTTTATACTTTTAGAATGGGTCACATTTTAGTCTTTATGAATTTAATATCTAGTTTCCATTACTCATAATTTAATATGTTGGTTTGAATTGGGCCTCTTTCTAAAATGAAGTGCTCTATCAATGTGTTTATGTTTTGATAAACTTATGTGAAATTTACTCATTGTATTTCTCATTACATTAGATTTAATAAAAGAAATCATATCATATGTTATGTTCATAAGTTTTTTTTACTTTCACTTTTATCCATTTTATAGAGTTTTATTTTAATACTCCCTGAGATTACACTATCCTAAGATGATACCATGTGGGAGCATCCTAAGGATTCAAAACTCTAGGGAAAATGAGGAGACTATTTGGTATCTATAAGGACCTAAAGACCCAAGATGTTTCCAAGTGGTGAGATCAGGTGGAATCATTTTTGTGGGGGCTTCTGGGAACCTATAGAGAGATTGTATAAGATCAATACCATGGTGCCTTGAGATGATACTAAATGGTAGCTTCTTGGGGATTTGATACCTAGGTGTATGAAAAGTTAACAAAATCATTGGTTGATAAGTTTGATGAAGCTATGGAATGCCATGTTAAGGATAAAGATGGTGAATGATGAAATTGGGCCAAATAAGGAATTATTAAGGTCTACCAAGGACTTGAGATTCATATAATTAAGGAAAATGATGGCTTAGAGGCTTTATGTGAATAAAAAAGTAAGTATAATCCTAGGTCTATATAATAAAGGCATTAATTAAAATAAAAATCCACTTGTCAAATCTTAAAAATATAGAAAAAAAGATTAAATCCTAGTAAATGCATAAAAAAATATACATAAGACAAATTTGAACCAATGAGAAAGTGACAAATGACATATTTTCATGAATAGGTAAATCCTAAAGTAATCTCACATGAAAAAAATCCAAATTCTAACATGTGGTTAGAGAGTTCAAGTAAGCTATTACATTATAGTGGATATGCATAGTCTAAGGCATAATCAACAAAGTAAGTGGATGGAATCACTTGGTTATTCTTATCAATGAGTGGCTTGCCCAGTCTAGCCATGGCCTTAACATGCATAGTCTTACCTAATTGGTAGTCAAGTTAGGGCCTTATTTTTTGGATAATTTTGATTTTTTGGATCTTGTGGCTAGCACCCTAGTGTATTTTTTGTAAGGCCTCTCTGATGGTTGGTGCATTATGACTTGAAGGAGACATTGATTCTATATATTTTCATTTTTGCATTTTTTTGTTAATTTTCTAGTGTAAGTTCTCCTAGTTTTCATTATTTTAATTGATAGATGAAGTGAATGATTTTTATAATATAATTTCATTTATTAATCAAAATGATTTATCTTGATATTAAAAGTATTGTGGAGTCTTGCATCTATTTCTTACACATTTTCATGGTGTTTATGGTCTCTTTTCCTCTTAGTTACTCCCCCTATATCTATGTACCTTACTCTAGTTAGAGTTGTGTTAGATCTAGCTCAGCTAAGGACTAGTTACAAATGGCTTTCTTATTCAGACACTTCAAAATCATCTTCTTGGAAATAATACCTTTCTTTATATTATCCCTCACTACTTTTATATTTTCTTTATGAGTTTACTAGTTAGGATTTGGGTATCAACAAATTCAATCTAGAATCTAATGCTTACCTTAAATGTTGTTTCATGTTTTACTTATCACTATTGTAGAATTATTATATCCAAGAGTGTGATAAATCCATGGCAAAAAATAGTTATATTTATTCTAGTTAAACCTTGAGAACACATTATTTATTTTGAGGCAATTTTGTACAAGTGTTAACATTAAGAAAATTTTAGCCTCTTCCTAAATGTCTTAGTTAGATATTTCATAGAAAATCAATTTATATATTACCCTATGTTAAATGGTTACACATCAACCTATTAATTGAGTGTTAATATACCAAGAACTAGTACATCTAGACCTTGGTGAAGAATTTTCTTTACAGGATCTTCTTCCTTTAAGGAAAGGTACAATTTTAACAAACCCTACCTAATTGTTGGTGTGTTATAAATGCCACCTACAAGTTATGGAACTATAAGGAGGGACATGAAAAAAATTGAATCATAACCAAATCTAGAACTAAGACATTCTAGAAACCTTTTCTTTCACACTTAGTTATACCATAGTTTCAATTAGAAATCAAAAAGATAAATACTAGATTTAAGTCTATTAAGACTGACATAGAGCTATTGGATCTCAAAGATAATATAAATACAAGAATATACAAAAGGAGAGGTAAATCTAAACCTATCTAGTCAACTGGTAATTCTCTTATAGATACAACTACTCCTTTATTTATCCCATTCATAGTTCCCCAACATATATTAATGGCCAATACCATGGAATGGTTTGGCCAAGGTGGGTGCCTTGTGAATGTTTTATGGATTACACATGACCTACCAAAGAACTCATGAATTTTTTTTCCTAAATTAATATTTGGAGGAACTCAAATATATTAATAACATATACACGCATTCAAGGATTACCTTATCAAAACATAGGTGCAACATGAGGGTTTTGCTTTTAGGTTATTTCCTTATTCATTAGGGGAATCTACATATGCCTCATACATGGGATTAAAAAATAGGTATATGACCACTTGGTATGATCTAAAATATGTATTTGTAAACTATTTTATTTTTCCCATTAAGCCTATTTTTATATATCTTCATTTTTTAGCTTTGAATAGATAATCAAATAAACTGATGAGCATGTTCAATACTTAGTTTCAAAAATTATATCAGAGGTTAAAATACCCATACATATTGGTAGAGGGTCCTACCATCTAGACCTACTTAAGAACACTTGATCCTTTGATGTCAATGTTCCTTAAAATAACCCTAGTTATAATTGTATCCCTATCATTGGTTTATAATGAATATGTGAACATAAAAAACTATATGGTACCATAAGGATATAATTTAGGTGCTTTACCATCTTTAGAATAACTTTTCCCTATAACTAGATTCCCATGATTAACTAAGATCTCAACCAAGGCACTCCATTAATGAACCCCATCCCAAGATCTTTATATTGAAGTATGAATCTAGTGTATAATATAATACCAATTAACCACATGCCTATTGGTCATCCATATGTTCTTCCAACCATGATTTCCCATAGGTAGATAATAATAATATTGTCCCAATCACTTACAATAACACAAATGATATACTAGGTACTAGTGGTTATGTTACTTCTAGTAGTAATACATTAACATCCCCCTCAATCTTGAATAATCAAGTTACTACCAAAAACACACTTAATCAAGCACAACTTACTACCCCAAGATTTTTAAATGCTAATACACATGTGAAAATACCACAATAGTAGTTTTTAAATCAACTAAATGTTGGTAGAGAATTTGAAATAGGCAATATAAGACAAATGGTCCAATGTCTATATAATGATATAGTCAACCTGTATAGAAATGCCCTCAGAATTCAAATCAAAATGTAAGCAACACACCCTTAGGTATAAATTTTAATTTCTAGAGGCCTAATATGAAATTGAACACCTGACCTAATAAAAAGAATGTGCCTAGTCCACTTGACAATGTAAATTAAAATAGAAACAATGTTTCCCATTATATGAATTTCACATACTTGGATCTAAACAATTGGTGTATAGTTTAAAACAAAACTATACATGGAGAGAATATGTGTTAAGTTTGTAGCTTCCTTGAACATAATCTAAAAGGAGATGGATAACATGGAAATAATGGCCACTCTTGTTGATGACCCAATCTAAGATGGAGGAAACCTAGGCACAACCCTAGTATTAGAGACCTTTGAATTTCCATTTAAGGATGAAAATGAGCCCAAAGACAATTTATATGAGATCCATGCTTTTAGATAGTTACAAAAGGGGAACAATTATCAACTTAGTAGCAAATTATTAAACCCTTTGACCACCTCTGTTCCCTTAAGCAACACTCAAATCCCATTTAATGTGAATTGAAGAAATAATCCACCCCTACCTAAAGGACCCCCATCTATTTTCAACCTAGGAAATATGAAACACATATTCCACCTAGTAGACAACAAGAATAAGTCAAAATTAGATATGACATTGTACATGATTTAAAGATAACCAAAGCTAACATTACTGTGTTTGAATTGTTGTAAATTTCTAATTAGAGGGAGTTTATTTTGAAATAATTTTATAAAAGTAAGGGAAATAAATATATTAAATCATATAATGAAAATGTTTCTTTGTATAAATAAAAAATTTAAAATTCACCCTTTCTCCTAATAGTTAGGATCTTTGGCAATAACTTACATAATTTCTTAGTTGATTCAGGTGCCTCTAGGAATGTCATGCCATATGCTATTTTCTAATAGTTTGGTCTTACACCTACCAATTAAAAATAAAAGGTATTCCAACTAGATAAAATAGAGGTGAAATAAGTGGGGGATCCAAATCACATACACATGCAATTGTCCTCACATCCAAGGGTTCAAAATTTTATTGATAGCCAAGTGGTGGATATCCATGATGCTTATGGTATGTTATTGAGTAGATACTAATTAAGGACACTCAATAGATACATGTAAACCAATTTTTATCAATTTTATCTCCAATGACATGGTCTTCCTAATTAGATAAAAATTAAACATGAGCCCAAAATGACTCATATGATCATCGAGTAAAATTGAACTAATGAGGTCCTATATGAAGAGTTAGAACATGTATTTTACACATTAGGAGAAAAATAATATTTTGTGGACACGTCTCAATCAATATGCTAATGGTTCAGAAAAATTATGAGTTTGATAAATTATACTAATTAGGGGAGGAGGACTTATATGGTATCCCTAATAGAAACTCATCTTAGAATGATTCTCTATCATATGAGTTTGAAACATGATGACTCAAATAAGAATAAAGAGTTTTAATTCTCTTCACAAGATGAAATAACCACTTTTGATAACTTTATCCCTACTTATCCTATAGAATAGTTATCCACATTATATTTGTTAGAATAAATACTTAACATATGTTCAATGAGTAATGAATTCATGAATAAAGGCAATCTTAAGGGGATCAAAAAATTCATTTCAATCTCTTCTAATGAGGAAAATATAAATCACAATACCCCTAAGCCTACACCTTGGACAAAATATTTATCTAAAAAATGATCACTAACTAAGAAACATATCAAGTGTTTAATCAAGGATGAGAAAATACACCAAGAGGTTATCCATGTAGCTACAATTCCCTTGTAAATACCATCAACATGAAAAACAAAATATGACTTGTGGACATTGAAATTTGATGGTTTCAAGTCCAAAAGTAGATGCCACAATTGATTAGAATTGGTTATTCTAAGGTAAAAATTGTATTTAATTGCATACCATATATAGTTTTCTTTTATAAATAACATAGATGAGTACAACGCATTGGTCCATGAACTATAGTTTTCCTAGGAAATAAATTAAAAAACATTAAGGTGTGGGTGACTCTGAGCTAGTAATTAAGTAGGTAAGGAGCATATATTCATGTAATTCTAAGTGATTTTTAACATATCCAAACTAATTTTAAAACCTAATAAAACATTTTGACACATTTGGTATTCAGACTTTGCCTAGATAAAAGAACTACATAGTAGATACACTAGCTACTATTAGAATTACTCTAGGGCTTATTCCTAATTCAAATTCTCAATAGAGTTAGTATATACCCCCTTATTCCTTGATAATATCATGAATTTTCAAGTCTTTAATGATTACCATCACATATTAGGCTTCATCACCAATACAAAGGAATTTTTTGGTTAGAATGTTGATGAATATGGTTAAAAAGACTTTGAGGTAGATGAGTATGGGACCATGAATCTAAAGACAAACATCATACCTAAAGGTATGTTCTCACTTGAGAGGATATTAGGCATTAATTATAAAATGTAAAATGATAAGTTTACCCCTATTATGGACATGTTTTATGAGTAGTTCAACTTGGGAACTAAATATGATCCCAAAAATGTGCTTTTAGGAATAACCAATACCCTAGAAGAGAAGTGATAAATCAAACAAGCCCTTAGTGATTTTTGATATGTGATTGCATGGAATTAAAAATATATAAAAGTCTTTAACATCTCCATCTTGGCACATACCATCCCCTTAAATCAAGGAGTCAGGCCCTTTAGGTAGAGACAAAGGCCAGCTAATATATTGATTGACCCACTAATCTTAAAATAAGTGAAAACATTTCTTGTAATAGAAATCATATTTCTAGTTAGACAGTCCACATGGGTTCTAAACTTGGTGCTAATAAATAAGAAGAATGGGGAAATCAAACTTTGTGTGAATTTATGAAATTTGAATAATTTATCTAAAAATGATAAATACCCCTTACCCTCATTAAATTAAGTTATAAAAATTGTGAATGGAGCTCAAATTGAATTCCTTATTAGAAGGATACACTAGTTAAAACTACCTATTAGTGAGTTATGAGAACTAAATCAAAATAACATTCACAACCAAGTGGGGCACCTTTACTTATAATAAAATGCCTTTTGGCCTCATTAATGCTAGTGATATATTCCAAAAGGTCATGGAATAGATTTCAAATACCAAATGTTAAATTTAATTATGGCTTACATGGATGACTTGATAGTCTTGTCTAAGCATAGAGGTGATCATGCTAGAGATTTGAGGATATTAATGAAAATATGTAGGGATCATGGGATTTGATTGAACCCATAGAAGTGTATATTTTTTTCATCAAGGAAACATATTAGGACATATCATTTCCAATTTGGCTATTCTAAAAATCTCATTGCCCAATAGCAAGAAAATGTTGAATTTATTATTTGGCAAGATTAACTTTGCGAGGAAGGTTATCTCAAGATTTGAAAATATAATCAGACCGTTGAATAACATACACAAAAGGATGATAAAATTTAGTGTAAAAGTGAAGTGGAGGAAAATTTAACTCAAATTAAAGAGGCAATCATGAAAACATTGGTATTGATTAACTCTGATTACATTTGCAAATTTTATATTTAATCTTTCACCTTAGAGCATTCAACTATTATTGTTTTGACACAAAGAAAAGGGGCTAGAGATGAGTGACTTATTTCATTTATGATCTCCCCTTTTATAAATGTGAAATTTAGATACACTATGATAAATAAACAAGAATTTTCATTGATCAAGGATGTGAATAAATTTTGTTATTACATAATAAGTATTAAAATCTTTGTGGTTGTGCTCTATCTAATAGTCAAATCCATGCTAATGTAGAATGAACTAGCTGAGTGAAGAAGTAGGTGGATGAATATATTTCAATATTTTTAAATTGAAAATCATTCAATTATTGTTGTGAGAGGACAAGGACTTAACAAAACTATGGTAAAATCAGATACAAAAATCACTTTCTAGTAGTATATGATTAAAGACATCACCAATGATGATTGGTATAAGGATGTAGTCCATTATATAATTAAAAATAAATGTAATGATCATTTTAATTCTACATAGATAAGTGCACTACACTTTAAAAATAACCACTTTAGGATTAAAGCATACATTCTCTACATAAAGAACCATGAATACATCTATTTGAGGTGTCTTAATAGAGGTGAAGTAGTTGGCATGCTTAGTGATTTTCATAGAAAATAAGGGACTGGGAATGGTTATATGGATAAAATCCACTAGATATTTAGATAAGGATACTAATAGATGCATATATTCAAGTATGCACTTTCACATATCCAAAACTAACATACATGACAATTAGTTGCACATAGAGATCACACTCTAGCAATGCCTTTATTACTAGTAGTTAAAGCTTGACCATTTTCAAAGTGGGAAAGAGATTTTGTGGGAGAAATTAATTATAATTATTAAATATGTCACAAATTCATTCTCATATCCATAGAATATTGTACTCATTGGGTTGAGGCTCAACCATTCAATAATTACACAACTAACATAGTCATCTAATTTATGAAGGAGCACATCATCATAAGGTTTGGTATCACTTATGCACTAGAATGTGATAATGGACCCAATTTATCATTTTAAAAATTATTGGAGTGGGAATATGATCACTAGGTAATACTAAATTTAGATTATAACCATTATCTACAAGGAAATGAACTATATGAATCCACTAACAAGAATTTGATAAACATAATTAGGAGGACATTAGAAAATAATCCTAGGAATTGGCATAACATACTTAAATTTGTATTATGGTATGATATATATAGAACTAAGGCTTCATTAGGCCCTTATATTTACCACTTAGTTTATGGTCGATACCCCATATTTTAGTTAACATAGAGATTCCTACCTTATAGTTTATGACTAATTATTCGGGAGCAAATGACAAGGTAGAGGTTCATCTCTTGAATCTTATGCACTTGGATGAAAAATGTGATGCAGCATTACTAAACTTTAGTAAACACCAAGCGATAGTCAAATGCTTGTTTAAAAGAGGATACAAATCAAAATCATTTTGGGTCTTAGACCATATTTTTATGTGGGACAGGGATCATAAACAAAAGGGATAGCACAAAAATTTTGATGCCTTATGGTTAGGTCCCTATCAAATTTTTGAAATCCTAGGTGAGATTGTTTTCTACCTAAGGTGTCTAAATGGTGAAGATGTTCCATTTCTCATCAATGGATAATTACTCAAGAACAACTTTTAGGCCTGAGTTATCTTTGAAGACCTTATAAATACTTTCTTGTTTCTTCATAATTTGTTATTTGTTTTACTTCCTATTATCTATTTTAGTTTAGGTTTTCTTTCATTATTTTCTACCCATTTGTATTGATTTTCAGTGTTTGGTTCATTTGTGTGACATTTGATTTTAATTTGAACTTACTATTTTGACTTGAGGGTTCTACTACTTTTTCAACATTTGATAAATGAGGAAACTATTATGTAAGCAACCCCAATGGAATTCTTATGCATAAATTCAAAAATTATTATCTAAATACTTACATAAACTATTGTGTTTTTCTTGTATGGTTAGAATGTTGAATACCAATGATTTTAAATAGATCATATGAACATATAAATCCTTATTTTTTTTAAAGATCATTAAATACACATAACAAAAAATATGAAGTGTGATGTAACTCTAAATTTTTTCATTTTATTTTAATTCACTATGCACTTGGTGATTATCACTCAACCCATGATTTGGTCCCCAATCCTATATGGATAAAATCCAATAAAATTATCCTTTAAAAAGAAAATTTAAAAATATAAAATTTGAAAAAATCATCAAAATGTTGATCTTGGCAACCTCTACCAAAGGTATTTTGACTTAGTTGGTAGTGGCTCAAGGCCTTATTAAGAGACTAGAGTTATCTCTACTAGGTATATAAATGCCTAGATGGTAACTGGGAAATGTCCATGCAATTACCCCCTTAAAAAAATTAAAAAATAATTTCTCCTTTTGACAGTGCCCATCATATAAATGAGACTGATTTATTATGTGTGATTAAAAAATAACTAAATTAATCATATGAGTTCACACATCAAAAGTATTTTGGTAGAATTATAGTTTAGTATGTCATGTGATGAAGTATATTTTCTCATATTCATTTTTTTATTTTTATTTGGAAGATGGCTTGATCTAATGTTTGTGTTTAAATGAGAACTTGATATTCTAAATTCTTAAGATACTCAAAAGTGTCTCCCAATAGGAGTCACCATTTATTTTTGATTACACAAAGCACCCCATTTTTAGTATTAAAAAGGGGACCCTCTTTTTTATTTTGAATAGGCTAAGTTTAGAGATCCATCTCTCTCAAGATTAGACACTTATCCTTTAAGTGTTATATTATTCATCTTTTAGGCAGTGAATTGTCCTTATGGAATAACCCTAGTTTTCACCCTTGACATTGTGATGATCATGATTCTAAAATAAGTTATATGATATGATATCCACATATTTTTCCCTTGAGAAGGTTTTGTTTCATCTTGATTTAGTTTTTAAAAGTGCATTCACTTTTAGCCTTTTGGTGTGGACCAAGGTTCTACATGTGTTAAGCCTAAGCCCATGAAACTGTAGTCTAACTTTCAAGATTAACTTGGTCAATATTGACTCCATCAAGATCAAGTCACTCAATCTTGATTAAAATGCATTGAGGTCTCATTAAGACTAAACATTCCAAACCTAGTTGTGCTGAGCTCTAGGTTTGTTAAGCTCAAAATATGTTAGGCTAAAATCAGTTGAGTCAAGGTAATTGAGTATAAGATGCCAAAATCAATGGCATAAGATATTTATACATCCACCAAGATCTAGTTTGCATGTTAATACTATTTCAACCAAGCTTGATTCTATCTAACTCAAGTCCCTTGACCTTGAGTTAGATGATCTCAAGTTATGTTGAGATCCAAGTCTATCGACCCTAAGTCAAATTGCTTAAGTATTTACCCTAACCATTTATCCTCTAGATCAATGGCTCAAGATGTTCCAAATAAGTTTTTAAAAATTGATTAAGTCTTTTTATACATCTGTCTCTCTAATATGGTGACACGTTTCACCATCAAAGATGTTGAGGCCCTAGTCATGCCATTTTCCATAGTCAAAAGCTTCCCAATTGAATGTTAACCATCAAATCTTGGGATCAAGGTTTCACATTAAACTATCCATGACATAACCTATAATGATAAATATTCATCAAAGGCTTAAAATTATGAGATTAGGCCACATGGCATGATCTCAAAATCCTAGGACATAGAGGATAAAACAAATAACAATGTCAACTCAGAGCCCACAATCATGTCATATGGCACTATCATGATCCACCATAGAAAATATATAAGATAGGATGATGTCACATATATTATGGACTAATGAATGAGGTGTGATATGTATCACCCTGATGATGTTGATAATCCCTTGAGCCATGATTTCATGGGATTATACCCATCACCAAACTGTCAACCTAGGATTTCTAAGCTAATGAAAGTGTGTCATGTAGCACTTAATGGGATTCAATTTGATGGACATCCTAAAAATAAAAGACATAAATATCTCCCCAAACTATCTGGTGAAGGTCTAATTGTTTATCATGGTTTATCCTTTTAATATTGGTCAAATTTTAGCACTTGCACATTTAATATATAGTTTCCCTTATTCATAGGTTGAGATGTTGTTTCGAATCTAGCCTCTTTTTGAAATAAAGTGTTCTATCATTATGATTATTTATTTATAGACTTATGTAAAATTTGTTCATTTTTTGGATCATTTCATTTGCTTTAATCAAATAAATCTTATAGTATGTTCTATTTTGTCCTCGATCTATTTTTCTTTAGGTTTTATGAATTTTTCTTTTATCCATTTTGTAGGGTTTTATTTTAAGACTCTAGTGTATTTATATGCTACCAAGTGAAAGCATCCTAAGGAAATAGAGCCATGGTTATGGTTATGAGAATATCAAGGAGATTTAAAGACCCTAGGATCAGATATGCTATCAAGTGGTAGCATCCTAAGGACTCAATGTTGTACATGAATCTTAGGACCTATAAAGAGATTTTATGATCCTAAGATTATAGTGACATAATATGATACAAAATGACAACATCCCATGAAATTGGGGTCCCAAGAGTAGCATAATAAAAAAAATCCTTGGTTGAGGAAGTTGATGAAGAAATGACATGCCATGTGGAGGATATCAAGAGTGAATGATTAAACTACGCCAAAAAGGTAGTTATGAGGGGATCGAAAGGAATTAAGAAACATATTATTAAGGAATTAAATATATTATATTATTTATTTTCATAAAAAATGAAATATAATCCTAGGTATATATAGTAAATTCATTATTCAAAAGTAAAATCCACTTGTCAAATATTATAAATGCAGAAACAAAAATTAAAGCTAGGTAAGCACATAAATAGAGATACATAAGATACATCCAGACCTTTTATAAAATGAAAAGATTCAAGATAAATTATCTATTAAATAAATAATAATGGAATGGAAATGAACATGAACAAAAAATGCCTAAGTCTAGCAAGTGGTTGCATAGTTAGAGTAATCTATTACGTGCTAAAATCCATGCATAGTCTAACGCATGATAAACAAGGTAAGTGGATAGAATAACTTGTTTATTTGGATAAATGATTTGATAATACATTATAGGAATGGACTTGGAATGCACATTATTACCTAATTTTGTAGTCAAGGTAGGGCCTCTTTTTGGACAATTTTTAATTTTGGATCTGGAGGTTGGCCCCTAGTGTATATTTTTTTTGAGGGCCTTTCTCATGGTCGGTTCATTATGATTTTAAGGATGAATATAATCCAATAAATTTTAATTTATACATATTTGAATTCTATCTTGTTATAATTTCACCCTATTTTTAGTTTTATTGACCATTTAGTTGATATATTAACTGAATGATTGCTACACCATTCTTTTATTGATTAATTAAAAGGTTTTAGCTTGATTGATGTAGGGGCATCCTATAAGGACCCAAAACTTGAATCAATTTTGGATATAATTAGTCTTTTAATTTTTTCATAGGTTTTATAGGTCCTAAGTTATGTTTAGGTGTGGTCTAGGTATTTTAAAGTTTCATAAAATTTAAATTCTATTTTTTCCTTCCAAAAAGCCTCTTTTTGAAAATTTGAATTTTGCAATTCTTGCCTAAGGATATTCATGTATTTGTGAATGTGTAAAGGTGCATACAACATGTAATATGTTTTTATACTATTATAAGGTCCATAACATGTTATTTATCCTATATTCAAGGTCTTATATTGGTCATCTTGTGTAAAACATGAATAATGCATTGTAACTAAAGTGACCTCTCGGAGGGAAAAGATCCCAAGAATCACTTATGCACCTTTATTGGATTTTATTGAGTTATTTTTGGTTTGTAATAAAAAATTACATTTGAATATTATGGTGAATGTATATTTTTAAATAAATATTTTATTGAGTGATGATTGTCTATGGTGTAAAAGTTTTGTGTATTAAATTTGTATGGCTGAGAATAGAGCACATGGTGTGCTTGGATGATCAATGTGGTAAGTAATTTTGTTGAGTGATTTATTGATATTATTATGATCAATTTATATTATATATATTGAGATAGGTAATATTATAAATATGGAATAAGTCATTATTTTTTGGAGACAATCAAGTTTATCAATAAGGTATGCATACACAGTTTATTCAAACAATTGTCTGAGAATTTGATTATTTCCTAATTTGGATTTATATGGAGAATATAGAGATGAATAATTTAATTAATATTTATAAATAATATTTATTAGTATATAATTTATCAAAATTTGGTAATCCCAAGTTGGACATTGATATTACTCCTTATAAACATACAATCCATAAAACTCACAAATTTTGTGTTATGTGTTCTTTGCATTGAATCTTGTTTTGGATTAAAAGGTGATTTATAATGGTTTAGGTTATTCATTTAAGGTGTTAAAAACCTTATTTTAGTTTTTAGAGTCATTATATGTTGAAAATATAGTCAAACCATGCTTTCCCTATTCCCAGTTAACAGAGTACAGTTTAAAGGGATTGAGATTTCTTCTTTGAGCATGATTTGGGGGTTATAGAGACTTCAATATTGAATTTAAAATTTGTATAAGGACTAGATTTACCTATTAAAATAATTATTTTTCCTTTAAATTAATTTTTTTATCATTTTATGTAATTTTTTATAGCCTTGGCCTGCATAGTCACCTAAAACCCTAGTTTTTAGGGTTTTGATCATAGAGGGTGATTTAACCCTTTAAAGTTCACAAAAAATTTGATATTGTGTGTTTTTATGTTATATATGTGAATAAATTATTTATATACTTGTAATTACCTTGTGTATGGATTTTTAGAGTGGTGTTTTGATAGGGCTAAAGAGGCCTAATTTGGTAGGCTTCAGGAGGGAAAGTGGGTCTATAAGAGGAATTATACCCTAAAATCTAACATAAAAGTGTGTTTTTAAGAGGGAAGTCAGAGTATATCTATGGGATCTCATAAATAATATTAATTTCTCCATACAAGTTCATTTATAGTCAAGTAGGGATATAAGGATTCAACATTGCATAGGTAGAGTTATGAAAGTGGAAAGAGAAGTGAAGGAGACAATCATAAAGGGGTAAAGAGTTATCATGATACTATTTTAAGCATGATAAAAATTTAATAACCAAATAGTAATTAAGATAATATATACCTTTTCATGATTAAGGTTCTATAAACCTAAGTCTAAGGAAGAGATTTATTGGTTAAGGACTAAGTGTGGGAAAGGTGAACTAAGCTCTACATCATTGATATTATAAGTGTTATGGAGGATTAATATATTTTATAAACATTTTCATGGTATTTATGTTCCACTTTTCTCTTAGTGACTCCCCCTAGATATACACACCATCTTCTATCTATATTTGTGCTCAATCTAGCTCAACTCAAAAATGGTTACAAAGGACTTGCTCATATAGACACTTCAAAGTCATATTCATAGAAAGAGGATATTCCTTTATCTTATCCCTCAATGATTTTGAATTTTATTTATCCATTTTCTAGTTAGGATTTGGGTATTACTAAATGCAATATGGATTTGACTGCTTACATTGATTGTTGTTTCATGTTTTGTTTATCACTAGTGTAGCATTTTTGGATCCATGAGTGTGATAAATCCATGAAAAAAATAAATTATGTCTATTATAGATAAACATTAAGAATTTTCTATGTATTTTAAGTCAAGTTTGTTCAAATGTTATCATTTAAAATTTTAGCCTCTTCCTAAATGTCTCAGTTAGATATTTCATAGAAAGTTGATTTATATATTGGACCCTTATGTGAAATGGTTATGCATCAACCTTTTAAGTGAGTATTATTATAGCAAGACCTAATACATGTATACCTTGAGGAAGCATTTTATTCATGGGATCTTCTTCCTTTTAGGAAAGGAAAAGTCTTAACACACCTTTCCTAATTGTTGTTGTGTCAAAAAAACCACCAATAGGATGCCCATAGATGGGGTGAAATATTTTAAGGATAGAATAATGAAGGAGCTTATTCACAATTTTTTCAATCCTGAAGAGATAATTATTCAAAACAACATAGTATGCCTTTACACTACATTACCTATCCCATGAGATGAAATCTATTTATATCTCATGTTGACCCTTGAAGGTAAGTATAGGGTCATATAATCATACCATTTTATTATTTTAAACCATTTTAGACATAATATCAGGATTAGTTTAACCTTTTATCTATTAATGTCCCTAGAGAGCACCATATTATATTATTAGTAGGTAAAGAGTGATTATTTGATCCACCAATATCTTATATTTTTGTTGGTTATGTTTGATATCCTAACTATTAAACCAATAATGGTGGCTAACGGTAGTGAGGAATTGAAACCTAAGGGGTTGGAACTATTTGAGAGCTTGGAGGTTATCCATAAAGATAAGGACAAATATGATGAGTAAACCATTGCCCACTTTGTAGATAATCTCAAGAATTAAGGCATAAAGGGTGGCCATTTGGATAAATGGAAGGTAATCAAGGATAGTAAATTAGATAATCTTGGTAAAATTTAGAATAATTAGACTCTAGAAAATAAGGATCCATCTAAGAAGTATTAGAGAATTTAGGAACCAAAATCATTGATGATTCTCAAGTTGAGGCCTATCAAATTGATAAAGTGAGTAAAATTGAGAAAACTCTAGTCTTCTAGTTGAAACTTTTCAAATAATTGGTCAATGTGTTTAAAATATCCAAGAAGGATATTTAAAAGTATAGATAAAAATTGAGAAACTTGGGAGTTACTAAAATTAAACATTCTTGAATTATAACCATGCCATTAAATAGTTGTAGGAATATATGGCTAGATAGGTTGCTAACCTATAGAAGGTTGAGAAATTTGGGGAGAGGACTGAATAAAAGGACAAGGTAAGTAATAAAACCACTTGTTGAGGTTGACATACCACTATTTTTGAAAAATAAGGACCCTTGTTTCAATTTTTTGAAATTTTTTGTTTTGAATTGAATATTCCCCTTGATCATATTACCACTAACCTATTAGCACATTGTATTTATTTAAATATCATCCACACTAGTGTTTTGTTTGACATGTTTACATATGATACTTGTTCTATACTGACTAATGTTGCTAATGGTTTTCTCTTATGTTTCCAAGTTATAAGTTTAGTGAAGTCCCTATTGTGTGAGAACTATTTAGGATCTATGTTTAAATCATATAAAAACCCTTGGTCTAATTTTTTAACCTAAGGCCTTTTGAATTGAATTCAAATTTACGTGGGACTTAATTTATGTGGGAATATTTAATTATTTCATATACTTGGTTTAAAATTTTATCCTAAGGTTCTAATCATGTTTATTAACATGACCAAAACCTTAGGCTAAAATTTTAAGCTAAGTTCTCTATACTTCCTGAAACCCCCTAGTGTATCTTATTGTTTACCTAGACTAATTAGACACAATAATAGTTTATTTATGTTTTAAAGCATAGCTTAAAAGTTTTATCCTAAAGTTTTAATTATATTTATTAATATAATTAAAACCTTAGTCTAAAACTTTATCCTAAGTTTCTTATATTACTCAAGCCCTAATTTATTGTCATTACCCATATGATCAATATGAGGATGATAAGTGGTGTAATCTTACAGCTTAAAGGAAATATCTATGGTGTACCAGTATCCACTCAAGACAAATTATCAAATCTTAGAGATGGAACGTGGTAGTGACTAGTGTCATAATTGCAATGGATAGAACATAGTCAAGTGGATCAAGATTAATGATGCACATTGATATATGTAAATTAGATATAAAAATAAAAGGCAAAGTCAATAAAGTCAAGCATACAACAAGGTAAGTGGATAAGCCAATCATGTTCAACTTTAAGGATCATAATCAATAGTGCACATTGATCTATGTAAATAAAATAAATAACCCATATTTAGCCTAAAAACATCAAGCAAATCATAATAAATGGTGTAATTTGATCCATGCAAATTAGATTCAATGGCACAAAATAAAGATAACTTTTAAAAGAGCCTATAATGAATGTTGTAATGACACATGTCTTAACCATGGTGATTCAAACAAAGATTGACCAATGGCATGTGATCTCTTAGATCATAATCAATTATGAGAAAAGCATGTAAATTTCAATGGGATGAAGTATAATGAGAGGCTACCACATGGTGTAACAACATTAAATGATGGTGTGAATTTTCAAGAAGCATAAAGAGCCCATGGTGCTACCACGTGACACATTATCATATGTCCATACCAAAGATCAATGGTCTGCAATAAGCCAAATCTAGAGGAATCATTTAAATATCAACATAGCATATTTAATCAATTTCTAGGATTGAGGTGTTGACATGTTTCCCAAAAAGGATAAAAAAATAATATTTCAAAATGAATGGACAACTTGACATAACAAAGCCACATAAGCAAGACAAGTTAGTTTAAAATATTTAGTTGACCCATAGACACAAATGGTATAAATAAGCAATATGAGAAAAATCTAATGTACAAAGATCATAAGTTCAAACTCAATTACCTCCATTTAATATATATATATATATATATATATATATATATATATATATATATATATATATATAAACCTTTTAAAAAACCCTAAGTATATGGAAACCATAGTTTGTCCCTATTGTCATTATAATCAAGCCAAGGAGAATCAAATTATCATCTGCACTAAGATAATTCAATAAAAATCTGAATTACAGTTTACTAGTGATAAATTTGATAAAATTCATAATAATGGTGGCTCAAATTAGTGTTTAAAATGAATATTTGCATCTTCACTTAACAATAGAGGCTAAAGGACAAGTTTTCAAAGACACTGAGTTCGATGCTTCTAACTTCAACATAGGAGATAATAATTGGTAAAAATTGTTCTAGATGATCGAGAATAAATTAACCATCACCTAAAAAGAAGAGAAAATTCTCTCAACCAAGAGAATATATGATGATATTGTTTCAATTAAAATGACTGGCCTTCATTATGGGGTAGTGAAGCCTGAGGTACTCCACTGCATTGGCATTATTTCTCCTATTATAAAGGAAACTAAAATATATAAGGGCATGATAATTAATTAGCATAATTTAAGAAAGGTTTCTTATATTTATGATATTTCATTTGAATCATATTATAAGCTATCCAAACCCCAAATTGACTTAGCCTTGATAAATTCTTTGGCCAAGGAGAATAATTTGAAGGACACCCTATCCATGTTGTTATATTATGAAAACCAAGTCTTTTTATACTTTAACAAAAATGTTCCTATTAGCCAATTCAGACCTAGGATTAGGATGATAATGACTATGTTGAATACATTATGTGGGGATGCACACAACTTATGTCAATCCAGTCTAGTTGCCCATAGTATACTTCATGGTTGAAAAGGCAATTATCCCCCCTCTAGTAGAAATAGTAAGCATATCATTAAGTAGGTAGATATTTATAATTAGGCACAAAAAGAAGACCTAATATTTCATGATTTCATATCTTATAGATTTTTTATGTTCAACTACAAAAATCCCAAACTAAAGGAAATGGTCACCAAATGGAACAAAAATAGTCTCACAATATTACTATAAGCTTCACATCTACAAATATAGAGATCACATTGAGTTTATATGTGACTACATCTAACCTTCCCTAAGTGAATCCATAACTATCACTCCAATGTTAATAGTTATCCCACTAATCAAAAAATATATTGAATTTATGGGGGATATCTAGTTATATACAAACTATGGTCATAAGAATTAAAGGGACATAGAATTATCCTCTCAACCTACCTGTTCATGTCCCTAACAAACTAATGGAGCAAGAGGTGGCATACCAACTATTTTATGTCATTGATGGTCTATGAAAGACCAAAATAAAGGGACTACTCCACAACTTCTTAATGATAATTATAATGACCATGTTTATGTAGTGGGATAATATTAAAGCTACATATAAACATAGAACATCTTTCAACCTTTAGATAGATGAACTCAGATAGTGGTATCCTTATTGGAAGTTAAATATCATTTGAAAAACAAAGGAATTTTTAATATACCCTATGATCATGAGCTTGGTCTATTTGCCCCTATTTTTACCAAGGCATCATCCTAATTTGAAATGACTATGAGATTAAAGGAACACAACCTGAAGTTTGAGTTAAGATTAGAAATAAATGATATATGGTAGTTGGGACCTAGACAATATCATTTGATCAGTGGTGAATCCTCTCAGTTAATGTATAAGTAGAATTTCAAGTGGATCACAATCTTGAGAAAAGGCCACATGAAATAGGTCCTAGCTCATCAACTTATGAACTTCCCAAGGAAATAGAACAAGAAGCACATCAAGAAGAAGTTTGCATGATAGCATTGGATCCCAATGAATCTATGGAGGATAAACTTAAGATAATATCAATAGCTTATGATTCAGATGATGAAGAAGCCCAAGTTGAGGAAACAAAGGAAGAGAAGGCAAATGCTGAATAATTCAATTAGGATAAAGGAAAGTCTCTAGAATTGGTCCGTATTAACACTCTAAACATGAAAGTTGAGATAGCCATTATATCAAAGGCTAAGAGACCCAAGGTGACACCACCTTTGAATAAATGTCAATGTATTTAGTGAAGATAAATTGATATATGGTCTATCTATTACAAAGTGGTTTATTTTGGACCTAGATTTGAGAGACTGCCCACTATCCATCATCCTTGGCCATGGTAAAGGTTACTAAAATCCCCTTGCAATAATAAATGAAGCCCTATATCATAGCATTGCAAGGAGAGGAATAAAATATACTAACCATACCAAGTGATTGAACATCTCAATTTCAAATGGATATCCCCATTACATAAGTGACACAATCTTCAGTGAGAGTGAGAATTTTCCCTAAGACTACTATTTTATAAATGGTAACTAAGAATAAGATCATCCAAGGAGGGAGGAAATAACTTATCAAAAAGTGGAACCATTGACTAATATGACTCAAGTGGGAAGACAAAAACTTGGAGAAGATCTTATCTTTGAAGAGGACCCCTTATATTTATCCCAAGCACATATAGAGTAGCTACGTAGATAACAAGGACATGAAATAACAAAAGAATAACTTAGAAGAGAAGGCTATCTTATCTTTTCCAGAAGTTATGATTAATATGTTTGAATCTAATTTGTATGACATGTTCAAATCCTTGAAATGTATGAGGTCAAGATTAGATGTAGTGAGCAAACAAGATATTATGGCCAAGAACTAAGTAGTTCAATGGTAGAATTCATACAATGAGGTGAAGGACTTGGTATTTATTTTGATATAAGATAAAATCCCAAATATCAATACAGTAAACCTAGCCCATTTGAACATGGATATGGTTGTATTGATTGAAAATATCAAGATATTGAACAAATTGACCAAGAACCTAGAATGACTCTTTGAGGATGGCAAATAATTAGAGACCAAAATGAGGAATATATTTGGGAGCATGATTATATACCCAACTACACTCAACCCTATTAGTCTAATCATTTATGAAGAATTCAATCTTAGGGATACTCAAGTTATGCAAGAAGTAAATAATTAGCATTGAGGGAGAATATGGACTAATGACAATAGGATATTAGACATATTGGTGAAGCTAGGAGCATCAAATAAGCATTAGACAAAGATGATAAGGATTTTAGAGACCTATCAGATCAAGAAGATGATTTTTTAGTGGAACCTATCATCAACCTCAAGTTGACTGATGTATAACATGAAAGGGAAATGAAGATCCTACAATATAAAAAAGAGTCCTCAACAACAATGGAGACCTAAGTCAAACTAGCTGAGTTAAGTATATATTTTTTTATAAATTGACATGTATAAAACTTTGAAAATAGAATATTATTTTTGTGAAGGCATGTGAAACTTTAAAGCACATCGCCTGTAGGTCAATTTATTAGGAGATGCCATAGTTATAGAATGTTGTATAAAGGACACATATCTATGACACTTGTATAGTTGTAATTTGGAAAGACTAACTGGCATACCTCCTTCATTTTTAATAAAATGGCTATTGTCAATTGTAAAAGGAAGAGGGAATTTTGAGCAAGGAAACTTTGTGAAATTTTTAGAGCAATCAATGCAAGCATATAATTTTGAAAAGTTTCTCATTTGTTTGTGTGATTATTATTATGTATGTTCTTTCACATGTCTAGTCTAATATTCATATTTTAATGGTTTTTATGAATTAATTAAGTGCACCTTTTAAATGTAGAGTTTTTCATTTGTGATAATGCTATATTGAATAAAAGTTCTTGGGTTAATTTCATTTTTTTCTCTTCTTGTAGATGTGTTTATGCTATTTTCTGCAAGATTAAATCTTTAAATTAAATCTAGTTCTTTTTTGAATTATTTATACATTCCTTAGATGCTTTCTTGATGTGTGATAGGATTTAAGCTTAAGTTATTTCATGTCATACATTGGTTTTAAGTGCATGTTTAGATGAAATTTGAACTTTATCATAATGTTTGTAATGAACATCAGTAACATGTCTCTTCTGTGCCCTACCCTTCCTTTTTCTTATTTTTTCATCAATTCACCATAGAATAGTTTTCCTTATAAATATTCATATTAGTTTAGAATTTAGACGTAGTTATTTGAGCATAATCCACTTCACTTAGTCTAGATTAATTTTATTTTCACAATTTATTTATTAGGTCATGGTTACTCCTAATAACTAAACATTATAAATTTTGTGAAATAGTTCACTTGTTCTACCGTTATTCCACCAAAGACATCAATAATATCATAAATTTTAACTCATGTATTGGATTATTTGAATCCATAAATGAGTAGTGTTTCTTGAACACTCTAAACCAACTATGATACACTTTCATGCATCAATAAGAACCATGTTTTGTTGGTGCTAGAAGGAGGACCTTTATCTAAATCTTCATGAATTTGTACTATCTTTACTAATTTTGGAAATTATTTTCAAAGATCAGTGAAATATTTGCATATTTGTGTTATTATTAGATCAATTATGTAAATTTAATTGGTATTTGTGGGCTTCGACCAATCTTTAGGCTCATTTAGCTGAAGATAGGTATTCTTTGAAGCTTCATGGTAAATAGTTGGAAAGATAGCTTGATCATTGAAAATATTACTTGTTTCAAATTAGATGTGTGAAGATCATTAATATTCTCAATTTTAGATATATCTTTGAGCTTATTCAGTCAAAGATAATTGTCCTTGGAAGAGATTTATATATTTTTTTGCAAATCTTGCTTAACTTAGTAATCTTAAATGTGCAAATATCTTCATAGGTAAGAATTGGACTATTATTTGAAATAATTGAGATAAATATCATTCATCTTTGTAAAGATAAGGTTTCTAGGTCATATTTTAAATATGATTGAAGGTTTACAAGATGGAACTACCAATAATTAGGACTAGGTCATGATCTGAATCAATATTACCTCTCCTTTCATTAGAAGTTCATAGGAAAGCAAGAGAAGACAAAGTCAAGAAAAGGGTTTATAAATATTAGCCTAATTAATCTATTTAAGGTACTCTTATGTTTAATATTTATTAAGTTAGGTGGATCTTCAAATAATATGCATGGTTAAGTACATGACTTGCCTAAGATCCTAAGAAACATTTACCATCTTCCAATCCTAATGGTGTTGTCACATTTGAAGAACATATCAAAAGTTTCAAAGTTGATTTAATATTCTTGAATGTAGTTCATGAATATTTTGCATGTAGATTATTTCCATTAACTTTCAAATATGTTGTATATGAGTGGTTTCTCAACCTCCTTGAGAATTATATCACTAGTTAGAATGATTTTAACATAATTTTCATTGATAAATTTAGTAGCATCATTAGTCCATACATTATTTATCAATAATTCACCACTATTAAAAGAGATTCAAGTGAGACCATTAGAGCATTTAATTATATATTCTATAAAATGTTTCGTAGAACCATATCTCCTTACAGACCTAATGAGGCCTTATCTTTATAAATTTACAAGGATGATTTGGACCGCATGACTTTTATGTTTTTTAAAAGGTCTATTGGAGTTATAAACACATTAGCCTTGGCCTGTGTTGAAGCTATAAATCAAATTTAGCCTCAAGGTCAGCTTGCATATTCCATTCCCAATGTTAATCCCAATATTTTTTGCATTGAATGTCATTCCTAATGCAAATTAAAATATGCTTACTCTAAACCAAACACTAATGTTGAACCAATTACCCTTAAGCCATGCTCATCCAAACCAAAACTAGGATTCTTGAACAACATTACAAATGGATTTCATACTCAAGATCAAATATATTTGGTTCAAATAGCTATTAATAATAATCAAGTTCATAATTCAATTGCACCAAAGAATGAGAATGAATCCATAATTAAAATGGCTCAAAATTTGAGTACTAACTTCCTTTAATTGCAAAACTAAGTAGGTAATACTGAGGATAACTCTAATAGAAATTATGATTATCGAAGGTTTAATAGACCTAAAAAATAGGTTTAATAATGGTAACAATAGTAATAATAATAAAAAATTGAGTCATTTTCAAGTAAGAATAATCTTGAGATTAATATTTATGATGGAACTCTAACTAAATATTAAAGGGTTCACAATACTTCAAAGCATGGTGATTTAGATTGCATTGAATTCTATAATGATATTGAAAAATTTTAGGATGATTTAGCTACAAATGAAGGTGTAGCTAATATAGATAATTCTACATGTACATCTAGTTCTTCAAAGTCATCTATGTTTATTGATACAACCATGATGGTAAAAACATTTGATTTCCCATTCCAAGAGGAGAATGAGCCTGAGGATACCCTAGAAGAGTTGCATGTTTTCCATTAGTACCTAAATAAGACCTATCCTCTAATGAATAGGGAATAAAATCAACCTTTTACAACTTCAACTCCACCAAATAATTTTGACACCCCTCTAGACCTTACAACTGACAATAATCTAGAACCTCGAAAGGGAAGTACTTCTAAACATGATTTTGATTTATCTAGTAATTGCACTAGGGGTGGATACAATATAGTTTAGGACATGAAAAAATTAAGGCTAACATAAATTTGCATAAAATGACTCAAAAAACTGAGCAAGGAGTTTTTTTTCTTTAATCTCTATCTAAGAAGTCCAGTAAGTCACCAAGGGCTATAAATGCCAATGTTAAAATGTACAACAATAAAGTAGACATTCCACCTTTCTTGTTAATAGTCAAAAATTTTGGTGAGAATTTACATAATTATTTATTAAACTTATGTGCTTCTACTAACATCATGCCTAAAGGTACTTATGAATAACTTAGTTTAACCCCAATTAAATCTGATAAGGTTGTTAATTAGATAAATCTAGGGTGAAAGTAATTAGAGAATTATTGAATGTTCATATGAAACTTGTAGCTAAGATAAGGATATAATAGTTTATATAAATCCAAGTGGTGGGTATTCATGATGATTATGGAATGCTACTCAATAAATATTAGAAAAATTATTTGAATGGTTACATGTTTACTAACTATTCACATATGTGGATTCCATATAAGGGAGTTCCAAATTATATCCACATTGAAAGAGAGCCTAAAATGAAACATATGATCACTGAGTACAATGCTATAAATGAAAAGGTCAACATGGCCAATTATGAGTTAAGATTTTACACTCTTGACACTTTTAAGGTATGTGACTCTAAAGATGCTCATGTTATGCCTGTAAAGTGGAAATTATATTTTGATGGTGCTAGATGCAAATTTGGTTTTGGGATAGGGATTTTTCTAGTTAATCCCCTTGGTAAAGACTTTATTACTTCTTACATACTTCAATTTTCATGCACTAATAACTTGGTAGAGAATGAAGCATTAATTTTAGGATTATAATTTGCCATCAAGTATAAGGTCAAAAAATTGCTAGTGTATGGTGAATCTAAACTAGTAATTAATCAAGTTAGAAGTAAATATTAGTGTAGATTGTATTACCTCAAGATATATAAGTTTAGATTTTGGGACATGATAGATTAATTTTATGATTTTAACATTAACCCAATTCCTAGGGAAGAAAACAAGATTTTTGATGAGCTAACCTCAGATGCAATAAATCTTATGTCAAGTCGAGAGTATAAACTAGGAAACCTTATTATTGAGTTGGTTCCATGTCCCTCAATCCCTAATAATATCAACCATTTACAAGTATTCAGTGATGAACAACATATTTTAAACTTTAAAACTAATTCAAGAGTATTTGAGACCCACATCGTTGATGTGGTCAATGAAAATGCTCTTGATGGAGATAACATTGATGACAAAATTGAGAAATTAAGTGATAATAGGATTCCTAATGGCATGATTACCCTAGAAACATTATTTGACATTGATAAACTAGATTAAACTATTAAAGTTCACAAGGTGAATGGGAAATATTATAATACATTTGGCATAGGAACACAAGGTAAACTCCATTTAGTCAATATTGGTACATCCTACACTAATGAAGAATTGAGAAAAGATAAATAATTGTTTTCTAAATAAAAATATACTATAGCATGGCCATATGAAGACTTATAGAGCTTTGATCTTAGAGTCATAACCCATATCATTGATTTAAAGGAAGCTTTCAAGCCTTTTAGTCAAATCCATAGACATGTCTTGGAACCACTGATATACAAGGAGGTCAAAATGCTATTAAATGCAAAGATATTTTTTTCCATTAGAAACTCCCCTTAGGTACCTAACTTAGCACTAGTTAGAAAGAAGAATGGGGAAATTAGATTGTGCATAGACTTTAGAAATTTTAAAAATGATAAATATCCTTTACCTTCCCTTGACAAAGTCATTAAAATTGTTAGTGGTTTAACCATGATGTCTTTTCTTGATGGTTTTTTAGGTTATAACCAAGTTCTTGTGAACAAGTAAGATATATTAAAGACTGCATTCAATACTAAGTGGGGCACTTTCACCTACAAAAGGATAGCCTTTAGACTAATAAATGTAGGTGAAACTTTATAGAGAGCTATGAACCACACTTTCTAGGGGATAATGGGTAAGTGCATTATCATTTACATGGATGATCTTAATATTTTTTATAAAAATAGGGAGGATCATATCTTATACCTACAATAGTTATTTGAAAAATGTAGGAGATATAAATTTTATCTCAATCCCAATAAAAGTATTTTTTGTGTTACCAAGGGAAAATTATTAGGACATGTTATAAATAAAGAGGGGATTTTTATAGACCCTGTTAGATTATATGCCATATCCAAGATAGAACCCCATAATAGTAGAAAAGAATTGAAATCCTTCTTTGGAAAAATCAACTTTGTGAGAAAGTTTATTTCTAGTTTTGAAGAAATTATGAAACCATTAAATGATATGTTGAATAAAGATGTCAAATTAGTGTGGAATGAAGAAAGAAGAAAGTCCTTAAAGGACATAAAATAAACAATAATGTAGGAATAAATATTGATAAGTCTTGATTTTTTAAAGGATTTATATCTTTATTCTTTTGCTTCTGACCATACATTTTTAGTTATTCTAACTTAGAAAATAGATAGATGTGATCATCCTATTGCATTCATGAGCACTAATTTTAAAAATTCTGAGTTAAATTATTCTCTAATTGACAATAAATCATGTGCTTTTGATAAGATAGTAAATAAATTTAGGCACTATTAAAATAAATTACATGCAATACCACTAGACCCTGCCACGAAGCTCATGCTCAACTAATGTGGATTAGGAGAAAGAAGAGGTAAATGGATGTCAATACTTAAATAATATGATATGGAAAATAGGACTACTAAATTGTTAAGGTGTCAAGGATTAATTCAGTTAGTTACTAACACCAATCCCATGTTGAGTGTCATGTAGGTTGAACAACAAAGTTTTTAGCCCAATGATTGGTATAATGCCATTATCTACCTTTTAATCAATAGTAATTGTCCTATAGGGTTAAGTAGAGAGAAAAGGATAGATTTAAGGCTTAAGAAAAAACATTTCTTAATCAAATATAAATTACTTTTTAGGAATAATTATGAAGGAATATACCTAAGATGTGTTTGTAAAGAGGAAACAACTGAGATCCTGAGTACTTTCCATGAGAATCTTGGAAGTGGGCACCCATATGAAAGGACAACTCATAAGATCCTTAGGGATGGTTATTATTGGCCTATAATATTCAAATATGCTCACAAACATGTGAGAGAATGTCATTAGTGCTAGATATTCAACACTAAATAACCAAAAGAAACCATGGCATTAAATCTAATTATGATTGATAAACCTTTTAATCAGTGGGGATTAGATTTTGTGGGGGTCAATAACCATAACTATTTAGATGAATGTAAATATATCCTCACTACTAATAATTAATGCACCAAATGGATATAAGTAGTGGTAACCAAGTAATGTAGGATAGAAGATGTGATAAAGTTATTTGAGGAGAACACATGTACAAGATTTAGAACACTAGTATCTTAAGTTTATGATAATGGATATACATTTGTATCCATTAAGATGACTGATTGGGAATTTGATAATAAAATTATTCTCAAGTTTTCATCAAACCATTACCCTTAAGGTAATGGAGTGTCATAATCAACAAACATAAAAATGATGAAAGCCATTGGGAAGTTTGTTAATAACAAACTAATAACATGGCATAACTTGATCAAGAATGCCATTTGGGTAGACAGAACCAAATTTAACCAAGATTTGAAGGCATCACCATTTCTACTTATATATGTTCAAGAACTTGTAATTCCCATCACTCTCAAGTTCACAACCTATAAGTTCATGTAAGAGTACATCAAAGAAGATTAAAAAAAATTAGGTTTGAGGTTACTTGACATTATTCAAATGGATGATACATAAGAAGAGGGTTTTCCCAATTTTAGTAGACACCAAACCATCTTGGTGAGATGGTTTGACAAACATTTCAAAATTAAGGTGTTCAGGTAAGGAGACCTAGTGCTCCTTTGGGACAAAGCATCTGACCTAAGGGAAAGTATGGAAAATTCACTCCTTTGTGGATTTATCCCTATCATATTGTTGAGATACTGGGAGATAACACCTTTAATATTAAGGACTTATAGGGAGTAGAGTTTAATTTTCCAACAAAGGGGAAATATCTCAAGCACTACTAGTTAGAGTTAGTATAGGTAGGCTTAGAATAGTTTCTTTCATGTTCCTTGTTTGTACATAGTGCATGTAAATATTTTTTTTCTTGTTTTAATTTTCTTTTTATGTGTTTCCCTTTTCTTTGTTTTGTTCCCTAGTTTAAATAAGTCTTTTTCAAGAAAATTCCAATATCTAATACATATAGTTTCTCAAAGGTCAACATATCAAGAATGTAGGTAGGCCTCTTAGCCATTAATTGACCATAGATTCTAAAAATATGAGCTTGATGTTATAGTTTGGAGAAAATAGTAAATATTGGTATCTAGATAAATTGTTCCTTGAAATCTTAAGACTTATTCTAATCTAAGTTTGGTTCTAATGGGGATTTCATATGTTGAGTGAAATTTTGAATTATTGGGACAAAGTCATGTTAACACTTAAAGAACATTATTTCTTGGGAAGAATTTTATGACCAAGGATAATTTTATAAATATTAAACATATAAAAAAATACCAAAACTAGTTAAATTTTTATTCCCAACCTTTGTTGGAAAACTAAATATATAAAAAAAATTCAAAGAATAAGAGCTTTATTGAAAATCAAAAAGCTTTCAGATCAAAGGTGATTTAGGTAACCTCCATCAGGGCTATGGACACTTGGTTGGTAGTGGAATAAGGCCTAGAGTGGATCCAAATGTATCGCTATCAGGGATATGGATGCCTAGTTGGTAGTAGAGAGATGCCCAAGCCCTCCCTATTTATAAAACATGATTCTTAATGAACATCTAAATATGATACAAGTCAATGTTCATGATCAAGGTCTTAAAATCCAAAAGTCATTCTCTAAAGCCTATGGTAATCATTTAAGGAATCAAAAGTACACACACAACATGGCTAAGTTTTGATGTTCAAACCTAATTCTACATGTGTAAAACTTGTTTTTATCATAAGTTGGTCTTAGTAATAGTGAACCTACAAACATGATCCACATAAAATCTAAGGCATGAACCTTATAAGTTCAAACTTAATTACCACCATTGAAGATCTATAAAAACCTTCAAGAAAATCCTAAGTGTACTAAAACCCTAGTTTGTCCTTGTTGTCACTATAATCAAGCCAAAGAGAATTGAATTATCATCTACACAAAGATAATTCAATCAAAATTTAAATTTTAATCTATTAGTGATCAATTTGATAAAATTCACAACAATGGCAGCTTAAAAGAGTGTTTCAAAGGAAGATGTGGAGATGTAATTAAAAATAGATGTTAAAGGACTTGTTTTCAAATAAACCAAGTTTGATGCTTTTTCCTTGAACATAGGAGACATTAATTGGTCAAAATTATTCTGGACTCGATAGAAAATCAACCAACCATCACCCAAGAAGAGGAAAAAATTATCTCATCTATTAGATTGTATGATGATATTGTTTCAATTCAAATGGCCAACCTTCATTATGTGGTAGCAAAGCCTAAGGTACTCTACTAAATTGACATTCCTTCTCCTATTTTCAAGGAAACTAAAATAGATAAGAGCATGATAATTAATTAGCACCATTTAATAAAGGTTGATTATATTTTTACTATTGCATTTTTGTCATATTAAAAGTTTCCCAAACCCAAAATTAACTTATCCTTGATAAATTATTGGGCCAAGGAGCATAATTATAAGGACATCCTATCCATGTGGTTGTATTCTAGAAACTAGGTCTTTTCAAAATTTAAAAAAACATTCCTCTTAGCCAATTTAGACCTAGGATTAAGATGATAATGACTATGTTAAATATATTATGTGGGGATGCAACCAAAAATTATGTCAATCTAGTATGGGTACCCATAGTGTAATTCATGGTAAAAAAGGCAACTTTCCCCACTCTAGGTGAAATAATAAGCATATCATTGAGTGGGTAGATATTTATAATTAGGCACAAAAATAAGACCCAATTTTTCATGATGTCATATATTCTAGATGCTTTATGTATAACTAAAAAAATCCCAAACCAAAGGGAATGGTCACCAAATGGAACACAAATAGTCTCATAATATTAATCTAATCTTCAAATCTATAAATATAGAGATCACATTCAATTTAAATGTGACTTCATCTACCCTACCCTAAGTGAAGCCATAATTAGAACTCCAATTTCTAGAAGTATCCCACTCATCAAAAAAGTTATTGAAGTTATGAGGGATATCTGGTTATATCCAAACTATATGGTCATAATAATTGAAGGGATGTAAAATTATCCTCTAAGGTTACCTATTCATGTCCCTAAAAAACTAGTAGAGCAAGAGGTGGCATACTAGTTGTTCTATGGCATTGATGGTATATGCAAGACCAAAATAAAGGGAATGCTCCATAACTTCCCAATGACAATTGGAAAGACCATGTTTAAGTATTGAGATAATATTGAAGCTACATCCAAACATGGAACATCTTTCAACTTGTGGATAGATGAACTCAAACAATGGGATCCTTATGGGAAATTCAATGAACATTTGACAAATAAAGGATTTCTCAATATACCTTATTATCATGATCCTAGTATCATTGAACCTATTTGCACCAAAGCATCATCTTACTTTGAAGTGACTAGGATATTGAAGGAACAAAACTTGAAGACTGAGTTAAGATTAGAAATAAATCATAAAATGGTTGATATATGGAAATTAGGACCTAGATAATATCATTTTATTGATGGTGAATCATCTAGAGCTTTATCAATTAATACACAAGTAGAAGTTCAAGTGGATCACATGTTTGAGGAGAAAATTCCACATGAAATAGCTTCTAGCTCATCAGTTTATGAACTCCCCAATGAAATAGAATAATAATCACATCAAGAAGAAGTGTACATGATAGAATTGGATCCTAATGAGTCTATGGAGGATGCACTTAAGATGTTATAAATAACTTATGATTTAGATGATGAAGAAGCCCAAGTTTAGGAAACAAAATAAGAGAATACAAATGTTGATGAAGTTAAGTAAGATAAAGGGAAGTCTATAGAATTGGTCCCTTTTGACACTCCAAAAAGGAAAGTCACTATAGTCATTGTCTCAAAGGCTAAGATACCCAAGGTGACACCACCTTTGAAGGAGGTTAATTTATTTAGTGAAGATAACTTGATATATGGTCCATCTATTCTATAATGGTTCATTTATGCACATAATTAGAGAGACTACCCATTTTTCATTATCCTTGGGCCATGGTAAAGGTTATTGACATCCCTTTGCAACAAGAAATGAAGCCCTTGATCATAGTACTGCATGGAGAGGAAACAAAGAGAATAGCCATACCAAGTGATTCAAGAGGTCAATTTGAAATGGATATCCTCATTCCACAAGTGACACAATATTAAGTGGGAGTGAAATTCAACCCTAATATTGTTGGTTTACAAAGGGTAACTGAGAATAAGATCATCCAAGGAGGTGAGGAAACAACTTATCAAAAAAAAGAACCATTAACCAATCTGACTCAAGTAGGAAGACAAAAACCTAGAGAAGACCTTATCTTTGAAGAGGATCCCTTAGAGTTAGCCCAAACACAGATAGAGTAGCTATAATCAACTATCAAGGGAATGAAACAAAAAATGAATAGATTGGAGAAATAGGCTATATTGTCTATTATAGAAGCTACATTTTATGACATGTTTAAATACTTGGAATCTACGAGGTCTAGTTATGATGTAGTGAGCAAACAAGATAATATGGCCAAGAAATAAGTAGCTCAATGACATAATTCATACAATAAGGTGAAGGACTTGGTCACTATTTTGATAGATCAAATCCCAATATTCAAGATAGTCAGCCTAGCCCACTTGAACATGGTTATGGTTGTATTGAAATATATTATCAAGAGCTTGAGAAAATGGAATAAGAGGCTAGAAGGACTCTTTGAGGATAGAAAAAAATTAGAGAAAATATTGGGGAATATATTGGGGAGCATTATTATAGACACGAATACACTCATTATTATTGGTCTAATCACTAATGAATAATTCAAGATCAAGGCTACTCAAGTTATGCAAGAAGTAAAGAATCAAAATCAATAGAGAATATGGGCTAAAACTAGTAGGATCTTGGAAATGATCATAAATGTAGAATAAAATATTAGTGAAGCTAGGAGCATTAGAGATGCACTAGATAGAGATGATAAGGACTTTGGAGACCTAGTAGATCAAAAAGATGAGTTGTTCATAGAATCTATCATCAACCTTGAGTTGATTTATGGACATCATGAAAATTAAATGAAGATCCTATAGCAAAAATAGGAGACCTCAACATTAATGGAGACCTAAAGTCAAATTAGCTTACTTAAGTATGTTATTTTTTAAATTGACATGTACAACATTTTGAAAAGAGAATATTCTTTTTGTAAAGGCAAGAGAAACTTGTAAATCACATTACCTATAGGTTAGTTCATTAGGAGATGTCATAGTTATAGAAAGTTGTAGAAAGGAAACCTATCTATTACACTTGTACAATTGTAATTTGGAAAGACTGACTAACATGCCTCCTTAATTTTCTATATCAAGGGTATTATAAATTATAAAAGGAAGAGGGAGTTTTGAGCAAGAAAACTTTGTGAAAAATTTGGAGTAATAGATGCAAGCAGAGAATTATAATTATTTTATCTCATTTTTTTGTGTGATTGTTATTATGGCTACTCCCTCACTTATCTAATCTAATATTCAGATTTGGATGGTTATTATGAATTCTTGATGTGCACCTTTTAAATGTAGAGTTATCAATTTATGATAATGCTTGATTGATTGAAAGTTCTTAGGTTTATTTTTTTTCTTTAATCTTCTTGTATATTTTATTATGTTATTTGATTTCAAGGTTAAATATTTAAAGTGAATCTAGTTATTATTTGCATTACTTTTACATTCCTTATATGTTTGCCTGATGTGTGATAGGATTTGAACTTAAGTTGTTCCATGTCATATATTGGGTTTAAGTGTATGTTCAAATGAAATTTGAAATTTGTCATAATGTATGTAATGAAGATCAACAACATGTCTCTTCTCTTCCCTACCCTTCCTTTTACTTATTTTTTGATCAATTCACTTTAGACTAGTTTTCATTATAAATATTCATATTAATTTTGACTTTAGACTTAATTATTTAAGCATAATTCAATTCACTTAGTCTAGATTAATTTCATTTTCACAAGTTAGCTATTAGGCCGTGGTTACTCCCTAAAATCAAACATTATAATTCTTTTGAAATAATTTACTTATTATGCCTTTATTCCACCAAAGGTATCAAGAATATCACAACCTGTAACTCATGCATTGGATTCTTTGAATCCAAAAATGAGTAGTGTTTCTTAAACAAATTGAAACCACCTATGATACAATTTCAGGCATCAACACCACTAAGATTAGAAATTTAAATAACATGACTAAAGAAACAAAAAATAGACCTAGAGAAGATTATCTAGATGGGCTAAGAAAAAATACCAAGGGAAAAGGAGGATTATTTAAGGCAAAGCACACGAGAGACAAGTTGACATTCTGGATAATGTGATTTGAGCACTCAAATAATAAATGTAATTTTATATCTACATGGATTATATGGATTAAATTTAAGGTTAGTCTATTTTTTTTTGAAGTTTTGAAGTTTAGGGTCTTTTTTACTTCTTGTATGCTGAAGTAAAGTGTCTTTTGTAGCCCATTTATGTCTTAGGGCTTGCATCTTGCTTGTTTTTTATTATTCCTTTTATTGAATACCCATCATATGTAAAATCAAGTTGAGGGATCCTCATAAAACCATTTTATTTACTTGTATCTAAAAAATATTTCCATTATTTTATAAAATTGGGAGGTAAATAGATAAAATATTGATAAAGATATCTTGTAAGATTTGAAAAAAAGTAATAAATGATTTTTCATTTTTGATGCCTAAAGTAATATAGAAAAATTTTAAATAATATAAGTGATATTTACATGATTCAACAACATCTCATTATAATTTATAAAGATTATATGATTTTAGGAAGGGATTTTATGATGCAAAGGATAATCAAACAAACTCTCTCTATTATTCTTTGTTTTAATACACCTCTTCAATAATGGTCATTGAATCACTATCTCATGCATTGACTTGAAGTTTTATCTAATTTTTTGATGGTGTTTTTAGCATTAATAATACTATTTATATTCATATTATTGTCCTTATCAAACTCATAAAACCCTTCAATGCAACTCTCACACCATACACTACTTCTTTCCTCTTGATAGGCTCTTTTTGAAGCCTTTTTGGACCTTTTTCTCTTGTATGGTTTCATATAAATTAAATTTGAAAATTTTTGGACATTTAATACTATAATATATCCTTTTATACCTCTTTATGAAGTTTCAATCTCAAACTCTTATTGGAATACCCATTTCTAGTTCCTTTTAGGTCATTATTTAGGCCTAATTAGGCCTTCTTCACACTTAGTCACATAGTCCTCTAAAACAATAAATATTCATATAAAATAAAATAAAACATTTCATAATATATTATTAAACATCTCACACTAACAAACTACAAAAAATTGTAAATTTTCACTAGTGGAATCTTTTTATAAACATACTTTCTTTGCAAACCCTAGTTTAGGGCTATGACTATCTTCAATCACTTGAGAACAATGAAATTTGAGTTTTGATCTTTCTAGATAGTTTAAAACTAATGTGATATATATATATTATTTATATATCGAACCCTTTTTCACACTTTAAAATCACTATTTCTCCCCTATCACTCCTTTGTTCAACATTTGTATGATGTTCTTGGTCTCACTGTGTGCATAATCACAGTTTACAGGGTTCCAAGGCCAAAATATTGAAACTTAGACCTCCAATAAGGGTTTTAAAACTCTTCAAAAGGTTTATAAGATCTATTAATCCTCTAAAATCTTGATTAAATCAATAAACACACCTTTAAACATCTCTACTGCACCTTTTAACCACACTTTGTATGGTCACTATCTGCATATGCATCACTCTATAGGTCTATGTTGTCCTCTAAGAAAAGTGACATGAAAATAAAAAAATTGAATTACTAAAATACATTAAACAAAATGAAAAATACTCACCAGTTCATATTAAACATTAGAAGCATAATATTTTTAGATCTTCCTTCATTGAGCAACCTTAACATAGTCATTCTACATGGAGATATGTAGGGAAACAAAGTTTAGTCACTTTTTCTTATATATTGAGAGCATCCCCTCCCATACACTAATAAATAATGATAAATTCCAAAATTCCAAAAACTTATGAGTTTTATATCAATTTTAACCACTCAAACTAACTCTTGACCTTCCAATGATCACTTGCAAGAAAGTTACACATTGGCACTAACACTAAAGTTGATTTTCCATACATTTGTGACCTATGGACCATGGTATAGATTCATGGAATATTTAGTAATGTTACCTAATCAGTTTACACCTTGATTTCTCCTTCAATGTTCACAAAAATCCTAAGACATGCTTGGCAAATTTAAAATTTTGAATTGTGAAAATTGGTGGGAAAGTTCCAATTTAAAATTCTAACCTACCCTTGCACTTATAAACTCTTAAAAAACATTCCAAGGTTTGTTATAAGACTCTCAACACCTATTAAATACCTCATTTATCATAAACCAATTGATCAAACCAAAAAAAAATTAGATAAGCACAAAACATATCATCTAAGAAGGATGATCCTCCATCATACTACTGGGGTGTGAAAGAAACTTTCCATAAAAGTTTGTCAACTTGTTTTGACATCCTCAGTATTTCTCTCTCATTTTCACTTCCAACTAAGAAATGTTACATCATCCTATATCCAAAGTCCCATGAGTGACACATAAATATCCTTATTATTTGACCAATACCACCTTGTCTTCTCCTTTAAGGTTAGCTTCTTACACATTAATCTCCCACTTGATCATCTTTAGCATTTGGTCATTATCATGCAACCAACCTATACATGGAAAAAACAAGTAAATCAAAAAAACCTATTATTTGTCTTATTGGAAACCACACTCTTGTACTTGCATGCTTGTCTTATCTATGCTTGAATTTAATTCTTGTGAGAGTACTACTTATTGTTTCCACTTAGCTCCTACAAGACTCTCAACTTATGTAACCTCATTATTTTTCTCTTATTTTTGTTCACTCTTTTCCATATCCAATGCTCTCAACACACCAACCTTCTTAACAAAGTTTTCTAGAAACTCTATGCTTTGTATGAGGGATATGTGATAGGACAAACTTGCAAACAACCATACCAAGTGTTCATTGGACAACAATTTACCCTACTAGTCTGATTATAAAAATTATGTATTCCTTGAAACCAACTCCTCAGAATACTTCTCAATTGTTACAACCTCTTCTTTTATTGTCTTCAAAACTTTTTCTACATGATTTACACCTTAGCTCTTACTTTCAACTATCATGTTCCTATCCTCCTTTTTAAAACTGACTTCCTTTGGTAAGAATTTCTTCTCTCCAAACATCATCACACTAATTAATCTCACTTTCCATGCTTGATTGTCTTTCAATGGGTTTAGTGTGTGATTGTATCCACCCTTCTCAATGGTGTAAGTGTTGGTTTTCCCATCATGTAAATCCATCCTGACATACTTCCATAGTCTACCAAGAATTATGTGTCACACATTAGTGGGAATGATATCACATAAGATTCTATCCTTATATCCACCAATCTACATATCACTATTCATTCACTAAGACTTGGTGACTATTTTAAATCCAAGAGACCTTATATGGACTTGGATGCTTGCTTCTTTCTAAACCTAATTTAGACACCATCAAGGAAGACACTAGATTATATATACTACCATTATCAACTATGACTTTGTAGAACTTACCATGGCCATTTCACATGGTTTTGAATAGTGTTTTTATTTATGGTAGTTCTCTCTTCTCATGGATGGTATTCAAAATAACTCTATTCATAAACAAGATCTACCCTATTTTACGTTCTTCCACATAGTTTGAAAATGCATCTAAACTATCTTATTCTTACTGAACCACTTGGTTTCTAATCTCACTCCAAGATCTTCCACTTTGAACATCTTCTAGACAATTATATGAACTATGTCCTATAAATTTGTTACACTTGAAGTATTTTCCTGCAAACCAATTGTAACCTCTTCCTCTACCATATGACCTTCCACCTATATAACCATAACCACCTCTACTATATGGAATTTAACTCTCTAAACTACTACCCACTTCTTTTCTTTGACCTTTCTACTGACTTCTATTACATGGATGTCCTCTTCCTTCTTCTTATCCTCTACCTAGGTAACTTTTACCACTTATACCTATATTTAGTTAACTTTTCCTTCTTGAAAACTTATTTTCTGCCCTCAATGCATCTTGATAGGCCTCCTTAACTATTCTAGGTGACAATATGTTTATCTCATCTTGAATGACAAACTTCAAACCATTCATGTACTAAACAACCTTCTCTGCATCATCCTCTATATGTCTTTCTCATAAGGTTAACTTGTAGAATTATCTATGTAATATTTCACCATCATATCATTTTTATTCAAGTTACTTAGCCTCCTAAATAAGCGTGTCTAAAATCCTTTAGGCATGAATTTTTATTTCATCTTGGCCACCATTCTATCCCATGACCTTATCTTATCTTTTCCCCTTCTTTTCTCCTCCTATATGCCATCCCACCAAAAGGATGCATGCCCCTTTAACCTTTTTACTAAAAACTTTACCCTCTTTTTCTCATTTACCTCTTCATTATCAAAGTACTTATCAATGGCTATGATCTAATTAACTAACTCTTCCACATTAAGACTGCCCTCATATATGGGCACCTCCATCTTGGGTTTTGAAGTCACTCTAAGTATTTATCTAATGAACCTATATTCAAATCTACCTTAATATCCTTCCTCTACTACTTATTCATGAGGAATCTCATCCTCTCCCTCACTTACATCACCTCTATTCATCTCTCTTCTCTGAGCCAACTCCATGGCTTGCAGTCTTACCTATAAGTTTCTTACTTCCATTATCAATACATCCACTAATATTAACCTCCTTTTTGATTTTTATGATCCTCATCTTATACCTTACATGTGTCCTTCCTACCTTCTTAGGATATTTTAATCTCTGATACCAAATGACGTAGAGGATAATCAAACTCTCTCTCTTATTCCTTGTTTCAATACACCTCTTCAATAATGGTTCATTGACTCAATATCTCATTCATAAACTTGAAGGTTTCTCAGATTGATGTTTATTTGAAACATAATCATACTCTTTATATTTATATCACTCTCTTTATCAGACTCATAAAACCCCATAATGTAACTCTCACACCATACACTACTTCTTTCCTCTTGGTAGGCTCCTTTTATAGCCTTTTTGGACCTTTTTCTCTTGTATGGTTATGTACATATTAGTTTTATTTTTTAAATTACATTTAATACTACCCCATATCCTTATCTACCTATCTATTATGTTTTAATCCCAAAATCTAATTATAAGACCCTTTTCTAGTTCATTTAGGTCCCTATTTAAGCCTAATTAGGCCTTCTTCACCCCTAGTCACACTATGTCTTCTCTAACTATATGTATTAGTATGTAATCAAATCAAACCTTTAATAATATATTATTAAACATATCACACTATCAAAATACAAATATTTGGCAATTTTCACTAGTGGAATCTTCTTACAAATATATTTTCTTTCTGAACCCTAGTTTAGGGTTATGACTATCTATAGTTACCCAAGAGCAATGAAATTTGAGTTTTAATATTCCTGGATAGTTGAAAAATAATATTATAGATTTTATTTTTATATGGAACCCATTTTCACCTTTTAAAATCATTATTTTCCCCCATCACTCCTCTATTCAACATTTGTATGACATTTTTGGTCTCATTATGTGCACAGTCACAATTTACAGGGTTGTGAGGGTAAGATTTTGAAATTCAGACATTCAATAAGGGTTTACAAAATTTTCACAAGGTTTATAAGTTTAATTAATCATAAAAACTCCATATTTAATCAATAACCACACCTTTAAATATATTTGTTATACCTTTTAACCACACTCTATATGTTCACTATCTACATATGCATCACTCTACAAGTCTATGTCATCCTCTAAGCAAAGTGCCATGAAAATAAATAATTAAAATAATTAAACACATTAAAAAACCTGAAAAATAATTACCAATTAATATTAATCATTATAATTACAAATTTTTTATATCTTCCTTCATTGATCAAAGTTAACACAGTCATTCTACATGGAGATATGCAAGGAAATAAAGTTTAGTCACTTCTTCAATATTACGAGTCTCCATTAATATTTTATTTTGTATTTATACATAACATACATGAATACACCATTAAAAACAAAAAAAAAATACAAAAAATTATGAGTTTTATATCAACTATAACCACTCTAACTAACTCTTAACCTTTTTAATGGTCACCTGCAAGAAAGTTACACATTGACACCAACAACAAAGTTAATTTTCTATAGATTTACGACCTATGGTCCATGGTATATATTAATGGTGTCTTTATTAATGTTACCTAATCAATTAACACCTTTATTTATCTTTTAATGTTAATAAAACTCCTAAGACATGCTTGGCAAATTCAAAAATTTGAATTGTGAAAATTGGTGAGAAAGTGCCAATTTGAAATTATAACCTACCCTAACACTCCTAAACTCTTATAAAACATTCAAAGGTGTGATTTAAGACTCTAAATACATCTAAAACACCTAATTGACCATAAAAAACTATATCAAACTAAAAAAATATCAAATAAGTACAAAACATGTCATCTAAGAAGGATGCTCTAGCATCAATTTAGCAGGTTTATTCACAATATCAATTGAATTTTCTATAATTTAGGGGTTTACTAGTGCATATTCAACATCAGACTCTAATTTATTATATGTGACCTCATATTCATTCATATCTACATGTAATCCAAGCATGATCTCTTGAACTTATTTTCTACCAAGTTGTTCCTCCTATCTAAAATAAAATGTTAATTAGTTATTTTTGGGTTTAGTTTTAGAAAAAAATTTAATAAATTTAATAGTTATTTGGATTAAATATAATATTTTTATTTGTTATTATTTGAAACATATGTTTTGTTGAATTATATTATACCATTTTTTAACTTCATATTATGGTAATCTGTAAGTTTTCAATATTTTTGTACCAACTAAAACATCTTGGGTTTGAAGCAAGATCATATTTGTTATCAACAATATCAATGTCTTGTTGAAAAATTGGAAGTATATTAATATTCATAGAGGAAATAATAAATAATATTCATTAAATAATAGTGAAAATTCACTCTAAATAAGAATTAATTCAAAATATCCTCGATGGATTCTCCAAATTTGTTGACACTAAAAATTATAGTAGTCAACTGATCAACCCTTTCATTTATCATTAAGGTTAAATTATAATTAAATAAGTTTAATCATAAGGGTTCATAAGGAATATATTAATATTTTTAGATTAAGGAAAGGTAATTTAACTATGAAGCACATAAAGATCTTAGAAAATAAAAGAAACTCAACATATTTTAGGAAAATGAACCAATTAACCACAATATTATCAATTCAAAAAAGATTAAATGTTCTTTGAAATAAAAATTCCTGAAATTTAAATATTATTTTGTAATATATTTCAACCTATATTTTAATTTTGTATTTCAATTAAAAGATTTCACTCTTCATATTTGTATATTGTTATTGACTCAATAAAAGAGTGAAATATATTAAAAAGATAACCTCTTGAATACTCAAATTCAAATAATATAAAATATATAATATCAATTCATATAATATAACCCTCTCAAAAATATATAATTATCATCTTTTATTAGTTTGGTTCATGACTTCATTTGATTACATTGTAGGATTATGTTATCTCATACAATTGTGCTCATGATTCTAAGAAAGCTTAATATTAATAAAAATAATGTATTTTTATTGAATAAATTAATTATATAATGGAATAATAAAAATAAACAAACTAATCTAATAAATAAATAAAAAAACATACAATACATCCTAAAAGATAATACAGGATAAACTAGTTAGTAGAAAAAAAATTCTAAATATTATGACTAAAATAATAATCAAAATATTAACAAAATTTTAATATGTTTAACATATATTAAATAAAGAATATAAACAAATTAAAAAATAATTTTATTTTAAAAAATAAAATAAATAATACAACTTGAGTCATTGACTTGAAATGAGAATATTTTTTTACTTATTGAAAAATTTAAATAAAAATTTCATAATTGATGATATTGTATCAAAACTAAAATGTGAAATACTTTGTAATCCCAAATAAAATGTAAATATTTGTTCATACATGTACGTGAATGAAGTATTATTTAGTATCAATAAAATGATATTAATTTTTCTATAACATGTGATTGAAATAATTTTTTAGTCAACAAATATATCAACACTCGAATAGATCTAAAATAATTAGCTAGGTAAATAACTATAACTAAACATAATTGATTATACCAAGTAGTGTACTTCACCATTAGATAATGTGTTATTTATAATTCATACAAACATAAACTTAACTCAAATATTTTACATAGTAAAATAAATGAATATGAATACTCTATGGAGCTCCTTATACCTATATAATTTATATTAGAATAATTTGTCCTTGAAGACTTTTTAAAGTCTTCAAAATGAGTGGGATATAAATTAGAGATATAACTTATCTTTAAATAACAATTTTAAATTTAAAAATTCCAATTTAATTTATTTTAAAATTTAAGTAATAAATAAATTATAAAAGGTAGTTATAAAAGGTGCTTGGGTATTTTAGATAATTTAAGATTAACTAATAACACTTAAATACTCATGGGTGGGGCCAACTGACATTTTTAATTTAAAAAAAATGATTTCCAAAAAATATAAATCAATATGAATTCTAAATATTCACAATAATACTAAATAAATGATAAATATGAAATCATTTATTTTTCATGCATTCCTCATCAAACTAAAAATATCCATATGCATAGTTTAAAGAAAGAAATTTATTATTAAAATTATACCAAATCAATCCATGCATTATCATTAAAATCCACTCATTTTCATCTCTTGAAAAACTAAATTTATCTATTTAACTCTAAATTAATATGTGTGGGGATAGGATTAATAATATAGAAAATGTTCAAGTACAAGGGTTATTGACAATTAATTTCAAACTCATATAAATAAACATTATGAATTATAATATTGAGATATGGTAAATATAGAAAGAACTAAATTCAAAATATGTTCAATTTATTTCAATACAAAAGAGAAATTATATTTTTTGGGTTTAGTATGTGTAGGTAGTTTTAAACTAGAAACAAGTAATAAATATGCAAGATCAATTGTTAGATTCTATAAATTATACTTATATAGTTGTAAACATTATATTCATATCTAGACACTACTATCAATACCAGTGTTTAACTATAACATAGGTGTCAAGTGCTAAATAATTACTAGATATTGATGTAACCAACTTAATCTTTATAAGTTTTCTTTTGCCTTTCTACTTATATATTCAAATTTAGGATATAGGTTTTTGTTCTTTACCAATTTATCAAACCCTATTTTTCACCCTTCTTCACCCTTATAATGAGTTTTATAGAAATGGTTTAGTCTTCTCATAGTGTAGAGATAACCACAAATATCCCTCTATTAATGGGTGTAACTTACATAGCTAATACTCAAAGGAGGGCCTCAAACTTATGTGGTTATCCCTTATGTGTGAGAATGCATGTGCATAAGAGTGAAATATACTATATGAATATGCATTAATTGATCTATCTTATAAATTGAAAAATATCACTCATAGGATGCTCTTTGAATGCTTCAAGCTACAATATCACTATTATGTGTAGACACTAAATATAAATTATATGCAACCTTAGTCTTTCACACTTGATAATACCTATAACTATTATACCCTTTAGTTATAAGACATTTAAATTGTTGAAAAGCTCACATTAACTATATATTTGTGCCAAATTTATTATCACTTAGTTCAACCACTATTATTCTTATGACCATCCATTATATACTATGAAAAATTATATAAATTTGGTTATTATATTTATTTACTATTTTTGGACTTGTACCTATTTTATAGCTTCCTAAATACTTGCATCCTAGTTAGATGCTTGCATCGATATGAGTGTCGACTTTCAAATTAAGTGTCTAGTGCCCAATATTCATCTACTTTGTAAATGAAACATATCCTAAATGTGGCTTAAGTTATTTATTTAAAAATGGATTGTAATAAATATAAGATCAACCCTCCATTCCATATTTAGAAAATACCTAGAAAATATTGGGAACTCAAAAGGAACATACTAAGATCACTCAATCAAGTAATCAAGTGAGAAAATATACCCTAGTAATCCCTATTTCCATATAAGTCATATGAGAAATATACCCATCGATTTGAATTACTAAAGGAACATCCCATGAGCCATATTGTCTAAGTTACAAGTTAGGACACTGTATATACTTTCTTATCACACATTACATCCTCATACACACAAAATACAACATGTAGAGGAAAACTTCATAAGTATGAGGCCCTTTTCAGAGTATTGGATATATATTCAATACCCATTGATAGATGGGTCTTTGGGGTAGCTCAACATCATGTGACCACTAACCTATTTTTCATAAAGTCACTCCAAGTGTGAGGAAGTTAGGGTTTGATCATTTGACAAAGAGTGGTAGAATATGCATGCAAGATTAATACACCATAAAATAGGTGACAAAATTCTGAGAATGATCTAGGTGGTTGAATCTGGATCAAATCACTATTCCATACTAGACACTTGTGTCTAACTTAGACACCAATCCTGACATAACCATATATATCTAATGTAATCATCTAATGTCACAGAATGAAAAATTATAAAATCTGATGATTGTTCTAGAATCCTAATATAGTCCACTTCTATCTTGTTTAGCCTAAATTTACATACACATAGTAAACCATCTACTCTTATTTTTAATACATTGAAATATCAATAAATAGTATTAATTTATATTTTTGTCATACAATAGTATTATAAATTTAGAATATTATTTATTTGAGTTTGAAAATTAATTGGTCTGATATAGATCTATTTATCACCCATGTGCTTATTCATTCCTATATTCTTAATTGTATTGTACCCTTATATCAAAATTAGTTTTAGGTTATAAAATTGATGAGTTTTAAAGTGAAATTAAAACTATTGATTGATATTATAATGAATTAAAATCTAGATTATTTATTTGTTTTATTATATGTATGTAAATATAGGATGAAACATGTTAGAATTGGATTGGATCAAGATTACGTAATGGTTTTTAGATTATATAGTTTTTTATTTTGTGATATTAGATGATTGCATCAAATTTGAATGGTTACATTGACCTTTGTGTCTAAGTTGGACATAGGTGTATAATACACAATAATGAGTAAATATGGATGAAACCACCTAGAACCTTCTAGGTTTTTTGTCACCTCTTTTTCTAGGTTTGTCTCATTTCTTAGTTTTCTTAAAAATTTATTTTATATTCCAAAAATTAACAACCAATCATTTTATATTTATTTCTCTTCATTTGGCACATTATGGTGAACCTAAAATTTGGTCTCCAAACCCTAGTTGACATAGGGTTTCCTTATCTTTTTTTTTTTTTTTTAAAAATTCTAGTTTCTTATTTCAAAGTGTTAAAAATTAAAATAAATCTTTTTTTTTTCTAAATTATGTTAAATATGGATAATATATTGAGAAATTTTATTTCCAATAGCTCATTGTTATCATTTCTTTTTATATTGTATACATTATTATAAATTTTAGAAAAACCAAATCAAATAATGATCTTAATCATGATAAAACTCATAATTCTCTTTACCAATCTTGTTTCAATAATATTAAACCTCTTTCTCCCAACCCTAAGGAGGGTCATAGATACCATCCCTTTAACCAAGTCTATGTTATCACTCCTTCAAGGGGTAAGGTAGATGTTATATGTATGAATATTCAATTATAGGTACCTAGGTTTTGTACTTGTGAAGATATAAAATATTAAATCATCTTTATGAGCAAGTTAATAGAAAAATTACAAAATAATTTAAATTCCAAGATCACATCATTGGAAAATTAGATTAAATATCTAAAAAAATAGAAATATTATAGTGTTAACCATTTGTTTGCATCTTCATCTACCAATTATGTGACCAATAAGGTTTCATATCCAAATGAAAAGATACAACCAAATATATCTAGAACATGTTATTCAAATATTGTATCAAAGGTCAATAAGAGACCAAGTGTAATCCTAAGAGAAATTATTTGTAGCAATGCATTCAAATTACCTCCTCCACATCCTATAAGGAGATCCAAATACTATTATTTATATAATAGAATGCATGGGAATCATACACATTAATTTTATGCATTAAAGAACAAAATACAAAGCCTCAAAGATAGTGGGAATCTTATCATTGATATATCACTCAAGAAAACCACTCACATTATAAGTACCTATCTTAAATCACAAGTACAAAAACAAAAAAAGTGTTTTTACCAAATAAAAACTTAGAGCAAAAATAGTTGTAATTTCCAAACTTAGAGAAAAGACATTCAAAAATAAAAATTAAATAGCGTATAATTTTACCTCTCAATAATGATACTTAGCTACCAAAAGAATATGGTTTTGGAAAGTAATATTTATAAAACTTTGGTTTTAATGGTCAAGGGTTAGGAAATCATTCATAAGTCATCACTCATCCTATTTTCACATATAATAAAAATGACCATAAAGGCTTGAGATATATTGTAAATATAAAATTAAATCATTCAAATATGTATATCCACTTTATTAATGCAAATGAATAGGAACCTACAAATGTAAGCAAGTCCAAGGAAAGTGAACAAATGAAATAGAATTGTTTCATAAACACTAAGAGGAAAAAAACATGATATAAAAGGAACATTTACCAAAAGATCTTTAAATGCATCCAAAGGATAATGTAAAATGGGTGCCTTCATATGAAGCAATTACCAATCATTCCTCAAAGCATAAAATCATTAAAATTTACATAAATGGCAAGAAAGGTCAATATGTTATAGTTGACCCACCTTTTAAATTTAATATATGTTCCAAAATTTTATTTACATCTATGGGATATAGTATGGGACACATGAGTAAAGCTAATGCATTTTATTTTTGTGCTGGACCTATTCAATGTAATGTCACACATGGATCATAATCATGTTTTACTATGTTTCATAGTAGTCCATTTTTTACTAAATAATTCAAAACTTGGGAAACTATGGTTAATATCAATGAAGGAAAACATATATAAAATAAATTAGGGTTTCGGGGCCCCTTCAAAACCTGCTTTTACCTTAATCTAAAACATATATAAAATAAATATATAACAAAATGAAAAAAAATACAATGATATAATTACTAATTATACTATTCACACATATGGCACATATTGTTCAAGAAAGGTTACATAGTTACCACTCACATATTCTCATCCTCATCTTGAGATCATTGGATTGCTTGTGTATTTTAAAATAACCCATGATAAAATAAACATATTTCAATTACATATACATTATAAATAAAATATATCACTCAATAATGGGTTCCACAAACCCCCATTCCTTCTATTGTTTCTACACAACCACAGAGTCTTAATATACATACACATGTTATCACAGATCCTACAGTGCTAGATATTACACCTATACATTATCCTTTGAAATAACACCATTTAATTTCACCATGTTCTAATTGGGAGATACCTATGATCATCCCTTGTATGATATCATAGGATAATATTTTATTTTTAAATATTCCAAAAAATCTAAAAAAAATAAAATAAAACTCCAAAATCCAAAAATATTCAACATTTTTATGTTTTTATTAACTCTTATGAATTTATGTTGTTGGTTAAATGTTGGTATATAGCATATTATTTATTTTTATATGCACATGTATTATTCATGAATATTTTTATTTTGATGGATGCATACTTAGGCACATGATATATGCATATACATATGTTATGTCTTCTGTTGATAATCAAAATTACCAAGTCAATGAATCATCCCTTTTGCCTATCATGAATGTTAAGGTATAATCGTACTAGTATAATGGTTAACATATAATAGGTTACAAGGGATATAAAAGATGTGAGAGGGGTTTTAAATATTCTAGGAAAATAAACAAGTATGCCAAATATTGATCAATACTTCATTATAAGTTTAGAAATCAATTGTTCTATTTAAGTATAAAGGAGACATATGTGAATATATAATCTATCCTATCCGAAAAAGAATATATATGATTAATATAATATCTTGAAATAAATATTTATGTTCTTTATAATTATTATTTCTCCACTCAAATGCTTTGAAATCATCAAGTTCCACATAGAAAAGATCAAAATAAAAAAAACACAAAAACCTGAATGATAAAAATAAAATATTTCAATAAATACCAAAGAAATAAATCAAAATAAAAATAAACATAATCAAACAAGAAATAAATTTGAAACAACAAACAACTAAATTAAAAACCAAAACTAACTTAACTCTAAACTTAAAAATAAAACAAATTTAGTAATAAACTAAACTAAAAGAATCAACAATCTAATAAAACTTAATTTAATTAATGCAAAAGGAAAACTATAACAATAACTAAATATGTTCTAATAATTAAACTAAGCCTAAATAATAATAAGAGATAAATGAACAACTTAAAAAATATAATTAAAAGAATTAAATTAAAATAAATAAACTATCAAATAAACCTAATTATTTAAGAAAAGGCTAAGTAATTTAAGAAACACAAAGAACAAGATTAATTAATGACTAAAATATAATACGAGAAACTAACTAATCTAAATTAAAACTACTTAATTAAAATAAATAGCATAAAATAAGATACATGAATAAAATAGCAAATTGTGATTCTTCAAAAGAGTCATCTTAACAAAGATGGTAAATTTTATTGAGAAACAACATTTTTAGTAACTAAATATTTTATATAACAACCAATACAATCCGAATGGATTAACCACATGTCACATATAGTGAAATATTAATCAGTATTCAAGCCAAGTAGTTCAAATTATTTTCATATGACTGTAAATTTTTAATCATCATAAGATATTGAACCTAATAGATTCTAGATAATTGTTTTATAAAATAAACAATGAAACCTAAGCATACCTATGATAATGAAGCATATTACTTAACTGACATAGAATGTGTTCTTGATCTATCTATAAAAGTTGCTTTATCTCAAAGATGTTGTAAATAAAAGAGTATTATGATGGACTTTGAAATAAATCAAAATCTTCAAAAATACCTATGTAATGTTCCTCCTCCTCATAAACACTACGATATTAATTTATAAACCCTTTTTGAAGAGATAGTTCAATGATAAGTTATACCTAACTTTAGTAGTTAGTTATTATATAAGTCCTAATAGAATTTAATTAAGTCAATTATATTTCAATTAGAACTTAGCTTTAGTTTCAAGATTTTAAAATAAGTTTTAAGAAAAAAATAAATATTAATAGACCAAAAGGGACATACTCTAATCAGTGGGGGCCCTTAGACATCAAAACATATAAATAAACCTATTATGCATAAATATTTAAAATTACATAAGTTATTTAAATTAAAATTACATCTAATATTTAACTATATGCATTATCCATATGTTCATGTATATTCCACATCAAAAAAAATATACTGTCTAAAATGATTTCAAAAATTGTCAAACCATTGTCAAAATAAATTTTTAAACAATATTAAAATGTATGAAGTATTTGAAATTGTGTCGAAGTATAATAATTAAACATCACTCAATCATCCTATTCCTCATCATAATCTAAAATCATTTCTATCAATGGATATCCCTTGTCAGTCAAATACTTTATATAACTCTTGGTGGTAACATGAAACTTAATTAGCTTGATGGCATCTTCATTGTCTTCATCATACACTTCCATCTTAACCTTCTTTACAATATTGGTGATGGTTTGGGAAGTTGAGGGACTTATCTCATGTATTTTATGGTTAAGAGGCATCGACCTCTCTTCTTCTATCAAATGATGAGGAAAATTTGCAAGATTCAATTTTTAGCAAGTTTCAACTAGGTTCATAGGTTTAGGTGATGGACTTTTACAATTAAGAGGCACTAAGGTACAAGAATGCAATTTATCAACTTGTTTCAAGTCATTTTTAGGAAATGGCTAATGATGTTGTGGAAAGTGATGAAATACTCAATTATGCTTAGATTTAAAAGTTATTTTCATATGTTGAGCTGAACAACTTGGATTCCTACATCCACAAGGACATGTTTTATAATAAGGTCTTCTCAATCCTTGATTTCCTTGAGTGTTTATAGGATTAAATGGAAAGGAATCAATAACATCCCCAAAAGTGGGATTTAAGGCATCAAAATTAATGCTCATCTGAGTTCCTCTATTAGAGGGTCTAGGGAAATTCCTACCAAGTCTTTTACCTCCAGTAAATGACCTCTAGAAGAAAAACTATGAGAAGATGAAGCCTGTATATTTCATGTTTGATCATTCCTCCATACATTACCATAATAATAATTAAAAATGGGAGCTGTCCACCTTGACATTTTTTGAAAGATGAAACAAATAAAAAACCTTGATTACTTACTTGTAATGAAATTGTTCTCAAGCATTTATTAAATACATATAATGCCATATCATAAATTTATTAAAATTTGAAACATCATCTCAAAACACAGTCTGATAAGTAACATTATTATGATAAATAACCATGTATTTTTTCATGAATTTAAAATAAATAAAAAATATACCTAAAAAACATATAAATAAATAATAGCTACTCAGAATCTCATTGATTTTAGTAAATTAATATCTAAAAATACTCTCAACTATTGTAATACAAACATTCAAATTTTTATCTTTTCATTTAACTATGAATGTCAAAATAATATGATGATGACACTATTTAACTAAAGAAAAATAATCTTCTCATATCCATGTATAAAATATAACAATGCCAAAAAATAATTTTCCTCATCCCAAAATAAATTCATAGATCAAAAACTATAACTTCGAACAGAAAAGATATCTCATATTGAAACTTGCATGCATGAAAATACAACAATCATCAAATATTTTATGTAGTTATTTTCCAACAAATAAAAATTTACCAAATTAAAATTACACACAAGAAAACAAACTTATAATTGAAAACCAAAAGTCTCATGCAAACCCATTTGTTATTTCTATTTGCCAAAAATATTCCCAAATAAACTAACAGAACTATCATACCCAAAATTGAGAATAAAAAAACTTTTCCAAAACAAACTAACATGAAACACCCAAAAATCATATCTATCTATCATGATAATTTCCTAAAAACTAAACAATAACTTCATAATTTGAAAACCATTTTCAACTTAAATTTAATAAACATATATCTTGAAAACCCAACTTGTTCGGGCAACATGCTTCTATCATATTAATTGACATCTAAAATTTTCTTACCAAACCAAATAGAATGAAACATATATATGAAATAATAAATAAAAAATGACACACATTTTATTAGATATTTGAGGCATCAAAATGTAAAACCAACTAGACATAAACCAAACCCAACACTTGAACATAATAAAAATCAATGAATGGCTCTTATTTATGAAACTTCCATCATCATTTCTAACTTAAATAGATAGATAACACCCTTATTTCAAAAAACATTACAAACTATAGTAAAATTTAACATGCATCATCTATGTGTATATGGATTTAACATTCACCAAAAAAATTCACATTAACTTGCAAAAAACCCTAATATCAATGAGAATAGACATGTATTTCAAAATATTTATCTCATATTCACTAACCATCAACCAAAATTTTATAAGATAGATTATCTAAAAATTGAAACTCGTTTATACTCAAAATAAAATAACCCACCACATGTATATGTATCATTTTGAAATAAATAAATAAAGTAATACACTGCTAAAGTCTATATCATTTTCTAGTGAATCTTAAACCAAAACTGCATACTTAAACCAATAACAACTTCAGTGTAAACCTCATGTGAATACATATAAACCAAACTAAATCCAAAATCTTTCAAGAAAAATAAATACTTCATAACCCAAAATGTACTAAAAGAAAACATATATGATTCAAACTATAAATATTTCTATTATCATCTATATTTAATAATGCATCTTAATTAAAGTGAAATGATTCAAGACTTCATGTATATCAATGAATATTTTAGAATTAACTTTATTCTTGAGATACCAAAATTAAAATCCATATCTCATCTTCAACTCGCCAAATTTCATAATTTTTCCTTGCTTTTAGAATCTCAATTTTGTAACAAGCTTGTCCAAAATGATGGTTACCAATGTAAAATTACCTTTTGTATATTCTTGGATCCACAATAATTGACCTTGCTAAATGTTTCAATAAAATTGGCTACCAGACTATCAATAGTCCATTGCTAACTTTATCTAAGTTCTTTGGTGACCTTGATAAAACTTAAACATGATTAGAGCTTCTATTAAATAGATCACTATATTTCTTTTAACGATGCACATACCTTGAGCTTTAATTTCATAAATTCCATGGGCTCAAAAAAATCCCAAGTTGTTTACCATATCTCTATAACATTAAATGCACACAACTTTCCATTTAAATGATATCAAACCACTGCTTCAAACCCCACTATCAACACTAAACACCTAGGTCATTATTGAGTTTCATTTCTTCCACTCTAGGTCTATATTACCACTTAGATCAAATAGCATTTGGCCTTTAGTTATTAGGTTATAATCCATAGGTATTTTATCCTTTAACATGAAATGATCTTGAAATAAAATGTTTATAGGTCCTAATGTTAATACTTTAACATAAACCTTTAGGTCTTAGGATATAAAACCATTAGGTTTAGAAATAGTTCAAATTTAAATCATTTCTAAGTTATAAGCTTGATAAAATATATATTGAGACTTCAAATATGACCAAAATAATGCCAACATAAACCAGTTTTATATTACTTTCATGATCAAAATTATCATTTTATCAATGAATCTATGCATCAAACCATAAATTCTCAAAATTTGACTACTAGCGTTATATTCACATGATCCACATGATCAAATAAATATTTCCCTTGTAATTCTTATACATGTTTAATATTTTCATTCAATCCATTGAATGATTGCAAAACCACTTTATAATGCATAATAACAATTTCACTAAATGCAAAAGTCATAATAAACATTCATCATAATAATTCATATTCAAATGATGTAATGAACTAAGACCCATGGTTAGTAATTTTATATGTTATGATAAACTCATAAATATGATAAAACACTTGTTTTAAGAATATAAAAAGAGGGGGTGTCAAAAATAGGCTCAACATTGGTGACCCTAGTAGTTGATTTGAAAAATGAAATGAGGTAGCTAAATGAAAATTTGCCTATTTAAATATAAAACACTTAAGAGTGTGATCCAATTTAATCATTTCTCAGGTATCTAGACATGAACCCCATTTGATAATAAAACTCTTTTTAAAAGGATAAAGTGTTTAGTTAGCATGGAACAAATAAAATGATAGATTAGATTGGGAGTTTAGGGTTGGATAAACAATCAAATACAAATGTCTTAAGCATAATTTTTGAAAACAATTACTTATTGAAATACATCAATAACTCGTTCAAGTTTATTTATAAATCAAAATATAAATTATTTCATGTAAACCATTTTACCATGATTGTATATTTATAAAAATACAACAATCTCCATGTACTTTTCTTTCTTTTTAATGAATAACTTGTTGATGAACATAATTAATCCAATCAAAAGAAAACAATGACATAAAATAAACACAAGAAAAAGAAAACAAATGGAAACAAACACAACCAAAATTATTATTAAAAAAGAGAGAGAGAGATATTGATGAAATAATTTCAAATGATGCCCATTAATTAAATAACATAGCCAATTTTCTTCCACATCTTGTAAGTGAAAAGAATTTTCTCCAACTATAGTAGCAATCTTATATGGTCCTAACCAAAGTGAATCAAACTTATGATTCTTACCTATATCTTCATGGGGTTTATCCTAATAAATCACAAGACCACCAACCTTAAATGTTTCCTATAAACCTTTTTATTATTATTTTTTTCAACTTTCTTTTAGCTTCTTCCAACTTTTACAAAGCAATAATCTTACTTTCATCTAAATCTATTAAATCACTAAGTATTTATTCAATTAAATTTGTATCTTCTAATAAATATTGAAAAATAGTATGAATAAATGATATTTGTAACTCTATAGGTAATGTAGCTTCAAAACCATAAGTTAGCATAAAAGGAGAATATCTATAGCTACCTTAATGATGGTATAATTAGCCCATAACATCTTAAATATCTTAAGATGCCAATTTATTTAAATTTCACAAACTATTTTCTTCATAATATAAATCATATTTTTATTCATAGATTCAATATGTCTGTTCTCTTAAGGGTAATACCTAGAAGAATGACTAGAAATAATAGAATATTTTACTAGAAATTTTAAGTATTCATTTGAAACAGATTGAGGACCATTATCTGAAATAATATCATAAGGTATTCCAAATCTTAAAAAAATCTAATTTTCAAAGAATGAAATAACTTTAGATGTAATTAAACTTTATAACACTTTTACCTTAGACTATTTTTCAAAATAATCAATTGTAGTTAATATATATATGGCCAATAAAATAAGGAAGATGAATGTTTGATATAAAATCAATTTCCCATTTAGTGAATGGTTTTTATAAAAATTATAGGATTCAAATGCATTTTTGGTAACCTATCCCTACCAACAAATAATTTACAAGGCATGCAAGAACATACCAACTTATAAACATCTTGAAACAACATATGTCAATAATAATATGTACATAAAATATTCTAAGCTATAGTTTTTGTAGCGTAATGGCCACCATAGTTATCTTATTTATATATTCTAAGTACTTTATGGATTTTATCATGATTAATACATCTCAACAATACTCCATCACAATGTTTATAAAACAAAAAGTTTTCTAGCAACCAGAATTTAAAAGCTTGCACTCTTAATGATCTCCTGTCTTTTCTCCAAAATTTTATGGCAAGCCTAATTTTGAAAATAATATAAAAGATCATCGTACCAATCATGTTTAGCTATTAAATAGTCCAAATCTTTCATTTCAAGTCCAAACTTAAAAGTTTTTAAAAAATAACAACCTTCATAGATTAAAAATGAGGTTTTGCATTCAATGAATCATCAACAAATACAATAAAAAAGTAGTATTATAATAATAATTTTTAGACAAATATTTGGTTAAATAATTTCCTTTCATAGTTTTAGAATTTTCAAATTCAACGTCAAACTCTTAGATTTTTAAAATCCACATTGCCAATATTTTTTGAATAGTAGGTTTTTTTAAAAGATAAGATAAAATAATTACATTATATCTTATGATAAATTTATTTCCCATCAAGAGATGGAAAATTTTAATTAACAAAGAAACCAAGGATTAAACAAATTCATCAATAAGAAGGTACCTAGTTTTTGTGTCTTTCAAGACTTGACTCATATATTCGATGGGTTTTTCATCATTATTTTTATATTATTATGTTATTATAGCACATATAGCTTTATTTGTTGTATTAATGTAAAGAATAAAAGACTTAGAAATATCAATTTTAGTAAGCACCAGTGCATTTATAATAGTATTTTTCACATTGTTAAAAGTATAATCAAATTCTACATCCCATGCATATGACTGGTTTTTCTTTAACAAAATCTACAAAGGATTTGATTTATTATCAAATTTTGATATAAAATTATGCACAAAATTAAGTTTTAAAAAGAAATACCTAAGACCATATTAATTTTTAGGTGGATGTAGTTATTTGATTACTTTAACACATTCAAGATCAATTGAATTACCATATTTAGAAATAATCTATCCTAATAACTTACCTTTAGTAACACAAAAAATAGATTTCATAGGATTAAGGGAAATACCATATTTTTTACATATTTCATATAGTTCATGTAAATTATCTAGATATTTCTTTCTCTTTTTTGAATTAACTAGAAGATCATCTAAGTAGACTTGCATAACAATGCTAATTAAATCATCAAATGCTACATGTATAACTTTTTGTAAATTTACACCTATGTTCATGAGACCAAAAGGCATTATATTAAAATTAAAAGTTTCTCTTTGAGGTTTGAATTTTTATTATGCCTATCATCTAGATTGAAAAATATTTGGTTATAACCAAAAAATACATCAAGCAAAGACTTCATTTTAGATCTTGAAAATTGTTGCAAAATTTGATCTATACTTGTAAGAGGAAAATTATCCTTTACACTAGCTTTATTTGGATCTCAAGATCTACACAAATTATGATATCTTAAATTTTTTATGCACACGTATTAGATTATCCACCCATTCAAAATATTTTATAGGAATAATGACACCACCATCAATCATTATATCAAATTATTTATCGATGTTATCTTAAACTTGTCCTTTGTATTTTCTACCTAATGAGTTTAATACTAGGATTAATAGGAATATCATGTTTTATATAGTTAATATCATACAGTTTTAAGTATTTATAAGACCAAACAAAAATATCAATATATTCTTCAAAAAGTTTAGTAAATTTCACCTTCTCATCAAGAGTATAGTGTATTCCCAAATAAACATGGATTATAAACTCACCAAACTAGCTAGTAACTTATTATTATTCAATTAAAAATAGTATCCAAAACTAAGAACATAATCATCATTATCAAAATAATTTCCTTTAATAATTACATCAATATGTTCATCATAGTAAAAATAAGCTAGTTTTCATTTAAATCAAGAATTTTAGGTTTAAAAATATCTTAAAAAAAATTAAATAGTAGGTTCTATATCATTCATGGTAGAATTAGATGCATTAACAACAAGTGTATCAGCTTGTATATTAAATTTTCTAAGAATATGGGTGATATTAAAATCTTCAAAACTTTCAAGTAAGGACCAAATTTTTTGAGTATATTGATGAAGACAAGTTTGGTTTATTTTATAAAGTTTCCTTACCTATCTGATAACTAATTAAAAATACCCAAATACCTCTAATTATTCAACATTCAATTTTATAACCTTTTCTAAACCTAGACATAAGGGTTAAAATTCTATTATATATTTTTTAGTATTAAAAGATAATTTATAGGCATAATGAAAAATCTAACCTAAAGGAAAAATGAGACAAATTATTGTACCACTTCCAACTTTTGAATAAGCACCATCAAACTATAAATTCCATAAATCACTTCTAAAAAAGATATCTTGATATTTTTATTTAGGCTCATCAAGGGTTATTAACTCCTATGTACCACAACTATCATTAGAATAGAGTCAATATGATTACTAGACCAATTATATTTTTAAATAAAATAAATTTTATTCTCATTTGAAACCTAAGAAGTATCTTTTTCGATAAATGGCCCAGTTACTTTAGACTAGTCTCTACCCAAAATCATTTCATAATTTCTAGGAATATCTAGAATTTGAATATTAGTCATATATTTGATCCTTTCATTTTGTGTAACTTTTATCACAATATCTTCAAACTTACCACATATTTTTATTTGACGTGAATCAAAACCTATAAGTTTTCTATTATCCATTTCATAAGATCTAACTAATTGATCAGTGATAAATGTTTGCATAAAAATATTAGATGCACTTGTACCTAAAATTTAGTTATGCATAAATTTTTCAATAATTTTAATAGATATATAGAAAGGTGGAATGTAATCTATAGGAGGCTCATATATCTCAGAAAAAATTGCTAACTAATTTTGTTCACAATTTTCTTTTTCCTCGTGGAATCCTAAAACATTTTTATCATTTGGATTTTTAATTGCCTCATTAATTTTTTCAAGTTGTCTTGGCAAAATAACAACCTTCAATAATTAAAATCCTAATTTTATGGAAGAGAAATTATTGGCATCCTAGGTTGCACCCTAGTTGAGAAGGAGATTGTTCAGGTCCTCTTGCTCAAACCAAGTCTAACATGGGAATGACCCTAGGTTGTGGGTCACTTAATCTTGGATCAAACCTCTGGAGAAGGCCTACTTCCTTTTGGGTCTATCACCTATACTAAATATAAACTAGCTTCTTGATGGGAAAAAGGGAGAGAGACTAACAATAATCTATGAAAGCATGAAAAAGGGGGTGATGTACCAAATGTTTTGATCCTTATATTGCATAAAACACACTATAAGATGCATTCAAGACTGTATAATATCATTTCACTCACTCTTTGATTGACCCTCACATAGCTATTTCACATAAAGTCATGGGTTAGCTATTTACTTGGCATGAGAGGGTAGTTATCCACTTTTAAACTGACCAATAGATGATATATGCACTTAGAATGACCTATGAGAACTATCAAAACACTACATGAAGGTGAGAAAACTTAGATATAGGTAAGGAAAAAATATATTCACTTAACCACGTCAATTAACTCATGAAACACACTTTAATTAAGCTTATAAATAGATAACTTCAACCTTTTATTGCATCATATGGGTGTTATAGTAAAAATCTTGCCAGACCAAAGAAGGATGATTTTCAAGGCTTAGAAGCCTATATTTATAGTAAAATGGGATGAGAGAGATGGGGATCATGCATATAAGGATGGAGAAGGGAGCATAATGACCAAGATTTCCAATAATTTTGATGTTGATGCTATTACAAAAGATCATAATGCCTAAGATTACTTCAGGAAGGTGTACATAACAACCATCTCAATCTCTTTTAATATATTTATGGATTTCATTGATGTTCCTTACTATTACAATGATGGTATCAAGTTGTTTAAAAGCTAAATTCTAGCATTAAAGTAGTTACAATGGCTGGATCAATCTATTGTGGTGTTGTTTTAGCATGGATTTCTCCCTACTAGTTCATATTCAGAGTATAAGAATAGAGAAAAGGGGTCATAATCATGTTGATAACTTTCGTGATGAACCCATCAAAATCGATGTGTCTATCTTCGTGGCCTCTCTTTGAAATATTTGTTTTGGTTCAACCTCGACCATATTTGGCTTCAAATTTTGATATTATAATTTAATCTTGATCTAGGTTCTTAAGAATGTGCCACCTTATATCTATTCATTTATTCTTAGGATCCTATTGACCCTTTGACCCTATATGCACCATCGATCTACTTTGGTATGATTAAATGTACTCCATTGATATATTTGAGCCCATTGGACTTGTTAGTCAATGTGTAACATTATATATTATTATAGTCACCTAATATCTTGACACTTATCATCTTAGCATTCATCCTTGGGAACTTTGACACTATAATTTGATGCACATCATTGATCTATGACTACACAACTGAATGCATGCCATAGGATATTTAGGACCCACTAACATCATTGATCACCTACTTAATTTTAGATTTGATCTTATATTTTTATATTTGGACACTTTTTAAGTGTGCATTATTCCTTGGAACATTTAAATTCAAATGGATATTTGTCATATCTTTAACTTGACATCCCTGTGCCTATCCCAGATTGTTAGTTTAACTTTAAAGCTTTATATCTTGAGATAGAAAAGATAATAAGATATTAAATTTTTAGAGGATAATCTAGGCATGAAAAACACCATATCCATATAACTCTTTGACCTTGGTTTAATTATCAAGTGCATCTATCAAATGTGTAATTATAATGATATATTTACTTATGAATGACATGTTATGATGGTCTAGCTCCTTAAGATCACCAAATTCACACTTTAAACCTACTTGAAGTGTTTCAAAAGCTTGAAAATGCTATGTGATCTCCTCTTTAATTTCATATACTCCTTGTGACATTGAATCACTCTTCAATCAGGACCCTGCTTAGCTTCTTATTATGGATAAGTAAAATTTTGGTATGTAGGCCAAATTTGGCCAACATATTTGGTAACTTACCTAGGTATCATGCCTACTATGCTTGAGAACTTGGACCATTTACATGAATCTTGGATTTACCAATAATGATAAATATGATCAATGACTGCAAAAAACCTTTTGACTTGTAAAGATAATGAATTCCACCAAACTAGGGAAGGGAACAAATAAAATAGGGAAGCTAACTAAATAAATAAAAAATAAACAAATTAATGTGCTAGGATAATACTTGGAGGAAATCCAAAAAAAACTATGTACAGATAACTCAACCTTCATTATCAATGTTTTAAGTGTATCACATTAACTAGGATAGAAAGCTCCTCACCATCCATCTTTGTAAGTTGGAAGACATTATGGGATCTGTATTTAGAGATGATATATGGACCACTCCAAAGAGAGTCAAAATTTATATGAATTTTTGGCTTAGATTTGTCCTCATCCCACTAGAGGACCAAATTTCCTTCTTTAAAACTTCATGAAGAAGCTCCTTTGTCAAAGCCTCTCTTCAATTTTTCTTGATGGTTTTCCATGGTTAGCATGGACTGATGTTTTGTATCTTCTAACTCTATAAACTCATCATAGATTATCTCCATAGGTTCATTCTCCAAAAACTCAAGTTGATGCATCAATTTTAGGGTAAGAAATTTAATAAAAACAAGCATTCTTGCTTCTTTACCATATACCAACTTGTAGGGAGAGTTAGATATTGACCTCTTGTAGGTGATACTATTAACCCATAGAACTAACTTTAATTTTAGTTTCCATAATCTATAATTATCTTAAATTATTCTTCTTATGATCCTCAATAGGCTCTTATTAGTGGAATCAGCAAGGCCATTACCTTGTGAATAGTAATTTGATGAAGTGCTAAGAAAGACACTATTGTTAACTACATATTAGCTGAGTCTAGACCCTAAAAAGTCTATAACATTGTCAAAAATAATATAAGGGACTCTAAACCTAGTAAGTAGACTTTCATAGAAATCTAGAACATTGGTCTCATTTCTTCTTTCAATGCCACTACTTTTATCCATCTAGTGAAGTAGTCTATGGTAGCTAGTATCCATTTATGACCCAAGCTTCATGGGGCTTAATGAGACCAATAAAGTCTAATCCCAATTGGATAAATGACTAGTCCATTACAATTGGTTGGAGAGGTAAGACTGCAAGTTTCACATTTCTTACAAACATAACACATTGATTGCATTTTCTAACCCATGCATGATAATCACCAAATAAGATTAACAAATAATACCCACCTCTCATGATCTTGTGGGTTATGGTCCTTGATAAATAATTCCCTCCAACATGTCCATAATTGAACTCTTTAAGTAGCCTTTCCTTTTGATGTTATTCAATGCATCTTAACAACATGCCATCGATATTTTTCTTAAATAAAACACCATCAACAAGAATAAATGGAATGGATTGCAATCTAAAATATCTAATTTTTGAAGGATTTAGGTGAGAGAGATAAATACCATCTTGGAGATATCTTAAAAAATCATAATACTAACTAGAAGATGAAGTATGATTAGCTTCAACCTCTTCATCAGTTGACACCATAATCACCTCATTGGCTTCTTGTAAGTATTGGGATAGATGTTGATAAAGTCATTTGCCTCTAATAATATTTGTGACCTTGATCTCCACATCATACTCCATTACCTTTTTTATCTAACCTGATATTTTGTCACTTATGTCATTAATCAAGAGAAAATCCTTGACACTTGGATATACAACCATTAGGTGTATTTTATTGTTAGAAAAAAAGTATCTAAATTTCTTGAGAGACCTTATGAATAAAAGTAAATGATTTTAAATAAAATAGTATCTTGTTTCATATTATTTCAAGCCTTGAATAAATAATGCTATTGGCTACTCCAAAGTCTCATGATTCTACTGCATAAGAATGCTTGAAATGTTGTTAATGTTAGCATAGGTGTACAATATGAAATCCTTTGTGAAATTTGGGTTCATGAGCATAGGACCACTAGCCATGGATTTCTTAATTCCCTCAAAACTCTTTAATCTTTCCTTAGACCAACTAAAAATCTAATTCTTATTTATTATGGTTATAAGTGGCTTATCTAAATGGAAAAATCTAAGAGGTATCTTATGATAAAATTGATTTCCCCCAAGAAAATTTGTAAAGCTCTTTTGTGTGTGGGTAAGTAAAAGTGAAAGAATATAAGATATCCTTTTAGGATCTATGCTTAAACCATGATTTGAAACTATATGTCTAAGAATATTACCTTCATGAACTAAGAAGACCCAATTTTTTGGATTTAGGGATAACTAAAATTGTCTAGACTTTTCAAACACTTACATGAGGTGAACCATGTGCTCACTTGCATTATTTTAAAACACTATTATATCAACTAAATAGACTAGTACATACTTGTTAGGAAGGCCCTAGAATGAAATATCCATGGCACTCTAAAAAGTTTCTAAAACATTGGATAAACCAAAGGGAATATTTATATATGCAAATGTCCCCCACTTTGTGGTGAAGGTCGTCTTGAATTGGTCTTCTTCCTTGACCAAAATTTGGTTGTAACTAATAAATACATCCAACAAGGAGAAAATTTATAAACCTAAAACCAACTATAAAATTTATTCCATATATGGAAATAGATAGTGATCTTTAAGGAAAGCCTTGTTCAACTCACAAAAGTCAACACATAGTCTAATTTCACCATTCTTTTTCTATACTGGAATAAGGTTTGCCACCCAAGTTGACTGTTTGATTAGAAATATAATATCTGACTAAATGAGCTTATGAAGCTTAACTCTCATCAAAGGCTCAATTTTAGGGTTAATAATCCTCTATCTTTGTCATACTAGCTTAGTTTCATCTTCTAGCTCAATGGTGTGTTGATCTAGACTTGGGTCAAATCCCTTGAGAACACTATATTGCCACTTAAATACATTAGAAAAACTTGCACATAACTCACTAAAAGCTTCCTTTTCTGAATAAGTAAAAACATTACCCAACTTTATTTTCTTACCAGGTGAAACTTCCACATTGGCATAGTGTTCTTCCTTTGTTGGAAAAAATGACTTTTATTTCCTCAGCTCATCACCACCATTGAATATGTTTTCAAGTATGACAAATCCATTGGGAAACTTGGTTGTTTTTAGTTGCACAATTTTATCGCCATACTACTACAAGTACTTTGACTACTTTCTTGAGGATAACTTAGCCTATTCTTGAAATAATGTGACAATTTAATTATCATATTCAGACACTTTCAAATTATCATTATTATCTAGGACATAAGGCCTTAGAATCACCTTAATGTGTGACTAGACCTTTTCATTTCTTACATCAACTAGGATACTAAATTATTCCCCAATGGTAGCTAACCTATATGCATGTTTATTTTTATCTCTTGGTATTAATTAAATGTTGAAGGCCTAAAAATCCTCAAGTAAATCCCATAACCTATGATTATAATATTAAACATGGTTTTTTCCATACATTAAGACCTCTCACATGGTGAACTACAATTTCACTATCACCAAAGACTTGTAAGGTGTTGACTTTCATCTTCCTATCCCATTGTAAACCATGAACTAATGCATCATATTCTACAACATTTTTTGAACAACCAAATTGAAACTTAATATATGAGAAGTACCTTTGATTTCATGGAGAAATAAACATCATTATATCCTTAGTAACATTATTATTCCTTGATACATCAGAGTATAATTGCTAAATACCATCAGTAGACTCATCATCCTTTATCAAGGTTGGAATTGGTGCATATTTCTCATGGAGGCAATAAAAACCAGGAATTTATTATTAAATTATTTTAAAAGGATCATATTCATGTGAGATTGGTGACAAATAATAAAATAATAAATTTGGAATCCCATCTAAAGGTGATTCAGTTTTTTGTACACTATATTCTATCACCTCATCTGAGATGAGGTAATTGGTGTTCACAACACTTTGAATATATGGTGCCAAATGGAACCATGAAATAGGTTTATAATCTATGTTTATATTTAGTACCATACCTAGTATTGAACATTAAATATGTCTAATCAGTTGATAATTATCCTCTAATCTTTGAGGTAAAATCCCTTAACAAACACATGGCAAAATAGGGAGGCAAGTCCACCACAACTACATCCTATTGAATGGTAACATTGGGGCCAAAATATAGTGTCAAATTTAGACCTTTAATTATGCCTAATATAATTTTTTGTGATCCATCAAATTACAACACCCATTTAACATTTGGTTCATAGACAAGACCAAGCTTGTCTGCAATTTGATTAGGCATGACAATGTTACTTGCTCCACTATCTACCATATAATTATGAACTAAATATTCACCCAATATTAGAGAGAGGTATAATGGAGGATTTTTACTTGATTTTCCTTATATTTTCCCCCTTTTTTTACTTTGTGTATCTTCTATACTTGATGCATCATTGGTTGGTCTGAATTAGTTAGGACAACTCATTATTTCTTAGCTAGTTTTGGAGACACCTTTAGAGCTAAAAGCTCTTAGATGAGCATATATTTTTATCTTAGAATAAAAATGGAATCCCAAATGATAATGATAAAATTGGAATTCTTCATCTAATCCACTATACTAAATTAATCTCCACTAACCTTTGGTCGTACCTTTTGAACCACTAGTTGTTCACAGACTAAAGGTATTTAAGGGACCTTCCTAACCTCTATATTTTGATTTTTTTAATGTTTTATGGGAAGTAGGTTAACATGTGGTACTTTTGGAAACAATATTAGGATTACATGAATCATTATTCACATGATGAGCCTCCTTAATGTCTCTTTTTTAATCTCTAGTTACAATTGTAACTTGACCACTTAAACTACTAGTCTCACCACCATAATTGAAATCAACATAATGATCCATTGCCAGTTTACATTAATGGCATTAGGCTTCCAATTAAATTTTCAAGCCTCTCCTTAGGATACCATACTTGTATCTTGATATTGACCTGCTTGAATAGAAAACTATTCTTACATCATTTGTTGCATAGTAATGTTTTGTGACACCAAGGCTTGGTTCTGAACATCATTGAGGTGGGAGGGCTGCCAATTTTATTCATGCATAATTTTTTTTTTGAGGTTGTGTGGGAATAATAAATTTTAATTTGGAAGGTGCATTAGGATCAAGATATGCATATTGTTTAGCTAGAAATATCGCTCCTTATTCTTAATAGGGTGGTCTATTTTCTCTAAATCCTTGATAAGGGGGCCTTTGATCTCTGAAAGGTTGATAAGTAGTATAATTTTGTTGTTTTTAGGCATATTTATCTAATACTATTGATTTTTGAGTTTTACTATTTCATTTCCAAAATATTGAAGCAAACCTTTTAGCTCACCAAGCTCATTGCCTTCACTAGAAAGGGCTACAATTTGAGCTTGAGGAGGTAGAATAGGGGTTAATAATGGAAACTAAGGAAATTGAGGGGGTGGAATAGATTGAAAATATAATAATATAGGTAATAAAGACCTTGGATCAATCTTACCAACTTGTATCAATCTATTTTTTACTCTTATTACAACCTCATAAGCATTTGGCAAGGTATTACCACCCATGAACTATATCATCACACTAATATCAAAATTAAGGGCCCTTAAATAATATAATAAGGGATATTCAGGGGATGGTCTAGACAATGCAGTTATTTTAGTCCATGTCTTTTGGAATTTGAGGTTGAAATCAGACACGAACCCATGAGGATATCTCTTTATGCTAGTCAGTTGTTCAACTAAAGATAGGTGATTAGATTTTTTCTCAAATTTTCTAACTAAGGCTATGACTAACTTATCCTAGGTAGCAATGGAATTCAGTGGAATATTTCTATACTAATACAAAGCTTTTCATTTAAAGGAAGAAACAAGCATTCTAATAGCCACATTATCTTGAAAAATGTTGTGAATGAAATAAAGGTTGAAAACATCCTAGATGTGATCAATAACATTTATTTGACCTTATCCTAAGAATAAAGGGATATTATTAAGGGAATACACAATAATTTCATCCAAATGGGCCAAATTCATTGGACTTTTGATATTGGCCCTTGATCTTGATTACGGATTCTAATAATGTGACTCATGGTAGCTCTTCATTCATTATCAAGATCCTACTGAATCTTTGACATATGTGCATCATCGATCTATTTTGGTATGATTAAATGTGCTCCATTGATCTATTTGGGACCACTAGCCTTATCAGTTGATGTGCATCATTATATTTCCATTGCACACTCGATATCTTTACACTTGTCAACTTGGAATTCATCCTTGGGAAAGTTGACCTTTTGAATTGATGCTCAACATTAATCTATGACTACATGATTGAATGTGCACTATTAGATCTTCAAGACCCACTGACATCACTGATCACACACTCACAATTAGATTTGATCTTAGATTCTAATATGTGGAAACTTTTCAGCCATGAATTCATCCTTATAACATTTGAAATCAAATGGATATTTGCCACAACTTTAACTTGACATCCCTGCACCCATCCTAGATTGTTGATTTGACTTTGAAGTTTTATATCTTAAGATAGAAAAGAAATCAATATATGAAATTTTTAGAGGATGATTTAGGCATGAAAACCACCATTACCATGAAACTCTTTGACATTAGTTGAATTTTCAAGTGCATCTATCAAATGTGTAACTAGACTGATCTATTTTCTTTTGCATGACATGATGTGGTAGTCTAGCTCCTTAAGATCACCAAATTCACAATTTAAACTTGCTTAAAGTGTTTCAAAATATTAAAAATTCTATTTTATGTCCTCTTAAAGTTCATATGCTCATTTTGACATTGGATCATTCTTTAATGAGGACCCTGCTTAGCTTCTTATTCTGAATTAGACAAATTTTGGTATGTAGGCCAAATTTGGCCTAGGCCAACACAAATCATTGATGATATTATAAGCCCCTACATCTAAATTACTTATATTCATATAATTTTTAGGATTATAAGAATTATATTTAAAATTATTAATTTCTTTTTATAAAGGATCATTTTGTTTAGCATTTATAGAAACATTATTTATATGAATTATTTTGTATATTCTTACCTTTATCTTGAGTTTGAAAATCATTTTTATTATTTTTAGCTGTATTAGAATAATATTTTTATCTAGTATTAGCAACATAAGAATTTATGATTATGATTTCATCCAAATATTTACTAATTCCACTCATGTTTATATTATTAGCTAGATAAGTTGAGATATTTTCATTTCCCTAAATATATCTTTTGAATTTTTGAATAGTTATACAAGTATTTAGATCATGATCTAGTTTACAAACATTATAGTAAATAACCTTTTATTCAATTTTAATTTTGATTAAATGATGACTTACTTGATGAAGATGGATTATCATTTAATTTCTACTTGATGGCAACTAGTTCGTTACTAAGATTATGAATGGCTTTTAAAATTTATGCATTATTTAAATTTACAACTACTATAATTCTATCATTAAAACCAACATGTTTTAATTTATTTTCATAATCTATATATAAAGTTACAGTTTCATTGTAATCCATAATATATTTATCCTTTATAGCCATTTTATACTTTAATGGTAAATCATTACAAAAATATAATTTGATAAGTTTTTAAGGGGTTTAACATTAGGTGGAATTTTTTGGTGCAATATAATAAATATACTATGAACCCATAAATGGTTTTACCTAGATCAATTGAGATATTAACAAATTCATTAACTAGATCTAAATCCTTTTTTGGTTTATTAAAACACAACTCGAATCAATATTCAAGATCTTTCTAATTATTGATAACACTTACTAGAAGACTAATAAATACTTGATAGGCTTTACCCTTTAGATTATATGATAAAACTCTAAGAGAAAATTTTTCATTTACAATAACAAGGGAAACACAAACTAATTTGAAAGTATCTAAATGATCTTCTCATGACTCACCAAGATTTCCATAAAATTTAACAATGTTGAGTCCTTTGAATGAAGGTAACTAAATTGGACAAGTGCCAATATTTATTGGATTTCCATGAATCTAAGGATTGGCTAGGGATAAGCAATGTATTCATCAGAATCATTTTCTTCATTAGTTTATTTAGCTTGATCTCTATTGTTTTAAAGTCATAGAATCAAATCCTAAACCCTTTACTGATGTGCTTGTTCATCCTCCATATGAAGTTTCAACTATTTTAATCACTTGATTAAGTTGATCGATAGGAGAAATAAAATATTCAAGATGAATGGAATCTAGAAGGAAAAAATTCTAGGTCAAGGATTAACATGTAAAATTTTTCTAGTCTCAAGTCTAATTCTAAGATTATTTTCTTGAATATGAATTTGTGTTTCATGTGTGAGACTTATGTTAACATCACCAATTTATTCTTCTTCTAATTCTTCATTAAGTACTTCTATAATATGAAATAAATCATAAGGTTTATTATACCAATCAAAATGAGTCAGACTAGAAGCAACATCGACCTGATCTTAACAATATCAACTAAACATTTAATGATAGGGTGTGGACCTCTAATGGTCATAGGCAACATAAATTAAAATATAAAAGAAAAAATGATTTCTAAAATCAATCCCTAGTAGAGACATCAAATTTGTTGATGATCAAAATTGTTACATCAATAGATCATACTTTTCATCTATCATGAAGGTTAAGGTGGAATCATACTAGTCTAGTAATTAAGGTATAATAGGTCACAAGGGATCTCATATATGTACAAGGAGTTTTAAATATTAGATGAAAATAAATAAGTATGCCAAATATTGATCAATACTTCATTATAAATTTAAAAATCAATTGTTCTCTTTAAGTCTAAATGAAATAAATATGAATGTATAATCTATCCTATTTGACATAGGATATCTATGGCTAAGATAGTCTCTTTAAGAAAAGATTTATGTTCTTTATAAATATTTTTTCTCCACTCAAATGCCTTGAAATATTCACGTTCCACTCAAAAAAGATCAAAATAAAAGAAACAAAAAGACTTTAAAGATAAAATTAAAATGTTTCAATGAATGTAAAAGAAAGAAATTGAAATAACAATAAAAATAATCATGCAATAACTAATTCTAAAACAACAAACAACTAAATTAGAAACCCAAAAAAAATTTACTCTACACTTAAAACTAAAACAAATTTAGGAATAAAGTAAACCAAAAGAATTAACAATCTAATAAAACTTAATTTAATTTAATGAAAAAGGAAAAATATAAAAACAACTAACTCTATTATAATAATTAAACTAAGCCTAAACAAAAATAAGAAAAAAATGAACAACTCAAAAAATATAATTATAAGATTTACTTTAAAATAAATAAACTATCAGATAAACCCAAATTTTTAAGAAAAGGATAAGTAATTTAAGAAACACAAAAGACAAGATTAATTAATGACTAAAATATAATAAGAGAAACTAATTAATATAAATTAAAAATAATTAATTAAACTAAGAAAATAACAAAATAAAATAAGTAAAATAAGATAAGTGAATAAAATAACAGATTGTGAGTCTTTAAAAAGGATTCATCTTAACAAAGATGAGGTAAATTTTATTCTGAAATAACATTTTTAGTACATAAATCTTTGATATAACAACCAATATAATTTTAATGGATTAAAAACATGTCACACACATCACATTTTTCATCAGTATTTAAGGAAAGTAGTTCAGATTCTGCTTATATGATTACAAATCTACAATCATCATAAGATATTAAACCTAATAAATTTTAGATAATTGATTTATAAACTAAAAAATGAAACGTAGATATGCTTGTGCTAATTAATAATATTAATTAACCATTAAATAATGTGTCCTTGATCTATCTATAAAAATTACTTTACCTTCAAGATGTTGTACAAAAATGAATATTATGATGAACTTTGAAGCAAATCATAGTCTTCAAAAATACCTATATAATGTTCCTACTCTTTATAATTACTTTGATCTTCATTTATAATCTCTTTATCAAGAGGTACTTGAAGGATTAGTTATAACTAACTTTAGTTAATTATTAGTTAAATCCTAATTAAATTTAATTAAGTCAATTATATTTCAATTAAAATTTAACTTTAGTTTCAAGATTTTAAAATAACTCTTAAGATAAAAAAATATTCATCGACTAAAGGGGATAAACGCTAATTAGGTGGGGGCCCTTAGACATCACAACATCTAAATAAAACTATTATACATAAACAGTTAAAACAACATAAGTTATTTACATGAAAATTACTACATCTAACATTTAACCATATGCATCATCCATAATTTCATATATATTCCACATCAAAATTTATCTACTATCTAATTTTTTTTCAAACATGATCAAACCACTATCAAAATAAAGTTTTAAATAGTATTAAAACATATAAAGTATCTAAAAATGTGTCAAAGCAATAGAATTAAACATCACTCAATCATCCTATTCCTCATCATAATTTGAAAGCATTTCTATCAACAAATATCTATTATCAATAAAATACTTTATATAAATAATGGTGGTATCAAGAAACTTAATTATCTTGACAACATCTTCATTTTATTCATCATCCACTTCTAACTTAACCTTCTTTACCATCCTGGTGATGGTTGGGGCAGTTCATATACTTATCTCCTATATTTTATAGTAAAGAGGCACTAAATTTTATTTTTATATCAAATGATGAGGGAAATATACAATATTCAATTTTGAACAAGGTTAAAATAGGTTCATAGGTTCAAGTGATGGAATCTTATGGTTAAGACGCACCAAGGCATGAGAATGAAATTTAGAAACTTGATTCAAATCATTTTGAGGTAATGGATGATGATGTTATGTAGAGTGATGAGAAACTAAATTATGCTTATATTTTAGAGTTGTTTTCATACGTTGAGTTGAACCACTTGGATTCTCGCTTCTATGAGGATGAGTTATCCAATATGGTCTTCTTAATCCTCAATTTCCTCAATTTTTTGTAGGATTAAATGGTAAGGTATAAATAACATCCCAAAAAGTGGGATATAAGGCATTAAAATGGATGGACATATGAGTTCCTCTATTAAAGGGTCTAGGTAAATTCTTACCAAGTTTTTTACCTCTAGAATACTAGCCTCTAGAAGCAAAACTATGATAAGATGAAGCTTCTCTATTCCAAGTTCGATCATTTATCCATACACTACCATGAGAATTATTATAATTAGGAGGTGTCCACCTTGACATTTTTTGAAAGATGAAACAAATCAAAAACCCTAATTACTTTCTTGCAATGAAATTATTCTCAACCATTTATTAAATCCATATAAAGCCATATCATAAATTTTAATAAAATTATTGAAATTTAAAACATCATCTCATAAACACAGTATGAATAAATAACATTATCCAAGTATTTTCCATGAATTTAAAATAAATAAATAAATTTCCTGAAAACCATCTGAATAAACAACACGTACTCAAAATCTCATTGATTTCCTTCTATAAACTAATATCTAACAATACTATCAACTATTATAATACATGCATTCAAATTATTATCTCTGTATTTGACTATGAATGTCAAAATAATATGATGCATGAAAATGTATAACTAATGAAAAATAAGCTCCTCATATCTATGTATAAAATATAACCAAGAAAAATAATAATTTTATTCATCCTAAAAAATTTCATAGTTCATAAAATAAAACTTCAAACAAAATTTTTTTATCATATTAAAAAATTTGACAATACAATAATCATCAAAGATCTTATGCATGTGTTTTTCAATAAATAATAGTTTACCAACTTTAAATTAGACAGAAAAAAAAACTTATAACTAAAACCCAAAAGTCTCACACAAACCCATTTGTTATTTTTATCTACCACATATATTCCCAAATAAACCATAAAAATTGTCATTCCCAAAAGCAAGAATCAAAAAATTTCTTCAAAATAAACTAATATGAAACACCCAAAAAATCATATTTATCTTCACTAAGTATTTTACAAAGACCAGATAGGAACTTCATAATTTCAAAACCATTTTTAACTTAAACATAATAAACTTAGATCTTGAAAACCCATCTTGTTCATGTAACATGATTTTATCATATTAATTACCATCTCAAATTTTCCAGCCAAACCAAATAGAATACACCATATCTATGAATTAAAAAATAATAACTGGCATGCATTTTATTTGGTATCTGAGGCATCAAAATGAAAACTCAACTAAATAGAAAACAAACCCAACACTTGATCAACATAAGAATCAATGAGTGGATCTTATTTACTAAATTTACATCATCATTTCAAACTGATAAAGATATATAACACCCTTATTTTAAAAACTAATACAAATTGTACCAAAGTTTTACATGCATCATCTATGTGTATACGGATTTATCAATCACAAATAAATTATCACATTAACATGCCCAAGAAACTAATATAATCCATAACATACATGTATTTAAAAATAATATATTCATATTTTCAAACCATCAACAAAACTTTTCCAAGCCATAAATTATTTATAAAATGAAAATTGTTTATATTCAAAATTAAATAAACCATTGCTTGTATATGTATCATTTTGAAATAGGAAAATAGAAAAATGTCCTAAAAAAGTTTTTATCATTTATTGATGAAAATTAAACCAAAATTACATGTTTATACCAACAATAAATTCACTATAAACCTCGTGTGAAGATGTATAAACCAATTTAAACCCAAAATCTTTCAAGAAAAATAAATACTACATAACCCAAAATGTACCAAAAGTAAATAGATATGAATCGAACTAAAAATATTTCCATTATAATTTATATTTTAGAGATTTATAAATGATTCCATGGTGATGTCATGGAGGTGTCCTAGTGAGTGGATAAAGTTCAATGATAGTCTAAGTGATAATAACAAAGTGTTCAATGTGCTTGTCCTAGTATGATTGGTTGATCTTTTGTTTTGGCATGGTTAGAGATGTTCATAGATGAGTATGGTGATTTGAAGATGTGAAAGAGGTCCCTAAATAATTTTATAAGATTTGAGTGCTTATGTTCATAAGTGGAATTCATTTGGTGTTCCTTAGTTTTCATCTAGACATTTTTGGTCTAATGGTAAAAAATCTAAGTAGGTAGTTTAATGATGTCACCATTGTCATGTATAGATGAATTAGGGGGATTTGGTTATATTTTTATGATCTAATAGTCCCTAGTTATTTTTTTATAAATTTTAGATCTTACATTAAAGTGTTTCAAAATATATTCAAGTGCAAAGAGGGGCTCTTAGGCATTATGATAGTGTTTTCCCATAGCCAAATTTGTAAAGTGGCAAGAATAGTTGAGTAAGCATTTTGATGGTGGAATATCTTGCACATGTGTACATTTATAGAGAATTTTATCTTATGGGTTTGTTAAATTTTATGCCTTGTTTATTTTCACTAAATTTAATGTCAAGCACTGAAGTGTGACAAAATATATGCATATTCAAAGTTAGACTCCCAGACATATTTTGTACAGAGTTCACTCTATGGGAAAAAACATTTGATTGAGCATTTTAATGTCATTATATCTCACACTTTGAGGGTTATAGGATAATATTAACACATGATTATATTGTATTATGTGATGATATTATATGATCCAAATTTGATAACATAAGAGTGAGTGAGGTAAGAGATATGATAGAGCAAAGTTGGCCTTCCAGGCAGATTGTAATGGTTCCGATAGTCATTTTTGTATAAGTTAAAGTGTAATAAATATTGATAGAGTGCATTACTTCAAGATATTATTAATAAATGAGATGGTGAAAACAATTTAATTTTTAATTTTGATCAGAGATAAATATCAAGCTTCTTCCAAGGATCATTGGTTCACAGGAGTTTCTACATCTATATCTATGGTGCATAATAAGTCAAATGGGTCAAAGTGTTCAATGCTTAAACTAAGTAAAGATAGAGTTCCTTAAAAAATGATAAATGGAGAATTTTAATTAAAATATTTTTGGAAGTAACGAGATGAGGATAAGTGTTTGATGATTAACATCAAATGAAGAAAAATACCGAGTTACGTATAGGAGATCGACGAAATGAATTGAGTCAAATAGTCAAGATGAAGATCCAACGATGAGTACTAAAAGGTAAAGGTAAAGTTCATTATAATAATATTTATGGTGAATGTTTAATTTTATTATTGATGACATGAGATGTGATCATGGTGTTTTAGGTTTAACTATGACTGTTTACATTTAAATATTTGAATTTAACAAAGGAAAAACTAGGGATCTCTATTTTAGCCATATATTTTGATACATGCAGAACTTTCTCATGGTATAAAAAGAAAAATTGTAGAGGAATTTAATAAAAATATATAAATATATATTTAAAGATATAAAATTTTGTGCATTCATATTTATTAAATTTCAAAGTTGACTATGTGTTTGACTATGTCCTGCAAATGACCCAAGAAGATTATTCAAGCTTGTTTTGATGTTGTTTCAATGTTTGATGATAAATTAGATACTATATAATGTTTTAGACTCTATGAAGATTATATGTGTGAATTATTTAGGTTTTAAAAATTATATTTATTATAAAAAAATTTTTATAAGTGGACTATGTATTCATTCATGGTGACTATGTGTACAAAATGTTGTTTTAGTAAATTATGCTTAAGCAAAAGGATATTATGATGTTTTTTGGAACTTAAATAAAAATTTTAGATCATGTATAATGGGTAAATTATTTGGAAAGTGTTATTATAGTCCTATTTTTATTAATGATGTGCTGAATGGATGAATAGGTCTCCATGAAACCTATAAGAGCTACAAGGGCCTAATTGAAAGGTGTAGTTGCTTAACGGTGTCCCATATATGATATGACAAAAATATGAATAATATATGGAGTTATGTCTTGATGAGATAGATGTATAAAGGGTTAATTCATTCTCAGTGGCTAACCAAGATGGTGATGATCATGAATGCTTTATAAATAGTGAAACCAAAGATGATGGTTTCTAGATTTTTGGTGGAAGGCTTGTGGGAGTGTGAATGTGGATCCAAATGAAGGAGAGAACCTTTGAAAGATAAGGTATAGTTTAGTGAAGACTAGTAGAGAGTGAAGGGGATTAGACATGATTGTTTGATCAATGTGATGAAGATGATCACATAGGTCATTAGACCTAATAATCCTAGAAGAGGCAGAATGGGTGAGTATGCTCAAGAGGTTGTTTAATAGAGTGTGTAAGATAAGTGAATGAAAATTTAAGGATGTTGGTTCCTTATGGATGAGTTGAAGAGTAGAAAAAATTTAGAACTATTTTTATGACCTATAGGTCATAATTATGTTGGTAAAATAGTGATTTTTATATTTGAGTATGAGTGAAGGTGAAGAGTGACAATCAGAGGTCCATCATCAGATATTGGAGACATCAATTCAAAGGTGGATGTGTTTATAGGTGTTATTATGGTAGCTCAAAATTTAAGGGGGTTTTAGCCTACTTACAAGGTGAAACTTGCTAAAGGTCTATTTGTTGTGGTAGCTCAGACACATAGGTGTAGAATTTCCTTATGGGATTGTAGTCTCATTAAAATAAGGGATGGTTTCCTTGATTAGTTACAGCTAGTCTAAATTGGATATTTTCATTATATGACTATAGTCCATATTTTAGGGTTTAATGAATTTTCTCCCCCATGAGGGTTTCCCACATATATTTTGTGTTGATGTGATGTATTCTCTTGTTCATGCTTTAGATGTATGTGCTTTCATGTTTATGTTGTTAGAACAAGTTGATGAATGATGGAATGGTTTTGGAATTGAATGTGCATTGTTGTATAATAATTCACTCCCCATCTTAGTAGCTACTTCCAATAATTGGTAATAGAGCCAATCTTTTGAAAGAAGCTTACTAATTTTGAGGAGATCATAAGTAGCATAAGATGGATAAATAGTTGAAGAAAGAGAGTCAATAGTGGAGGGCTATGAGCATGGCACTTAAAGAGGAGATATGTAATTTGAATAAAGATGCCAAAGAGGATGAAATTATTATCAATGATCTCAAGGTTTAGTTAGTATATGCCAAGATATGTTTGAGTTCAAAAGAAAAGGGAATCATGTTTTATAAATAATCTCACCATATAATAGAGAATATTATAGATAGGAAGAATAAGTTGATCTAGAAGCTAATCTCATGAGTGATCTTAGTGAACTAAATGAGAAAAATAAGAAGAATCATAAAATGAGGAATATGATCAAAGGTCTTGAAGCACAAGTCAGTTTCCTTGAAGAAATTTTGATAGGCATGTCTAAGAATTAATAAAATAAGTATCAATAACATATCAAATCTATTGAATTGAAAGCATATAGATTGAAAGACATGGCCAACAAGGCCAAAGAAGATGAAGAGAAGATCAATATTCTAAAGGATAAATTAAAGACTATAAATAAAAATCTCAAAACAAAAGAAGATGAGTGAAATTAGTTAAATGTTGAAATGAAGTCATTAAAAAGTGAGCATGAGCTTGTTATAGTCAAATTAGATAAGATAGGAGAGAAACATGAGAATCCTGAGTATGTCAAGGAGAATGTAAGATTTGAAAGCAACACAAGAAGGTCTATTAGACAACCAAAGCTTCAAGGTATGATATTTTATTTCATGGTCATTATTATACATGTATAAAGTATGGTCATAGAGCTAAGGAATGTAGAATGAAGTCATTCACGATTGAGTCCTCATGGAACCTTGGAAGAAGAACCAATTAGTCTTGGATAAATCATAACCTAGATAAATCAAGTGGTATGATAAATGATGTTATTTGTTTTAGTTGTCATAAGAGTGGACATATTTCTATATTATACAAATGATGTTAAGAGGTATTCAATGTATGTCAAAGGATATAGAGATCCTAGAAGTTTTGAGAAAGGACAAACTTAAGTATGGAAACTAAGGGTAATCATTACCAATTCTACTACTCAAAAGGATGATAAAGAAGTTTCTATAGAAGGATATGTTGTAAATTAGGATAATATCAAGTATCAAGTAGGTAAGATGGTTTTAGAAGACAAGAAGAGTCAAACTATGGTATGGAGACTTGAGGTAGTAAAGACTAAGGAGATTGACCCTGTTGAGTCCAAGAGTATTGATGGATTGTTTTGCTAAGGTGTAAAAATAATAAAAAATGATAGAAAGGTAAGAGGTTATGTTATAAACATTTATTTATAAATATGAACCAAATAATGAAGTCAAAAAATCATTCAGAATCAATTAGATGATGAGGTAGGACTGAAAGTTAGATAAATATATGGAGATATAGGAGTCTCCTAACTTTTAGGACTTTTAGTCTCACTATGTCAAAGGGGTGTCTTTTTATAGGATTCAAAGAGACTCTTATCACACAGAGGAAACTTTGTGTTTGTTATATATTATTTGATGATAAGGTATGAAAATAATGTATGTTTATGCATATATATCTTTTGTTGGAGGAAAGAAGCTTATGAAGAATATCAGTGGTCCTATCTTGAGGAGTTATCTTGTTGATCATGGTTTGAATGCTATATTATAAAGGTGATTTTCAAATATATATCTACATATCAGTTTGTGGTAGATTCCTGGTGAACTTACAAGTTGAAGTCCTTTATTTTAGGCTTTTTTTCTATATCTTGCTAAGTTTGTTAAAGTCTTGTTGAACAACTATGTATGCCATGGAAGTTCATAATATTCTAGAGAGGAGGTGTCTCTATATGAGTATAGACTATGATTAGATAGTATTTAAATAATTATTAAATATGTCATATTCCAATTGAAGCATGAAGTTAGGGGGAGATTTGTAATTGGTCAGGTCTTAGGATTAGATGACTAAGTAGTTGAATCTGAGAAATAAGGTATGGAGGTTTTTGTGTGCTCCCAAGTTTATTTATCTTATTGTAGGTCAAATTACATGTGATAGGATGAATGGGTTATAAAATATGTGGAATATTAAATCTTAGTCTAGAATTATGTAATGGTTTTCTCCAAGTGTATAAGAAGTTTCAAAGGTGGACATTGACTAGAAGGTGTTGTGTTGACCTTGTTTATTTTGAGATTCTAGGGTTTTGGGCAATGAAAGAAAAGAGGTTTACCTTATGAGTTGAGATATAAGGATAATTAATAGGTTGAATGGGATAAATGGATTTTAAAATCATGTTTACATATATTTGAAGGTTTGTGGTTCTCAAATTATTCTTATATTTGTCAAGATGGAGGCCTAATTAGCTAGTAGGTTTTTGAAGTAAGTATGTTTCAAATGATGATCTAGGTGATGAAAATTAGTTTTATTAAGGGTGAATATGAGAGTAATCCATATATAAAGTTTTAGGTCTTGAAGATGTGTCTACTAAAAATTATGGGATCTACAATTTATAGGTAGGGTTACAAGGAGGCTAAACAGGCCTAGTGTGAGAAAGATTGACTTTTGATCAAATTATACAAAAGAGAAAGGAATGAGTATTTGAAGTTTATTTAATAATTTATTTTAGTGCATGTTTCATATTTTATGAGTATCATGAAGTTTTTTTGGTGGTCCTTGTGGTAGCGTGAGAGAGAAGGCTAGTAAGCATGTGTGGTGTTTTTTCATGGTATGCGGGGATTTGAAGATGCTAAAAAGGTGAAATGGCTTAGAGATCTTAGGGTGAGTATATATTATATGTTTATTGATGATTTAAATTAGATTTCAATGATTTGTGTGTTCTTTCTTCATTGGTTGTAGTGCTTGGCTGAAGAGAGTATTGGCTTAAAATAAGAGGAAGTTGTCAAGGAAAATAAAAGGTAGGCTCAAGGTAAGGGGGAGTTTGTGTCATATTTATAAGATTGTACTATATTTTTGTTGATATTTTAAGGTCCTTAGGATCATATTGTTCCCACTTTGTCATTGTGTCAAATTGGGAGAAAGTTCTTGTTATGAGAGTGCTTGAAAAGAGATAAGGAAGGTGAGTTGTATATTGCTATATGATGGTTGTTGACATCAATGACAAAGGGGGATATTATTAGAGAGTTGTAAATAATTTAATGGTGATGTAATTGAGGTGTAATAGTGAGTGGATGAAGTTACTTGATAGTCTAAGTGATAATGATAAAGTGTTCAATGTGTTTGTCTAAGTATGATTGGTTGATCTTCAGTTTTGGCATGCTTAGAGATGTTCAGATATGAGTATGGTGATTTGAGGATGTGAAATAGGTCCATTATTTTTTTATAATATTTTAGAGATTATGTTCATAATTTAGATTCATCTATTATTCCATAGTTTTTATCTAGACATTTCAGGTCCAATGGAAAAAAATTTGGGTAGGTAGTTTGATGGCATCACCATTACCACATATGAATGAGTCAGGAGGAGTTGGTCATATGGTTGTGTTAAAATTAGTCCCTAGTTTATTTGTGATAAATTTTATATCATGAAATAAATCATGTAAAAATATGTTAAAGTTTAAAGTTGGGATCTCATGGATTTTGATAGTGTTTTCCCATAATTAGCCAAATTTGTAAAGTGGCAAGAAAAATTGAGTAGGAATTTTGATGGTGTCATATATCACACATGTGGACATTTCAGGAGAAGTTGAGATTATGGGTTTATTTATTTTTATGCCTAGTTTTTTTTATAACTTTCATACCAAACCCAAAATCATGATAAAAGATATGCATGTTCAAATTTACCCTCCTAGACAAGTTTTTAACATACTTGGCTCTATGGTAGAAAAATATGATTGAGAATTTTAGTGTCATTATATCTCACATATGTGAGTGTTATAGGATCATATTGACACATGGTTGGATTATCCTATGTGAGGAGATCATATGGTCCAAATTTTAGAACATTGAAGTGAGTGAGGTAAAAGATATGACTATGCAAAATTGGCCTTTCAGGTAAATTGCACTGGTTCCCATAGTCATTTTTGCACAAGTTAAAGTTTTGAGAAAAATTTATGGAGTTCATTACTCCAAGATATAAGGAAGTAGAAATATGGTTCCAAATTTTCAATTTTTAATTCTAAGTAGAGATAAATATGCATCTTCTTCCAAGGATCAATGGTTCACATGAGTTTGTACATCGAGATCTACAGTGCACAATAAAACAAATGGGTCAAAGTGTTCGATGATTAAACTAAGTAAAGATTGACTTCCTTATAAAAGGATTAATAGAGTTTTTTAATTTGAATATATTTGGAATAAGTGAGATAGGGACAATTTTTTTATTTTTAACATCAAATAGAGATAAATACTGAGCTATGTACAAGAGTTTGATGGAGCGCATTAAGTCAAATAGTCAAGATGAAGATCCAATGTTGAGTGATAAAAGGTAAATTTAAAGTTATTTAAAATAGGATAAATGGTTCATGTTTAATCTAAGTAGTGAGTAAATGAGATGAGATCATGGTGTTCAAGGTTTAACTACAACCATTTGTATTTGAATATTTGAATTTAACAAAGGAAAACTAATGATATGTATTTTGGCCATATCTTTTGATACAAGAAATATTTACTAATTGTATAAAAAGAGAAATTGTAGAGGACCCAAAGATACATATTTAAATATATATTTTAATATATAAAAGTGTGTATAATCATATTTATGAACGTTTAAAGTTGACTATGTGTTCGATTGTGTCCTGAAAGCGACCTGAGTAGATTATTCAAGCTCATTTTGATGTTGTTTTAATGTTTGATGTTGAATTAGATATTGTAGAATATTTTATAATCTATTAGTATTATCTATGTGAATTATTAAGGTTTGAACAATTGTATGAATTATGAAAAAAGTTTTAGAATTTGACTATGTATTCATTCATGGTGACTGTGTGCATAAAATGTTGTTTGAGTAAATTATGCTTAAGCACAAGGATATTGTGATGTTTGTTGGAACTTAAGGGGGAAATATAAATAATTTGGCATGGGTCCATGAGTTATAAAGTGTTCTTATGTTCTTATTTTACTTGATCATGTGCTAAATGAGTGAATAGTTCTCCATGAGATCTATAAGAGCTATAAGGGCCTAATTGAAAGGTGTAGTTACTTAACAGTGTACCATAAATGTTATGGGTGGATTATGAAGATTAATTTGAGATTTATCTTGATGAGATAGATTAATTAATGTTTAATTTGTGCCTAATGGCTGATAGGGATGGTGATGATCATGAATTCTCTATATATAGTGAAACCAAAGATGATGATTTCTAGATTTTTTGTGGGAGGCTTATGGGAATATAAATGTGGAGCCAAGTGAAGGAAAGAACCTTTGAAAGTGAAGGTACAAGTTAGTGAGGAATAGAGGATACCAAAGAGGATCAGACATGATTATCTAATTAAGGTGATGAAGGTAATCACATAGGTCATTAGACCTAATAAGCCCAAAAGAGGTAAAATGGGTTAGTATGCTCAAGAGGCTATTTGAGAGAGTGTGTATGGTGAGAGATTGAAAGGTGAATGTTGTGGGTGACATGTGGATGAGTTGAAGAGAAGAACAAATTTAGAGATATTTTGATGACTTGTAAGTCATAATTATGTTGGTATAATAGTGCTCTTACTATTTAAGTATGAGTGAAGGTGAAGAGTGATAATTAGAGGTCCATCATCAGGCATTGAAGATATCCATTCAAAGGTGGATGTGTTCATATGTGTTATTGTGGTAGATTAGAATCTAAGGGGATTAAATCCTCCTTTTAATTTGAAACTTAATAAAGGTTTAGTTGTTGTGGTATCTCAGCTAGAGAGGTGTATAAGCTCCTTGTAGGATTACAATCTCACTAAAATAAGGGATGGTAGTTCCTTGATCAGTTACTATTGGTCTAAATTAGATCTTGTCATTATAGGAATGTAGTCCATATTGAAAGGTCTAGTGATTTTTATCCCCCAAGATGGTTTACCATGTAGATGTTGTGTTGATGTGATATATGCTCTTGTTCATGATTTGGATGTATGATATTGTATACTAATTCACCCCCCTCAATAGTTACTTCCAATAACTATTATCAGAGTTTTTCTTTTAAAGGAAGCTCAAAAACTTAAAGGAGATCCTAAGTAGCATAAGATGGCTAGGTAGTTGAAGAAAGAGAATCAACAATGGAGGGTTGTGATCAAGGAACTAGAAGATCATATATGTACTTGTAAGAAATATTCTAAAGAGGATGTTAATGTTATTAATGATATCAAGGTTTAGTTACTAGATGTCAAGACAAGTTTGTGTTCAAAAGAAAAGGATATAATGTTTGATAAAGAAGCTTTCCATAATAATAGAGAAGATGATAGAAAGAAGAAGGATTTGATCTAGAAGCTAAACTCATGAGTGTTCTTGGTGAAATAAAGGAGTAGAAGAAGATGAATCATAAAATGAGGAATATTATCAAAGGTCTTAAAGCACAAGTCAATTCTCTTTAAGAAAGTTTGTTAGCCATGTCCAAGAAAGAAGAAAATAAATATCAAGAACACATCAAGCCTATTAAAGTACATGCATATATATTGAAATACATGGCCAACAAGGCAAAAAAGGATGAAGAGAAGATCAATATTCTTAAGGATCAGTTAAGGACTGCAACTGCAAATGTGAAAGCAAAAGAAGATGAGTACAATAAATTAAAGGTTGAAAAGAAGTCATTAAAAATTGAGCATGATATTTTTATAATAAAGTTGAATAATCTAGGAGAGAAGCATGAGAGTCATAAGTATGTCAAGGAGAATGCAAGATTTGAAAGCAATACAAGAAGGTCTATTAGACAACCAAATGCTTCAAGGTATGCTAATTTATTTCATGGTCATTATTGTACATGTATAAAGTATGGTCATAGAGCTAAGGACTATAGAAGGAAGTCATTTAAGAATGACTCCTTATGGAGCCTTGGAAGAAGAAGCAATTGGTCTTGGATAAATCATAACCTAGATCAGTCAAGAGGTATGTTGATGATGTTATTTGTTTAAGTTGTCATAAGAGTGGAAATATTACTATATTATATCCAAATGATGTTAAGAGGCCTTTAATGTATGTCAAAGGATATAGAGATCCTAGAAGGTTTGAGAAAGGACAATCTTAGGTTTGCCAATTCTGATAGTCATAAGGATGATAAAGAAGTTGTTCTAGAAGGCTATCTTGTAAATCAAGATAAGCTCAAGGATCAAGTAGGTAAGCTGGATATAGAAGACAAGTAGATTCAAACTATGATATGGAGACCTGAGTTAGTAAAGACTAAGGAGACTAACCCTATTGAGTCCAAGAGTATTGATGGATTGTTTGTTAAGGTGGAAAAAGAATCAAAAATGAAGGAAAGGCAAGAGTTTATGCTATCAATATTTATTGACAAATCTGAAGCAAAGAATGAAGTCAAGCATCCATTTAAAAATAATTGGATGATGAGGTAGGACTGTAACTTAGATAAAGATATGGAGATATAGGAGTCTCTTGAGTTTTGGGACTTTTAATCTAACTATGTCAAAGGGGTGTCTCTATTTAGTCTTTAGGGAGATACTTCTTAGTCTAAGGAAGCTTGGTAGTTTGCATCTATTATTTGATGAGAAGGTATGAAAACAAGGTATGTTTTTGAATTTATATATATATATATATATATATATATATAAAATAGGAGAAAATAAGGTTGTGAAGAATATTAGTGGTCCTATCTTGAGAAGGAGTTATGTTGTTGATCATGGTTTAGATGCTCTAGTATAAAGGTGAGTTTCAAATATCTATCTACATATTAGTTTATGGTAGATACCTGGTGAGCCAATAAGTTGAAGGCCTTTATTCTAGGCTTTTGTTTTAGATCTTGCAAAGGCTGTTAAAGGCTTGTTGAATAGTTATATGGAAGCTCACAATATTATGAAGAGGAGGTGTCTTTATATGAGTATTGACTGTGATTGGATAGTATTTAAATACTTTTTGAAGATGTCATATTCCAAGTGAAACATGAAGTTAGGGAGAGATTTGTAATTGGTCAGGTCCTAGGATCAGAGGACTGAGTAGTTGAATCTAAGAAATAAGGTATGGAGGTTTTTGTATGCTCCCAAGTTTATCTATCTTATTTTAGGTCAAAATCCATATAATAGGATGAATGGGTTCTTAAAGATGTGGAAGATCAAATCTTGGTCTAGAAGTGTGTAATAGTTTTCTCTAGTTGTACAAGAAGTTTTAAAGGTGGACATTAACTGGAAGGTGCTATGTTGACCTTGTTTATTTTGAGATTTTAGGGTTTTGAGATATTCTAGAAAAGAGGTTTGCCTTATGATTTGAGTTCTATGGATTATTAATAGGTTGAATGGGATAAATCAATTATAAAATCATGTTTCATAGAGATTTGAAGGTTTGTGGTTCTCAAATTATTTTTATTTTTGTTAAGATGGAGGCATAATTAGCTAATAAGTTTGTGAAGAAATTATGTTGAAAAGGATAAGCTAGGTGATGAAAATTAGTTTGATTAAGGGGGAATATGAGAATTCTCTAGATATGAAGTTTCAGGTCTTGAATATGTGTCTACTAAAAATTGTGGGCTATGCAATTTCCAAGTAAGGCTACAAGGAGGATAGACATGCCTAGTGTGAAGAAGCATGCCTTTTGAATAAATAATCCAAAAGAGAAAGGCATGAGTATTTAAAGGTGATTTCATAGGTTGTTTTAGTACATTTTTCCTATTTGGTGAGTGGCATGAAGTTTTGTTGGTGTTCCTTGTTGTAGCTTGAGAGAGAAGGCTAACAAGAATATGTGGTGGTTCTTCATGATATGTGGATATCTGAAGATGTTAAAAAGGTGAAATGGCTCATATATCTTATGTGAAGTCCCTCTTAGATTTTTTTGATTATTTACATCATATTTTTGTTCTTTTTTTTTTGTTTTTTCATTGGTTATAGTTCTTGGCTAAAGAGAGTGTTGGCTTGGAGCAAGAGGAACTTGTTAAGGCAAAGAAAAGGTAGGCTAAAGGTAAGGTGGGTTTGTATCATATATATAAGATGGTCCTCTCCTATTTTTTTTACTTTAAAGCCTCAAGATCATATTTTTCCCACTTTGTCATTGTGTCAAAGGGGGAGAAAGTTCTTGTTGTGAGAGTGCTTGAAAAGAGATAAGGAAGGTGAGTTGTATATAGTTATACGATGGTTATTGACATCAATGAAAAAGGGGGAGATTGTTAGAGATTTTTCAATGATTTCATGGTGATGTCATGGAGATGTAATAGTTAGTGTATGAAGTGCCTTCATAGTCTAACTGATAATGATAAAGTGTGTAATGTCCTTATCCTAGTATGATTAGTTGATCTTCAATTTGGGCATGGTTAGAGATGTTTACAAAAGAGTATGGTGATTTGAGGATGTGAAATAATTAACTAAGTTGTTTTATAAGATTTTATTACTTGTGGGCATAAGTATAATTCATCTGGTAGTCTATAGTTCTCATCTAGACATCGTGTGTCTAATGGTAGAAAATAAGAGTAGGTAATTTGATGATATCACCATTGCCACGTATGGATGAGTCAGGGGGACTTGGTCATATGGTTGTGATAAAATTATTTCTTAGTTTATTTTTGATAAATTTAATATCATGCACTAAATCACATCAAAATATATGTAATCACAAAGTTTTATTCTCAGGTATTGTTATAGTGTTTTCCCATACATAGCCAAATTTGTAAAGTGACAAGAAAAACTGAGTAGGCATTTTGATGGTGGCATATATTGAACATGTGGAAATTTTAGGAGAATTTTATCTTATGGGTTTATTTATTTTTTTTCCTATTTTATTTTCACTAACTTTTAGGTCAAGCACCAAACCATGACAAATGATATGTATGTTCAAAGTCAGCATCCTAGATAAGTTTTTGACATAGTTGGCTTTGTGGTAGAAAAATCTAAATGATAATTTTAACATAATCATATCTTACATGTGTGATGTTTCTAGGATAATATTTAAATGTGGTTGTATTATACTATGTGAGGAGATCATATGGTCTAAATTTGATAACATGTGAGTGAGCAAGGTAAAAGATATGACTATGAAAAGTTGACCTTATAGGTAGATTACAATGGTTCCCATAGTCATTTTTTTTACAAGTTAAAGTTTGAGCAACATCAATGGAGCATGTTTTTTTAATATATTAAGAACTAGTGTGATGGTTCCAAGTGTTCAATGTTTAATGTTGAGTAGAGATAAAAATTGAGCTTCTTCCAAGGATTAACGGTTCATGGGAGTTCATACATCTAGATCTACAATGTGCATTAACTCAAATGGGTCAAAGTGTTTGATGCTTAAATTAAGTAAAGATAAAGTTCATTATAAAATTATAAATTGAGCATGTTCATTCCAAAATATTTGAAATTAATGAGATAAGGATAAGTATTTGATGTTTATCATCAAACAAAGATAAACATCAAGCCATGTATAGGAGATTGACGGAGCACATTATGTCAAATAATCAAGATGAAGATCCAAAAATGAATGATAAAAGGTAAAGGTCTAGTTATTTAAAATAATATCAGTGGTACATTTTTAATCTAAGTAATAAGGACACAAGATGCTATCAAGGTGTTTGAGGTTTAACTATAATAATTTGCATTTGAATATTTGAATTTAACAAAGGAAAAACTAGTGCTCTATATTTTGGCCATATCTTTTGATACATGCATAATTTTCTCATGGTATAAAAAGTAAATTTATATATAACTCCAAGGAAATTTTTAAAATATAGATTTAAAGATATAGAAGTGTGTATAGACATAGTTATTAAGGTTTAAAGTTGACTATGTGTTTGACTCTATCCGACAAGTGACCTAAAAAGATTATTCGAGCTCATTTTGATATTATTTTGATGTTTTATGATTAATTATCTATTGGAGAATTTTATAGAATCTATGAAGTTACTATTTGTGCATTATGAATGTTTAGAACTTGATTATGTATTCATGCATGGTGATTGTGTACATAAAATGTTATTTGAGCAAATTATGCTTAAGTGGAAGGATATTGTGTTGTTTGTTGGGACTTAAGGGGGACATATATATCATGTTTCATGGGTCCATGAGGTTTAAAGTCTTCTTGTGTTCATAGTTTGTTTTATGATGTGATAAATGGGTGAATATGTCTCTATGAGACCTATATGAGCTACAAGGGCCTAATTAAAAGGTGCAGTTACTTAAGGGTGCCCCATAGATGCTATGGCCAACCTATGAAGATTTTATTAAGTTATGTTTCAATTATATAGATGTCTTAAGGGTTAAGGCATTCCTAATGGCTGACCAAGATGGTGATGATCATGAAATATCTATAAATAGTGAAACCAAAGATGATGGTTTTTAGATTTTTGGTGGGAGGCTTGTGGGAGTGAGAATGTGGAGCCAAGTGAAGGAGAGAAACTTTGAAAGAGAAAGTATAGGTTAGTGAGGACCAGAAGAGAGTGAAGAGGATTATACATGATTATCTGATTAAGGTTATGAAGGTGATCACATAGGTCACCTAATGAACCTAGAAGAGGTAGAATGGATGAGTATGCTCAAGAGGCTATTTGAGAGAGTGCGTATGGTGATTGAAGGCTCTGGGTGCCCTTTGGATGAGTTGAAGATAAGAAAAAAATGATAACTATTTTTATGACTTATAGGTGATAATTATGTTGGTAGAATAGTTCCCCTATTGTTTGAGTATGAGTAAAGGTGAAGAGTGATAATCAGAGGTCCATCATTAGGTATTAAAGACATCAATTTAAATGGATTATTATGGTAGCTCAACATCTAAGGGGGATGTAAGCCTCAATGCAAGGTGAAACTTGACAAAGGTCTAGTTTTTTTGGAAACTTAGTTAGATAGGTGTATAATTTCCCTGTGGGATTGTTGTCTCACTAAAATAAGGGATGGTAGTTCCTTGATCATTTACAGTTGGCCTAAATTAGATCTTGTAAATATATGATTTTAGTCTATCTTGTAGGGTTCAGTGGGTTTTATCCCCTTAGAGATTTTCCCATGTATATGTTATGTTAATGTGATTTATGTTTTTGTTCATGATTTGGATATATGTGCTTTCATGTTTATGTAGCTAGATCAAGTTAATGAATGATGGAATGGTTTTGGAATTAAATGTGCATTTTTGTATACTAATTTACCTCCGCTCTTAGTAGCTACTTACAACACTATATTTAACCATGAATATTAATTAACTTTACATGATTCAATAATTCATGTATACCAAAGAAAATTTTAGACTTATCTTTCTTCTTGAGATACCAAAATCAAAATCCATACCTTATCTACAACTCACCAAATTTCCTAATTTTTCCTTACTTCTAGAATCTCACTTCCATGGCAAGCCTGTCCAAAATGATAGTTACCAATGCAAAATTACATTTTGTATAGTCTCAAATCCATTATAACTAATTTTGATACGTGTTTAAATCACATTGGCTACCAACTATCAATAATCCACTGCCAACTTTATCTAGCTTCTTTGGTGACCCTGACAAAATTTAAACATGACTAGAGCTTCTACTAAACTGGCCACTAAATTCATTTTAATGATGCATGTACCTTAGGATTTAATGCCATAAATTCCATGGGATCAAATAAATCACAATTTGTCTACCATATCTCCAAAACTTTAAATCCACACAAATTTCCATCTAAATGATATCAAACCATTGCTTAGAACCCTATAGTCAACACTAAACACCCATGTCATTATTGAGTTTCATTTATACCACCCTAGGCCTGTATTACCACTTAGATCAAATATTATTCAGCCTTTAGTTCTTAGGTTATAATCCATGGGTATTTGATCCTTTAATATTCATTAATATTTAAAAAATAGTTCAAATTTAACATCAAAACATAGGTCTTAGGATATAAAACCATTAGGCTTAATAATAGTTCAAATTTAAAACATTTCAAAGTTATATGCTTGATCAAATATATATTGAGATTTCAAGTATGACCAAAATAATGCCAACATAAACTATTCATATATAACTTTCATGATTAGAATTATCATTTTATCAATGAGTCTGTGCATCAAACCATAAATGTTGAAAATTTGACCACTAGCATTGCATGCACGTGATCCACATGATTGAGAAAATGTTTCATTACAAGTTCATATACATGATTAATATTTTCAATTCTCTTTCATGCCTTAGGATTATATATACATTGATGTGAGTATATGTCTTCTATGCATGTTTAGTTCTAAAATTTACTACCCCCACTTTGTAACACACGCTTTGGTGAGCACTAGATTATATTTTGTTTTACTTGTTATTAGTATAATTCATATGAAAACATATGACCTAGTTAGGGTTATTACATAGTTTTTATTGAGTGGAGGCTTTGAAACCCTTCATATTAGGTCTAACAGATCCATATTGGTCATGACCCTAATTATCTAATGTATCCCCAATCAAAAGTGTAAATAGGATCTATCTTCTCTGAGTTAGGATTAATTTGTAAAATATATTGCTTTTCCCATTATATAAATTCTATTTAACCTAACATGAATCCAAACCTTACAAGTTTCCTTTCAAACTTTTTCTTTCTATCATTTTATTATTTTTCTATATTTGTTATACTAGGTTGACTAGGCTAGTATAGTTTTAACTTATGTGGATAGGTTTAATACACAATCACATCAAAACAACTCTATTCCTTCTATGTAGGCCTTCATTAAATATATGTTACTAGATCAATCAGGTTGACATAATAATCTTATTTATTCTCAGATAATAAACTATATAAAATAGGTTGACCTAGTCTCCCAGTCAACATCCAGATAATAGAATATATCAAATATGTTGATTTAGTCTTCCAATTAGCTTCCAGACAACAATCTAAGTCAACCAATCTTAATAGGCTTTATAAAATAACATTTCATATAACTAGGTTGACCTAATCAATTTATTCCATATAACTTATAAGTAACACTCAATACACTTCAACAAAAAAGTTTCAATCCTTAGTACCTTTTAAACCACCAAGGTTCTTTTATTTATCTCTCTTTAAATTTATCACTTCATTACAACCATATTTTTTTAATTTGAAGTCTTCAAAACTATAATCCTACATAAAATTAAGTTGACCTAGTTTACTAAGTTCTATATCATATCTATCTAAAAATGAAGTCAACCTAGTTGACTTAGTTCTTAAGGACTCTTACTTCTATAGAATAGTAATAAACTAGTCAAAATTGTACTATAATGTTTGAACATAGTGTCATCTAAATCAACTTTTTACCATCTTTAATTTGTGAATTAGCAATTATATGCTAGTAATTAATTCAAACTTTCATTTTTAGTTGTTTTCATGCTTAGAGTAGCTCACATAGTCTAATTAGGTAGTTTTTTCAAATTGTTGATTAGTTTCATTATTTTTATCTTTTTTCACACACTACCAAATCACATAATATCCAAAATGTATTTAAAATTTGTGTTCCCAAGGCATACCTACTTGTATTTTATAACCAGGGGGAAGCCAACTTGGTTTTATTGGCCAAGTATAAACATGTGGTTAATGGTATATATTGGAAAAGAACCTGACACCCTTATCATTGTAATATTGTGAAGTGAGGGGGTAGGTCCCAATACTAAGCTAGTACCTTTGCCAAAACAAATCCTTTTCAGCCTAAATGTCTTAAAACCATCCATAGATTACTTTCTAGTTCCATATTTTTAGAAAAATTCCCTATCATACTTAAAATAACATTTCATAATAATCTAACAACACTCAGGATGACCACTTAGTTAGAATTTACTTTTTAGTTGATTACTTACTCTCTAATCATTATATGTTGTATTATAAAAACTTATATTGGTCAAGAATGGTGTAAGGTTTTGTGTTATGTACCAATTATATCATCCTAATTAATATAATTATTTGTGTTTGCTTCCATTTATTGCTTCAAATTACATTTGAAAAATCTTTCCCTATTTTTAAGAAACTATCATTATCTTCAACATAGTCTTTTACAAATTGTCTTTTTCCCTGTATGCATTATTAAGTTATCCTTATTGAATCTATATCCCTTTTTCTAGTTAGGTTATGGTACTAATTTGATTTTATCAACTCTATATTCTTATAAAACTATCTTTTTATCTATTTATAATACTAAGACAACTTGGTTAACCCTGTACTCTTATCTATCTCCTAGATTACAGAACATAGGGTCAACTAGGTTGACATAGTATTGTAAATAGAGAAAAATATAGTCTAATAAGAATAAAAGGTCAACCCAAAATAGATATTATGAGTTTCACCAACCCCAATAGGTTATCCCATAACCATATTATGGCTCCTACCCTAGATGCAATTAATGTGCATATATACACTTACACTACAAACTATCAGACGCCCTTCACTTCACAATACTCTCTTCTTATTTGAAGATAAACCTGAATTAGAGTATACCCCATAAATTCTCTTTTTCATAATTGAGTTTCCTCAACATCAGGTAAAATATCCTTATATCATTTACCATCTCATGATAAGTGGTCAAGTCAAATAACCTCATTTACCTTCTCACACATTCTCACATGGATTTAGGGATACTAGCTTCTTCTATTCTCAACATCTTCTCTCTATTTTGACCCTTTATCATACCATGACATCTTCCTCTTTGATTTCCTTTACCTCCATTTCTATTATCTCTACTAAATAATATGTTTTACATCTAGTGGGCCTCTTCCAAGACCCACCCTTGTCAATTCTTCAACTAGTGTATCATTTACTACCTATTATCACTTGGATTTGCACCCTTTGATGAGATTCCTAAGATATTCTCATCCAAGTGTCACAATGAAAACACATCTAGTCTTGTGGGTAGCCTAAGTATATGGTGAATCTATAGATAGGGATAGCTCCCTTGATGCACCCCTTTGGATCAGAACTACACCTAAATTTTGGGGGGGAAAGGGAGAGAGATAATTGAAAGCAAACTATTATAAGGAAGGTGATACACTATTTAATATGATGACTTCCAACCAGCAACATGTTACACATGAGAACAAAGGACTAACCAAACATACACTCTTTCAATTTGTATCTTCTCACATCAATGTTACATTATGAGGTTATGAATGAATGTGCAAAGCTAAGAGGACTATATAAAAGGCATTAAATGGCACTAGTGAATATAATAACTCACTCAATCCTTGAAATTTCTTAGAACACTTCACATGCACTAAAAGAAGAATCTTTCCAATTTTAAATAGGATGAAAGAATGAGACAATATGTTAAGAAATCCATAGTCTTCACTAAGCAAGATCTAACATTCAAGTAGAACACACTATGAATAGTCATTAAGAGGTAATAATTAGTAGTATTATTGATCAAATTGTATGTAAATGAGGAAGTATTCACCATACTTAGGTGGAGCATAAGTTATAATGGCTAAAATGGCTAGTTCTTATAGAACATGAGAGAGAGAGGAGAAGAGAGAAGTCCAAGGGTCACAAGGATACTTTTAAATCTTATAAAATCAGTTAATTTTGCATGATATAAGGGTTTGGGATGAAATATGCAAGGTCAAGCAGCACAAGTGTCCATACAAGTCATAAAACTCATGAAAAGTGGCATGAAACTCCTCATTCTGGCTAAACAAAATGTATTCATGATTTGGACCTATTTTTACATCCCCAAATTGATTATGGATAGGTATGATGATTATAATTAATGGTATGTATTTCATACATGACTCTCCATGTATTATTTGTAGGCCTAGTCATCTGGAATCATTCAAAAAGGAGCCATCATCATCTGTAGTCCAAAAAACTCTTCCTTCATGCACCCTACACACTTGGCCTCCAAAAATGCATAAATTTAACATTAAAATACATTATATGTAGAATATGATAATATTAAATACCCTATATATCCTTAGAGGCATTAGACACACCTTGAAGTCACCCCACTTGATGTTTTTCACCCTTCTCACTAGTTTGTCCACTATGCTAGTTTTGACTAGCTGAGAGAAGCACTTGGTTTAGGCATTTAAGAGTTTTTACAATGAATTAAATTAGAATTTTTAGTTATATAAAGTCCTAATGTTCCCTCTCATGTTATTTGAATCTCTTTAAACCTCCTACAACCTACACAATACATAAAACTATCATGAAAATCCTATTTTGCACTCCATTCATATATTTATGTACAACTCAAAATTATTGGGAGAATATCAAGAGACTCCTCTATAATTTTCATTCATTATCATATTCAAAATTGTCCATTAAATTATCTTTCCAACTCCATTTCGTCAAACTAGTCATTGGCAAGGGTTTAAGAGGGTTTAGGCCTATTTTGACCTCTTAAGGTTCATTCATAAAGTTATAATATTAGAGTTTCAAAAACATTCAAATAATGTTATTTTTATGACCCTCACTAACTTTCCCGAACTCCTCTAACCTCCATGAAAATCCTCCCAAAAGATATGAGCATATAAACCTGACCTATCAAGCTCTTTTCTCCAACTGGCACAAGCCTAATGTTGCTTTTAGGCCAAAAATGGCTTCCTCTTTAATTATATTGCATATAAATATATTAAACACCTATAATATAGTCTAAAAAAAATATTTCAATATGATAAAAATCTTTCCCATAGTTATAAATGAAAATGACCTATTGTTTGAGCTCTAGGCCAAAACCCTACCTAAGAGTCATGTATGCAACCTTGGTGTTTTAGACATTTAGATGAGATTCCTCCTTATGTTTTTTATTCATCATTCTTTCTTAGATGTGTTTTATCTTTCTACACCCTTTTTAAAGTTTTACTCAACTCTTTGTCTTACCTTTTGTCATTGCCTCTCAAATATGCTAGTTATGCATAAAGGGAAATACCCTTTATCTAAGATAAAATACAGTTGATTACCATATTTAATCATAAAAAATGAGTGTTTTATGATTAAATACAATTTATAATGATTAATCATACCAAAATATATCCTTTTTTCATATAATTTGACCCCTTAAACTTGCAAAATCCAAAATAGGTTACTAGGAAAGCATGCATGACTATATGGACTTATAATATGAACTATATATGCCTAATTTGGGATATTTATCTACTTTATTTCCAATCTTAAGGGCCTATAAATAATAAAATGTTATTTATTTATATTTCTCAATATAAATTCATCATCTGAACCATTCATATACTCTTCATACACCTTGCCTAACCTAGACTGAGTTTCCTTTCTGACTGTGTTTCTACATTAATGACTCATGCCTATAGGTTTCCTTATGTGTTTTAGTTTAAATACAATTATTATATGAATATTTTAAACTCATGACATCATTTACATTGGTTTGAAAATTTTGTCCCCCCTTTATGTACTTCCCACACTCATAATCTCTATGTCTGATCACTATATGACATAGTACAATTGATTACATTTTGTTTGAGAAGGACTCCTCTAAGTGGACTTGGCATGAGTTAGACCTTATTTCATGGTTTAAAAATTATTTAAAACCCTCAATTGTCATAAATTTATTATTTTTCTCATTCCTTAATGTTTGGACTACATCAACCCTAAGAGTCATCACCTTCATTACTTACTGCTCTACTTACCCAGTTGTAGGTGGGTATTATCTTAAAAATCCTATGTAGGCCTAATTTAAGCTTGATACCATGTCCAATAGACCTCTCCTTAGTCTTCCTTAGGTTAATTTTGGATTTTTATTGGATCTTTTATTTCTTATCATACTATACCACCACCTAGACATAACCCTTTAGATCACTACCTACAACAACAAACACTTGGTTATAGGTGTATATAGAGGGTCTTAAGAGGTTTATAATCTTGTTTCATACATTAAAAAACTTACTAAGGTCATCATGGCTCCATTTAAGGTTTTCATAAGCTATTTTATCATATTAAGTTCACTAATCCTCTTTATATTCACTTTGAACTAACCAAATTGAGCTTTCCCTATACTGAGTATGAAACCCTACATATTGATTCATGTAGGTGTGTAATCCTTAATTTAGATTTGGTCATAATGTGTAGAGGAATTTATTTCAAAATTTAAATTCACAAATTATATTACCATTATTTTATCCATCTTAAATAGGCCTACACACCACAAGGCTATCATGCTTAAACCATTGTTTGCATACCTTATTGTAGGTGGACATTTTGGGAACTAGGATAAGCCTATAGGTTACCTTAGGAGTCTAAAACCTAGTAGATGAGCCTCTCTTAGTGATAATTAGGTCATCACTATTGTATTAGACCATATAATACCATTAAATCATGAGGAATGGATTGAATTCAACTTGAAAAGGAAAAATCACTTTGGAGTTCAAAACTTGTAGCTATTACTGTTTAAAATCAATTTCTAAAAGTGAATATTGGAACTCTTACACAATCATCCTCCACTGACTTTATACCATTTAAAATTTTCCAGATCTATCACCATGATATAGTATAAAATTTATCTAAATGATTTAAATATCACTTCAACCATGTTCCAAGATATCAACAAAACCTTGAGGAACTCTATTTTCTCATTTTGGGGATTAAATTCATGTACTTAGTCATTTTGTGTTGAACATGGTTTCACTCTTTTTTTCTCAACCTATAATTTCAATAAGGTCTATCATGATCTATAAAACATATTTTATCTCAAAAGTGATTCCACCACTTGTTTCCATGCTCCAATATGATTCCTTAATTCTCTGTTAAGCCACCTATAGCTGGATAAAATCATACATACATGTAGTGAGTGGAATTCAGGCATAAAACATGACTTGTGATATTCAAAAGAATTTTTAGCTCTTTACATGATTCAAATTTGAATCCTTTAGTAGATTAGGATATTTTTAAACTCACAAGCTCCTTCTCACATGACTATTCCATGAAGACACCACATGTAAATTCTAAGTAATGGTTGCTTGATTGTGAATGTTATATATGACTACAAACTCATGGATATTTCTTTGAAGAATGGAGTTTGAAATGTAAAAATAATATATATTACATTGAAAACATGTGTAAGTTCTTATAAAAAACCTCTAAAGCCATTTTGATGTCCCTTACTTAGGGGCTCTCTTATCTGCACAAAAAACTCTGATACCAAAGACCAAAGCTCTGATACCACTGTGATATCCCCTTCAAAATAGGGATTATATAAACTCATAAAACTCTGATCACCATATAAACTTGCAGAATATATTCAAATAAGCATACACAAATCACAGTATAATCTCTTAATAGAAAATAAAGATCTCATTACTTGTTCTTCTGGATGATTACACATTAGAGTCTCTGTTATACACAATAAAGAATATTAAAATCTGGTCCTAAAAACCCTGACTTGTCAAACTGGGAATAAAATTGCAATTCTGGAAGTCTCGGCCTTTCTGTGTTGACACACAGTCGCCGTCGTCGGTCGATATCTCGCCGACGTCGGTCTCTGCCGGTCGGATTTCTGCCGACGTCGGTCTTCAGTCGACCGATGTCGGTCACTGAAACCCTCTGTCTGCCGAGGTCGGTTCCTACACTGGTCTGTACGAACCCGTACGGATTCTGTACGGCCACAATTTAAGCACAACTTCCCTATTTTCAACCCCTGATCTGAAGATATCTGTCTCTAGCCCAGTAGATCTCTAGCTGTATAATTTATTGAATCAAAACAGAAAGCAATAAATACCTAGAATATCTGTGATAACTTCTGTGTGAAGTTATCTCTCAAACCTGAAATTCTATGATAACCTCTGGATGAAGCTATCTCTCACTTTGGCAATAGATCAGCTGATATTCCACAGCCTCTTAATTGCACACACTGAAGAGGGAATGTTCTCCAATGCAAATGGAATCCTTGAACCCTAGGCTCAGTCTTCACAGAAGAAATTCTTCAAAATCAATAATCAATAATCAATAGCATAATCCATAATGGCCTCCATGTGAAACCCTTATACCCTCAAAAGATATGCTTGCCCTAATTAGGGTTTTCTTATTTAAAATTAGACCAAATAATTAATAATTAATAATTAATTATTAATGAGACCAAATAATTAATATTCGATTAAATCAATCAAATATTAATATCTCCCTCAATATACGTCGGATCCTCAAACCGATCGAAGCAGGTGAATCAGGGAGTGATTCTGCACAGGACCATACCAAAATAAAGGTGCTCCACTGCATGTCAAATATCCCTAAATAATAGGAGCTCAGGCCCAATGCATCTGAAATAACCTGAATGAAAACCAAATGTAGAAATTCTGTGAATGAAAGTCAATCCAAGCTCCATTATGACCCTCTATCCATCCTATTAGCCTACGAAGGTCGCATAATAGGCCAATCATCAAATCTGTCAATGTCCACAAAAAAGGGGACATGACAATCCGCCCCTCCGAAAATTGCTTGTCCCCAAGCAATCTCGGAACAATGAACTACTCACTCCACCTGGATCCCAAATGTAGTTATGCTCCGTACTGCTGTGTATCAATGTAAGTACCTGCAACATCAGTAGAAGTAGAACCAAGAAAGACTCATAATCAAACTGGCGCATGAAACTCCAACCTCCAAGATTACAAATACCATATACAAGAGCATATGAGAAACAAACTCTCAAAACATCATAATCCAAGTGGAATGGACAAATCCAACTGCCAATTCCATCTGCAAGAGATGGTGCCAATCCATCCCATAACTGATCTCTCTGTAAATGCGGCACAACCAACTGTACCACACTGTCATATGTATGAGAATAATCAATATGGAGATTCAACTCCACTGGTATCCCAAACTCCTCAGAATCAGGTACTCCCAAGTCCTGAATATGTGTGTGAACCTCAACCACATGGTCCTCATCAGCAGCTCCAAAAACATACTCATCAGCAATACTCAATGTACTAACCTCTGAGTATACCTCCACACTCTGAATGCAAGCATCAGGCTCATCCTTACTGTCTAACACCTGTGCTGAACTCACCTGAAGACAAAGCTCATCCACAACATCCTCAACTACTCCTACCTGTGAAGATACTGCAGATAAATCATTACCTGAAGATGTGTTAATATCTCCCTGTACTGGATCAGCATGACTGTCAAACTCATCATGCAAGTGGCTGCATGTCATAGGAAAAGCACTACGATCCTGGGGCCTATTAATTAAACTCTTTAACCATATACAAGCTCTAGGTGAGACATTTCTCCCTTTTATCCAGACATACCATAAATCTTCTGCCAAGAGTTTGGAAATTTTATCCTCCTCCTTAAACAAGATTGTGAACATAATAGAGTGCATTGATGCCAATATATTGCTAGAATGAAACTCATCTAAAATATTCCAAAATATTTTAAACATCATGCGAATTTCACCAATACAACCTACTAACATCATAACGTTTTCAAATCCATACCTTGCAAATGTTTCAAGTAATCTTGCCCTCCTTGAGAAATGAGGGTTTCTAATGTCATCCAACTTTTCGAAGCTTTTTACCATGGCATAAAGTACCTCTCTCATAATCTGATCATCATGAAAATCAAAGCCAGCTATGATCCTCATCATTTCACTAATGCAAGAGAGAGCTGCAAGTCTTACCACCTCATCATGATGTCTCAATAATCGGGGCTTCACCAACGAATCAAATGCTGGAAATAACGCTGTTTGCATCTCATAAGTATTTGAATGCTCAACCTTGCCTAAATAAGTGTCCAACTCCTCCAAAATTTTTAGAGTGTCATCTGCTTGCTGAAATGGATGATCTAATTTCTTCTTTGCATTGTGCATGCTTTCTTCCAAATCTTTGACCCCTCTGAGAGCCATACTGATAATCGAATTGAACTTGGAACTACCCAACAGGATGGCAAGACATTAGTTCTGGTGTGTCCAACAGGATGGCAGGAATTTAGCTCTGATACCACTGTGATGTCCCTTACTTAGGGGCTCTCTTATCTGCACAAAAAACTCTGATACCAAAGACCAAAGCTCTGATACCACTGTGATATCCCCTTCAAAATAGGGATTATATAAACTCATAAAACTCTGATCACCATATAAACTTGCAGAATATATTCAAATAAGCATACACAAATCACAGTATAATCTCTTAATAGCAAATAAAGATCTCATTACTTGTTCTTCTGGATGATTACACATTAGAGTCTCTGTTATACACAATAAAGAATATTAAAATCTGGTCCTAAAAACCCTGACTTGTCAAAATGGGAATAAAATTGCAATTCTGGAAGTCTCGGCCTTTCTGTGTCGACACACAGTCGCCGTCGTCGGTCGATATCTCGCCGACGTCGGTCTCTGCCGGTCGGATTTCTGCCGACATCGGTCTTCAGTCGACCGATGTCGGTCACTAAAACCCTCTGTCTGCCGAGGTCGGTTCCTGCACTGGTCTGTACGAACCCGTACGGATTCTGTACGGCCGTAATTTAAGCACAACTTCCCTGTTTTCAACCCCTGATCTGAAGATATCTATCTCTAGCCCAGTAGATCTCTAGCTGTATAATTTATTGAATCAAAACAGAAAGCAATAAATACCTGGAATATCTGTGATAACTTCTGTGTGAAGTTATCTCTCAAACCTGAAATTCTATGATAACCTCTGGATGAAGCTATCTCTCACTTTGGCAATAGATCAGCTGATAGTCCACAGCCTCTTAATTGCACACACTGAAGAGGGAACGTTCTCCAATGCAAATGGAATCCTTGAACCCTAGGCTCAGTCTTCACAGAAGAAATTCTTCAAAATCAATAATCAATAATCAATAGCATAATCCATAATGGCCTCCATGTGAAACCCTTATACCCTCAAAAGATATGCTTGCCCTAATTAGGGTTTTCTTATTTAAAATTAGACCAAATAATTAATAATTAATAATTAATTATTAATGAGACCAAATAATTAATATTCGATTAAATCAATCAAATATTAATATCTCCCTCAATATATGTCGGATCCTCAAACCGATCGAAGCAGGTGAATCAGGGAGTGATTCTGCACAGGACCATACCAAAATAAAGGTGCTCCACTGCATGTCAAATATCCCTAAATAATAGGAGCTCAGGCCCAATGCATCTGAAATAACCTAAATGAAAACCAAATGTAGAAATTCTGTGAATCAAAGTCAATCCAAGCTCCATTATGACCCTCTATCCATCCTATTAGCCTACGAAGGTTGCATAATAGGCCAATCATCAAATCTGTCAATGTCCACAAAAAAGGGGACATGACAGCCATGAACAATCATGAAGTTACTAAATATTGTGAAAACTACTTGTAACTTACAAAGGTGTATCCTCTTGCAACTTTGACCTACTTCTCTCATCCAAACATCATTAAACTTGAAACCAAGCATAGAGAGTAGCTTAGGATGGAGATAAAATCATCTAGAACAAATATTACCAACTGGATTATATGTAAACTCCCAAATGAAAGCAAAACCTATAGGGTGCATGAAACAATAAGAAGAAAATCATAGTCAACTTCATGAGGATTATTCATAAATCAAAGGCCACCATTATTCAAAATATTTTATTAAAAATTAAGGAATCTAATTTTAATTTCAGCTCACTAAGGATTTTCAATTGAAACCTCCCTTATTGTACTTACCAAGTACAAACTTTAAGACTACTTTTGCTTGTGAAAAAGGGTCAAAAAGGAATAAAATAGTTTTGGGCTAAAAATGGCACTTCCAAAGCATTTAAAATGTGGAACTAAGCTTTCAAAATCTGAAAGAACATTATATGATATTTTACCATGTGGCACACTTCCCCATGGGTCATATAAATGCCAAATTCACCTTTTTCCAAGAAAATTGCTCTTTCTTATAAATCACTTGGCACTTTTAATTACCAATAGTTGATTAATACATGTGGGGACACATGGATCATGAAATAACCTTTTGAAACATTCACACTTCTCAATAAATCTTATACAAATCATTAATTTCCCCTTTTTTGCCTCAAAATGACTAAAAGGACTAAAATAACTAAGGACCAAGGCTAGTATAACATTAAATGACATCAATTAGCCTATAAAACAAAATTTTACATATGTATTAGACCCATAAACACCTAAAACTCAATTTTTTACCTATAAGTACCCTAACTTGACCTGCAGGGTCAAATTTCATCTACACTGCCTATGGTAATCATGACTCTAGTACCACTTATTCTCATCCTTATAATAGTACATCTTTTTCCACATAATAAAATCATGCTACTAGTGCATTATGAACAATTATTATCAAGCCATTACTAACACCCATATTGGTACCCAAGCTACTATTACTAATTCTAATGCTTCACATAATGCCACTAATACTACTGAAACCCATCAATTTCTATTACAAACTCTTAATAAAATTAATAATTTCAAAGCTAACAATGTAAATCAAATTATGCAAATGAAAAATAACCTTATCCATCTTAAAACCTACCGTCAATAGGTTCCATGGGGCATACATAACCAAAATGCTCCCCCACCTCCTGTTCTGGATTCCCATGGTAATATTATCCCTCAACCTCCCATTTAAAAAAAAAATCAAGCACCTTCAAAATGAGTCTCTTACATCTAAAATTTCTAATATTGATATAGGAATCATCACCGCTACCATTACTTACAATGGGTCAACTGATCTTACTCTCCACTTAAAAACATTTGGAAATCCATATAAAGACTAGGCCAAGTTAAATACCTTTTCCACTACAAAAATATTATAAAAGACTCTCACAAGTGATGCTTTATATTGGTATAACCAAATCAAATCTCATTCCATCACTAGTTTTGAATATTTAGTTAATGTTCCAGTCCAAGAGTTTTCAAACTAGTAATCTCTCTAAGAATAACTTGGCCCATTTTATCAATTATAAGCAACTTGAGACCAAAACCACACAATATTTCGTCAAATTATGGAAGACTTTGTCTAAAAAATGTGAACATAATATGGAAGATGAAAACCTCTTTCATCTATTTACCAATGCTCTTTTTTTGAAGTTGTAATATCAAGTCTAGAATCTCTCTCCATGTACTTTATAAGAGGCCATTAACCAAGCCAAGCATCAATATTTACTTTTGCATTGATTTTATCAATCCCAACCTTCTATAGGTACTCACATGGTAATCAAGAATAAGAATCATCATGCTAAAAATGATGGTGTCACCAACTATATTGATACCATTCATATTATTCAAGTTGTTATTCCCAACTAAACTTTTTAATAAGCTTTCTCTCCCAAACACAACCAACCCTCATTTATTTTCAACCAATAATATTAATATTCATTAAATTTTATCCTTACTAGAATTAGAAAAACATATACCAAGGCCTATTTTGCAAAATCTTGATCCCACTCATCCCATGAAATTTGGGTATGATCCTAATAAATATTTTTGGTTTCATGCTAGTTGGGGTCATTCTCATGAAACCTATAGATAAATACATAATTTAGCTATGAATTTCCTTATCGATCCTAATTTTGACCATGATTATTCATTCATAAATGTTAACAAGCCTATGACATTTCCTTTAATGCCCATGAAACATAAACTAAATATCAAGCTTTGGATTAGTATAATGCTCATTTGGCCATCTATAAAGATCCTCTTCCAAATCACAAAGATAACCAAGACAAGCCTACCTCTTCTACCAGTAATGCTGATAGTCTTCTTCACCCCACTCCTAAATATAATGTGTTCAATATGACTAATTTTAAAAGGGTGGTTGCCTTAATTGATCCTAATCCCATCCATACTCCTTGATCACCTTACACATTTTATATTATCCAAGAATATTATCCAACTCACTTAATAGAGTCAGGTCAAGAAGACCATGTATCTTTTGATAATCCCATTAAAAAACCTCCCTTGGATAATAATTCTCATACCATTTATACCATTCCTCCAACCTCTTTACCTATAACTATTGATACTCAAAATTCTATCAACACTTCTTCTAATCTCTCTCAAACCAAACCTACATTGATTGCCACATCTTTTTATGAAAATCAAAAAAATTGTCCTCCAATTAAACCTTCCACCTCTTATCAACATAGATTCACATAAAATTTAGATCCTTTTTCTAAGGACCTCCTTAAATACTATGCACCTCTTTCTAACATTCCCCTTATGGTTTATGATGGTTGGGATCCTATTATAGAGATTACTAATCTCCCATCTCAAATCCCATTCCTAAAAATTATGCGAACCTTTATGCATCATCTTAATCATCTTATATAGCTTTAGTTTAAAATGGACATCCCTCATTCTCCCCTAGAAGGATGCAAATCCACCTTCTCAAGATCATAAGATAGCATTTTACAAAAGTGTGAAGAGATGTCCATACATGTTGATGAAATAATGGACACTTCTATTTCCATTAAATCCCCCATTTCTTCCATGATCCCTAATGATATTCTACTTTGTGTGTATGATCCTCCTTTATCTATAAATGTCCAAATTGGTGATCCAGGTCAAGAGTGATTTGATTTATGAGGGTTTTAGCACTTGTGTTACCTCTCTCATTTTTATCAAAACCCTTATATATTTTTAATGTAATCTTAAATCCACACACAACACATGTCAAGGCTATGAATGAAGTTAAATGACTCCTTTAGGTTATGTGTGGCTCACCATTATTGTCTTGCCTATCACCATTCACTTGAAGGTGATGATATTTAACTTTACTATATCCTATAACATTTTTATTTATAGGCCATCAACTCATTACATGAGAGCAGTTACCTCTTTTGCTTTCCAATGTGTCAAATTTTCTCATAATGGAGCCATTTATAAGATTCAGGATGCCACTAAGTCTTGAAATTTTGAACAATTATAAGATTGTGGTGCATTCAATATTCCCACCCTTAAACCTTTTCCAAGTGTTCTATTTCATGAATCTCAACAGTTTAACTTTCCTATCAATTCCACCTGAGGTTAAAATGGTCACCCTAAATTCATCAAGAATATTACCCCTAACCTCCAAAATTCTGATGATGATCATCTTGATGAGATCAATCTAAAGATTAAAATCTCAAATATCTCACCTAATCTCATTTCTTATCTTTCCCCTTTTTTCTAACCTCATTATCATCAACCACCTAGTGATAACATACCCATTGGCTTAACCAAGATTCAACATTCCATTCATCACACCACATTAGATGATGAGGTCATCCCTACCTATTAAATTGATTTTCATACACCTAATTATGATGGTGGTTATACCTTAGATGATCCTTTCTTAGGAGGTATTATTCAAGCCTAAGATGCTAAAATTATTCGTTATCATTCCTATTTGATTTAATATTTTAGTATTTCTTATAACATTCCATCCTACATCACTCCTAATTTTAGTATTTTCCCTCTTGATCATAGGATAGAGATGGTACACACACCTCCAATTTTTTAAAATCTTCATAGGAGTATGCTTATAGATCATGTTATGATTGATCGCTATCACTTTGATAGCTACCAAGACCCCTATAACTAACTTATCCCTAAGATGCTTGTGACTATCCTTTACCCTTATGTGCATCCCACCCATCCCTTAGTAGAGCCTAATTTAGATCCTATTCCCCTTTCTCTTTAGCTAAGTCTCTTCCTATTTCTAATCCAATTGCTCCTTTAGTCGAGCCTTGCCTAGTCTCTCCACCAACACCACCTTGTCTTGGTGATGGTTTTCTCCCTTTACCATAGCTTGCTTCTTTTCCCACAAAATGGGATGAATAGACATATTATGAAATTCATAAATTTATCAGTCACTAGACTAGAGACTATTCATTATGCTAATCTTCCTCAGCTTTCATTTCTACTCCTCCTATGAGTACACCTACTAAGTCTACTCATGAGCATATTTATTGCTTCCAAAACATAGATAATCATTCATCCACACATTATTATAAGTTATGGAAATATATCAACACCTTACATCCCACCACTCTTCAACCCATAGACAAAGCTATACCTCCCTTGAAAGTTTCACCTGAATATCTTCCCAAATATGGATAGGTATATTATATTTGGCACCAATGTGGTACTCACCATATTGATCATTACCACATCCTTCAACATCATCTCAAGGATCACCTCATAACCATTCTTTAAACTATTACCCTTCCTCCTATAATTCACCCTTGAAAGAAGGCTCCCCCTTCTTCCCTCATGGCTCCACCACCTGTGATCCCTTTTATACCAATTATTTCTCCACTCATGAGTCCCTTACCCATAGATCCCCTTTCCCCAATGGTACCTTCTCCACTGATGACCCCTTCACCTCCCATAGAGTCCATTCCCATGCCTTTTTTTTATCATCCCCTACATGATAACCCTCATCAACATAATCCTTCAAGAATTCTTACATTTTCTATTGAGGAGATTTGACATGAAGTATTTTCTCAACTTTCCCTGAAGATCAATGAGACTTTGGCTATAGTATAAGTTCAGATTTATAGAGACTTATTAGATGTTATAGATAATGTGTGTGGATAAATATATCAGTACTTATGAGCACAATCATAGTTTTCTTACATTTATTTCTTCATTTTGTTTGGACATGTTCTATAACATTACATTTATCTATTTTATATCATTTGACATTGTGTCAAATTCTCATTTATCTTACATGGTGACTTTTGTTTCACACTACATATGCATATAATGTCATTCTCTTGTGGATTATTTTCATAATGACATACTTGTTCTTATAGAGTTCATTTTATATGGTTACTTTGTTATTTTTTATTATTTTTTGATATTTAATCTCTATACACATAGATAATTATTATTGTGACTTGGTTATACAAATATTGCTCCCTTTAGTCATTCTTCATTTACCATGTGATCAGTTAGCAAAAAATTCATCTCATTTAATCTATTTTTATTGGTCCAATTTAGATAAACTAAAACTTGTTCCTAAATGTTTTCATATCCTATAGGATGCCAAAGATAAAACCTTGTCTATAATGGGATAAATCAAATGGTTGTATGTGTACTTAATGATGTTGAATAGTTATTAGTCAAAAAATTTCATTAACAAACCTTGATATAGTAAAAATAAAAATCTTAGATTTTGTACCCATGTAGAGGGAATGGATTGTGTTTTACATCTTTTTCTTGTTTGCTTGCCATAAGAAAAATATGATGGGATCACCTTACAATTGATAGACACAACACCTTATATCTAATTCAATATTTGTTCAAGATGGAAAACTATCATGATGGCATAAAATCATCAAGTGTTTTAATTTCATGTTATAACTTTATTACACATTTAATAAGTTCTTAAAACTCTTTTTCAAGGTATCATACATAAATTTATAATATTATAAAGTATTTTGGGTAATATTTATTTCATACAATTTGACTTGGAATGTGTTTATTAATTTCAAAAGATTTTATGTTTAAAATTAATTCTTGTTTTATGGATTATTTTATCCTATCTTAGTGCATCTTGAAGTTGAATTAGTGAGTAGGGATCTTGGAAAGATATAAGGAAATAACAAGAAATTTAATAATACTTAACAGTTTCTTTCACTTTTTTATCAACATAATATTTGGTGTGATCTATATAAAAACTATCATTGGTATTTTAATAATTATTATTGATGAATAACTATTACAACATCTTGAGTTTTGGTTTCTAAGTAACTATTAAGCTTTTTATGCATTTGATTATTTAAATTCTTGATATAAATTGCATTTCTCTTTTTTTGTCATCATTGGCATAGAACCAATTGTGATCACCTTTTATTTTCTTACACTCTTTTAATTTATGGTTTTTACCCAAAAGTCACTTGAACTTGAGACTATGATACTTAATTAGTTTATCTTTAATAAGGTTTATTTTGTACTTGAACTAACCTTGGTATGCATATAAATCAATTAAGATTTTGACTTATCCTTGAAGAGTCTTGACTTAGGATTATGCAATGATTATATTGTGGCAAGTGAAAATGTTTGATGATTAAGAATTTTATACCATATACTTAGCCATCATCAAGGTAGTGTGTATAAATAATTTGGATTATAATCTAATCATTTATTTTGTCCTGTGTGGTAATTGACCTTTGGTAGGTCATGTTAAAGTATGAATAGGTTCCTACATTGTTTGGAGTTTATCATTTTATCACTTATTTATTTATTTATGGATTTGTTTCTATAATGGATCATGTCTAAGTTATTACAATAGGAAAACCTTAATAATTATAGAACATAATGGGCATGGCTCAAGATTATTTTCAATACTTGGTCATTTATTTTTACCTTGGAAAGGAAGTAGTGAAGATTGCTAAGTGCATTAAAGGAGATACTCTTAGACATTTGCTTGGTATATGAGATTTTTTTGTATAAATTAAAACCTAAGAGAAAGGTACCACTTATAATGGAAAAATCAAGAAAATAAAGGATAAGATGAAGGTAAGGGTTGGAGCCACTATTATCCTAGGAAATTATTATATTTTCAACCTTACATTATTATTATTTGAGTATAGAACCATTTAGTACTCTATAGATATAGTTGTACTTTTTGAATTCTAATTTTTTTGTATACATATATGTGTATGTAAATTCATGCATATATATATATATATATATATATATATATATATGGACATATACTTTTTGGTCAAGGAACTTCCTTTTTTTACATTTCATGACCTCTGGGACTATATTGTGTTTAATGGATATGTAGTTTAGAATTATTTTAACTATTTTTAAGATTACTTTAATATCATGTATGGATTGATGTGAGAAAAGGGAGTTATTTGGTTTATTCAATTATGAAATTATTAATAAATTTTACTATGTATCTAAATTCTTACCTTAACTACTTAGACCCTTATAGGGATGAATATATGTGTTAATATCATTTTTTTGATCAATATTTAATAAATTTAATTTTTAGGCTTTAAATTATATGACCCATGAAGTTTTTTGGTGTTATTTATATTTTTGTTTTGTGAATCATTTATATGAAATATTAAAATGACCTTGGTGTTAACTACTATGCTTGCACCCTTGTGAAGGTAGTTTTAGGCCCTCATATTCTGAAGTAACATAGAGACAATCCTAGGCTATAGGTGGACTAATAGATGTATTTAATATATATAGTTTTAAATTTATATTTTCCCTTGATGTATTATTTAGGATCCCTAATTTACACTACCAAATTTCAAGGGAAAAGAGAAGAAGGTAAACTAAAAGGAAAACATCTCTAATTGGGGCGATACACCAAAATGTGACCTCCACTTGTGTAATATGCACTATGAAGTTTGAATAAGAACATAAACCTAACTAAAATTCCCAAAAGAGAGGTATACATACACTAATGTTTCACACATAGGCTGAGATTGATGGATGATCTAAGGCATCTTGTTCAATAGGTCTTCAAAGACACTAAGGAAAGCTTACACTTGCCAATCATACAAGATGATTAGAGTATACTATGGAACTTGTAAGGATGATATAAAACCTAAAAATAAGTAAAGAATAAATTAATATATGATAGGAATCATTTAATATCATTATCATCTATTAAGTAATCATGAAAATGCACTAAACATAAGCTTTAAAGAGGCATGAATCTAGTCTTATTCATTCAAAATAGGCAAGTACAAGTGATTTATTATCATGGCCTTTCCAAACCTCAGGTTAGGATTGTTTAAAATTCCAAACATTAGATTAAATATAGATAATTGACAAAGAAGAGAGATAAAGAGGATAAGAGCCCCCAAAACTAGAAAATGTGACATTTACTTATTCCTTCTCCAAACCCAACATAGCATTTTATTGAATATATCTCATCCACCTTTGTAAAATGACATATAGGTTCATGTTTAGACATTTATTGAATATTTTAAGGATTATTTAAGAGGTCATTATCCTTTATTGGTGGATTTTGACCAATAACAATGCCTAAATCCTTGCCAAGAAACCCTATATTCTTGGTCACATGTCTTTATTGAAGAATGAGTTTTTCTCCTAGAAAATAGGTTTTCAAGTATCATTAATCCCTCCATTTAAAAGTTATTAAAATACATTAATGAATTCATTCCATTATTCTTAGGTTGTTAGAATCCCTTTGAGTGCAAGTTTGACTTTGTCTTTTGACTAGGTATTGGAGGGAAAGAAGGTCTTCTTACGAGTTTTTAACACCTATTTAAATACTGAATCCTTATCCAAACAAATTCATGACTTTTTATTATCTTAAAATTGGAATTTAAGGTGATAAATAACCTTTAAAATATTTTTAAATAGCTCTTATGCATTAATTTAGGTGTTTTTACTACTTGTCTCCTTTAAGAGCAAAAGGCAGAGGAGAGAGAAATAAGGGTTTTGATTTGAAACAAATAAATTAAATCCATGAATAGATTATAAAAATTAATTTATACCTTGAAAAAATAATTTTGAACCATCAAGGAGGCCAAATAATTTAATTTTGCTCATTTTTCTTGTTAAAGGACCCATTCCTTATAGTCATAAAATCCTATAAATCTCTTTGTCTATAAGATTTTATGGATAAACATGGAAACCTAGTCACATTTTTTAGTACCCTATATCTAATTACATATCCACACAAAATTTAGTGATCATAATCAAAGTGTAAGTTCTTTTACTTCATTTTCTTGTCCAGTTAAGCCTAATTATCCCTCCTAGGACTAGAAAGAGAAATATTGATCAAGAAATATCCTGTGGGTGTGAAATCACCCAAAATAATGTGATTAAATATAATTATTATATAAAAAACATCCATGTCAATTTTAAGGTCCTAAATCCATACGGAAGTATGAAAACCAAGAAATCACCTTGCTACATAGTCTTATTTAGACCTTATTTGGGAATGCTTTGGAAAATGGGCTTAGTTTGATCACCTAAAGAATATCATGTGTAAATTTTTAGACTTTAATGGATATTTAAAATCCAAAATTACCTCATATAATTATTTGGAAGTTCTCCCCTTATAATAACACCTAAAGACACCAAAAACATGCAAAACTAGGGTATTTATATCAATATGTACAAGTGATGTTAGCATCAATGTACATGTTCAAAAACTCATTTGATCCCTAAAAATCACCAAATAAGTTCTAAGATCAAAATATGTCATTAGATATGCATTTGAGGTATTTTTTTCATGATTGGTCACTATCAAGGTTTAAGAAATGTTTGGGGTCTTAACAATTGTTCATAAAGAAAAAATCATGAATTTACCTCCTTCCAATTGGAAAACCTTATTATCTGACCCAATAAACTATCCAAAATTAATCATCCACCCATAAAAAGTGTGAGCTATGTTATGAGCATTTGAAGTTGTTCCTTGAGTGGCTTATTTAGCATTCTTGAGCTTTGAGAGAGGTCTACTAGGAATTTTGGGTCTTAAAACTCATTCCCAATACTTTGAGAGGATAAAAAACCTATTAAAAATCCATTAAAATTATTCCATGTGCTTTTATATTCCTTTTTACCCCTCAATATTCTCATGGTACACTGATCAAGGTACTTGGGGTTATGGGCTTGTTACCTTCTTGATAGCCCTCAAGGGAATTGGATGAAAAACTAAGTTTAATTTCACCTTTGAATTGTATGGAGAAAATTTTAATGAATATTTACTACCATTAGGTATCTTCATGAAGTTTTACATAATTTTTTTATGCCTTTTCGCTTAAGTGGACTCCTTGGTCTCAAGATTGCCCCTTGCCAGAAGAGTGGGTCAGGTCTGAGACAAAATAATGAGTATATCCCTTATTTTATGAACTTTAGGGAACCATGAATAAATTTATACACTCATGATAAATATTTGTACTAAATTTAAAATCTTTATCACACCTATTCAGTGCTCAAAACACCAAATTCTCTTCAAGACTGGCTGTGATATAACTATATGTAGGGTTTTGAAACCTAGTTTGATTAATTTTCATTTTGTCTCCTTTGTAAATGTTTCCCTTTGGTTTTAGAGTGACCTTTTGACCTCATAGTATAATTTAGGTAGACCTTAGTGTATCCTAAACATCTTTTCCCTTTGCTTGAGGCTTAGAACTAGCTTGTGTTCATTAGCCAACTATATGTGACTTCTAGGTTACTTGACTATGAATAGGGTTTATAAACCTCACTATTAGCTTGGTGATCTATAAATGTTATTGAACATATATTAAGTCTTAAATTAGGTTTAATACACATCTCAAACACCTCACTCCATCTTTACTCAAGCCCAAGACTAGCTCATTGTTATCTATCCCTAGGTGACTTTAGAGGGTTTTTTGATTATATCCATGGTTTTAGGCCTTCACCCTTGTCATTACTAACCTATCCTAATCCTTTAACTTTGTTGATTATGTCAAATGGGCTCAATATCCTTTCAAAAATTACTCTAATATTTTATTTTAAAAATAAATATCCTTAAATAGGCTTGTATGTAGCTATTTAGGGTATTGATTGCACACTCTATGTGTTTAGACCTTACTCTTCTCACTTCACATTCATAATTTGAAGAACATAGATTGATGGAGTTATTAAATTTTCACTTTAGGGTATATAAAATCATTAATGACATTTAAAAAATACTTGATACTTTCTCCCACTTCTATATAGTCATGTAGCTGGATATTTAGGATTGTCTACTCAATTCCACCTTTTTCTTAACTACAAGTGACTTAGTTTCTTCTTCAATGGATTTATGACATTATTTGTATGTACTAAGATTAGAATTTATAAGTTCAATAATTTATTTTGGATTCTTTAAGTTGGTCTAAGTTTTATGTTAGTCTAAATAATACACCTCCTTATGTCATTACTCAATGGTTCACAAAACATATGACCATGCTCCAAGTCACCTCTAAAATACTTGATTGGTCTTGTACAGACTGTAGGAAGCCATTTTTGCCCACTATAGGGATTGGGGCCAGTTTTTACATTCTTGAATTTAGTTATTTTTTCTTGGTAATGAATTAAGTAATTTTGTACTTGGATTATTCTTCATTCAAACTCACTTTGTATCCTCTCTAAACCTTATACACAAGAATTTTACCTTGTATAGGTAGCTTGAATGTGTTTTAACATATAGATGTAGGTTCATATAGGTTGAATGAGATAGAGGTGAGATATTCCATTTAGGTGTTATTATACTTTTGGAAGTCTTACATTCCATGAGAATGTGTTCTTGATCTCATAGAAGATGTCTCTTATCACTTTCCTTCTAGATTTAACCTTATCTTCATACTACTACTTAGGTCAAAATAGGATGACTTTAGGTCCTCATTTCACTTGTACATATTGAAGGGTTGATTTTCTAGAGTCTGACTTGTTAACCTACACTTGGTCATTGATAATTAAATACACCATGATGCTTAAATCCATCCATTTTAAAAATTATTTAGACCTTATATCCTTCATATTTCAGCAAGATGACTCTTGAATATATAGCTTGAGATGGACAACTATTATATGTGGTCATTTCTCACTATGTACAAATTGAGGAGAGGTGGGAGGTTGGTTCCAAGAAATAAAAATGACTTAAGTATCTCAATTAACCTTCCATTATCACAAATAAATTGAATAAGTATTAACTTTCCATGAGGAGGTCTGAATAGCATGGAAACAAGAAATCATATATTACCTTAAAAATGCTAACTTACCTTAGTTTTTAATAAATTAAGTTTTGAGGTCTTCATCTATGATTTCATATAGTACCTTTGTGACCTTGTGAGAATTCACATCTCTTGTAAGGACCTATATCACCTTGAAAACTCATTTAGAACCCATAGAACACATTCATAAGGGTTTAAATTCTTTTTAAAGGTCTCTTAAGTTTTAAACACAGTAACATATAATACTTTAGTGTTATTTTAATAATTTGAGGCTTAAAATAGACTTCTTACACCCAAGAGTGTTTCTAGTCATCTTGAAGAATCCATGAACACTCTAAAACAATGTTATGACCTTAAAATGAACCTCTTTAGATTCATGAATCCTCATAACTTCCATATCTACCATGATATCCTTTTAACTTGTTCATTATACTTACAACTGAGATTTTGAACTCTTAAGAGAGCATGGTACTTTGAAATCATATGGAATATGCTCTAGTGGCAAAGCCATAAATTCATCCTATATAATCCCCCTAAGATTTTGACAACCTCCTAAAATTATCTTCACACACATAGAATCTCATTATATCTGCAACTATACCTTGTGGATGGGCTAAATAACCAACTAGGCTATCTCAAGAAATAGATTTTCAATATAAAAGTACCCACAATGTTTTTTGGATAAAATACATGTGTTTTACCTTAAATGTGATCTTGAAAACTACTGAAAAATACATTCTACTGATAGATTAAGATTAATTAAAAATTTCCAAATCTCAAGTCATGATAAGTAATCAATTTCATGTCAAAAATCCCCTTATCAAGGAAAATTATCTGATTATTCAAAAATTGAAAAGGTATAATATAAACCTAAAATCATCTCCCTAAAACCATTTTTCTCAATCGATCTCTGAAGTGAAGAAATGGAGACAAACCAAGATCATGTCTAGATGACTAGCTCATAATGACCCCCTCACACTCTTAGAGATTATTCATAAATATGGGGTTAAATATGATAAACAATACCAATAATTTTAAGGTAATTAGGTCCCATATAAATTATCAAGATATTTGGACCTAAATCTCTCTCTCCTACCCATACTAAGCAAAAATTATTGGCCCTTTTATAGTTACCAAGGAGGTTGATATGAGAGATCAATCAATTTTCTTAATTTTAAGACTAGAAACCTCTTTAAAATATTTTTTTTGACATTTTCATGGATAAATAAGGTTTTGAATATTCTTTAATCTCAATTTTACATTGAATAACTATATGGATGCCCTCAAAATAGGCCTTTTTGGTACTAAAACTACTAGAATCACTTGAGAAGCCTATTGAAAATGCTAAAAAATGTATCCATTAGATCTTTTTAGGCCTAAAAAATTAAACAATGTCTTAAAAATAAAATTTTCAAGTGGTAGGGGTGAAAATTTAACCTTTGTGATTAAAATTGTCAACATTTGGTGACTCGGCTAGGAAGCATGCTTGCTATGCTTAAGAACCAGACCATTGACAACCCTTTAAATCTCATAAGATCACTCTTACATTATAAAACAATCATGATTATACTTTGACCAATGAACACTACTCTTGACTCAAGATAAGACAACTTCTTACTCCTCAAAGATAGGAAAGAAAATATAACAAAGTAAGGAAACTAGACTAACAAACTTCATGTGCTATAAAATCACTTATTGAAACAAAATGTAATAAAACTAATTTGTTTGGAATTAATTTGAGTAAATATAAATATAATAAAATTTACCTTCAATTAATCCTCCTCTAGGATCAAAAGGAATTTTTTTTAGATCACTTACTTCATGAGGTATGCAATGGTGTATGAGAACATATTTGATTGACTTATTACTTAGTGGAGCCTTCTTCTTAATTGGAAAAACATTTTAAATAGGTCTACATCCTCAAAAATATCTCCAATAAACACATACTAGTCTTGGACTTCATTGTTTGGCTTATGTAGTTGAATTTCTTTCATAATAGTCTATAATATGGACAGATATTAGTTTTTAGGACCTAATACATCATGAACTTTATATGCTTGATTTTAGTAACATATCTGGTCCTTACTATCCTCTAAAATATTTTCAACCTATCCATCATTATCTCCAAAAGAGAGATTTTGTTGTTCTCTGATAAATTATGTCAAAAATAGATCCTCACTATCTTTGAAGATTACATCAAGGTTTGTAAATGTTGAGTATCTCAAAAAAATCATGATGTAGTGAGGTTACCTCTTGAAAACGAAATTTTGATAGACTGTCACTCTCTAGCTTATTTACTGGTTTGTCAAAACTGCCTCCTTTTACCTTACTCGGCTCATAATCACCTGGGAGAAGTGAGTAACCTTATTCCAAAGCTTCAAAAAAATATTCACTATTCTCTTAATTGATACCATGGAGATCAAAACAAGTATTTACCTTCTCTTATTCATTCTCAATCACATCAAAAGGAAGATCTTGAAATAAGTCAACATCTTCTACTACAACCTCTTCATCTAGATTGAAATATAAAATGACTTTGCTCTCATGAAGAGTACCAATAAATATATTTTATTTTTGCATACTTTCCTTATCTTCACCACACTCTCCTTGAGAATCACTTGAAGCTATATATTCTTAATTTAGCCTTCATATAATAGGTTCCTCTTCAATAAGAGATATGGTGAGAAGGAAATGAATAAGCTCATGGGTTTTCTTAGGAGTCAAGAGATTACTTTTACAATTTGAGATCTTGGGAATAGAAGATTCTTGCAGGAATTATTGGAGAGAGAGTAAGTTGAGTTTTCCTATGGATGCTTGGTTTTCTACCTTACCATTTCTTTCCTCACCATCATAATTCAATTCACCAATTTCAGAATTAACTTGAATTTTGACCTCTTCAACATTAACTTCTTCCTTCATATGGATGTTTTCCTAAATTGACTTCTATGAGGGAAAACCTATAGGCAAAGGGTATTCGTTAGGATAAAAATCAATAACACTCACATCCTCATATTTATCCCAAGACTTGAATAATTGGTTCCAAGGTAGGACTTTTAAAGTAGTAGGTTCACTAGGAGGTTGAATTGACTCTCTTGGAGGCTCCATCTGAGAATAATCAATGACTTCATGAGGAAAAGGAGCATAAGAGGAATGATATGGTAAAAGGTAGGATTATTGAAGAGTGATGGGAAGAGATTAATCCACAAGACATGGCATGGCATAATTGAGAGTCATATCCCAAGAAGGTCTCCAAGATGGAATAAGCTTGTTTTATTGAGGAAGGGTATGTGTATCTAGAAGGAAAATTGGAATAAAATAAGTTTTATCAGGAATAGGTAGAGATGGATACAATTTATTGACTTGGATCTCTTCATTCTCCTACTTCACTAACCTGCCTATCCACCAATGGATCATGGTTCTCATTTCACAAAAATCATAGGCCATGACATATTGATTCTCCTCTCTAACTTCTACCTACCTACTTGTCAACATCTAAACTATTTTTTTCATCTTATCTATGAGGTGAAAAAGAATCACATCCAACTCTCTATCCCACACTCTTACCAACCCTTTAGACTTTAGCATATTTGGGTTGAATGCCAATAATGATATGGTAGGGAAAACATGAATTTGAGTTGGAGATGGAGTAAGAGGAGGTGAATATGAATAATTCATGTCTTTATAAGGCTACTGAGGTATATAGTTAGGGTCATAGTGAGATTGATAAGGGTCATTATAAGGTTGACATGAATCATCATACTCTTGACAAGATTGATCATAGGGATGATAATACTCTTTGTAAGGCTTATTAAGCTCATAAAAAAGATCATATGGAGCATGATAAGGCTCATATATATCATTTATAGGATGGAATTACTCATTATAAATCTGATAAGGAAGTATATCATAAGAATTTTCCTCATACACAGCCATAAAAATAACATTAAGTTAGTGAAATGAAGATACACTTACTTAGAAACTATGCCTAAACTATTAGAAGTAGTTGATTGAGCTTGGAGTCACCAAAAATTTCATGAATAATTCTGTTAAAATTACAATTTAATCAGGATCAACACCAATGTGTCCCATTAGGCATGCCAAAAAATTATTAACTATTAGGCTTACACCCTTGTGAAGGTAGTTTTAGTCCCTCATAGTCTAATGTAATATGGAGATAATAATAGGATATGGTTATCCTAATATATGGATTGAATCTATATATTTCAAGGGCTATCTCCCCTTGATGTATCAATTAGGATCCCTACTCTAGACTACTAGCTTACAATGGAAACTAGTAGAAGAAGGTAAACTAAAAGAAAAAACTAACTAGGGTGATACATAAAAATGTGACCTCCACTTATGTAATATGCAACATGAAGGCTGAATAATAACATAAAACTTATTTCACTTCTCAAAATATAGGTCTTAATACATTAATGTTTCACATAGAGGCTTAGTTTGATGGATGATCTAAGGTAACTTATTAACAGGTCTCTCAAAGACACTAAAGAAAGCTTGTACTTGCCAATCATAAAAGATGATTATAGGAAATTATAAAAATTATAAGTATGAGATGACACATGTAAATAGGTAAAGAGTAAAGGAAAATTTGAGAGGAATCATGTACTATCACTATCATCTTTCAACTAACCATGAAGATACACTAAACACAAGCTTTGAGGAGGAATGAATTTAGTCTTATCCATTAAAAATAGGAAAGTACATGTGTTTTATGAAAATGGCCTTTAAAAAACATAGGTTAAGTATTGTTTCAAATTCCAAACATTGGATTACATATAGATAATTTAGAAAAAGGAGAGAGAAAGAAGACAAGAGCCACCAAAACTAGGAAATGTGATATTTACTTAGTCCTTCTCCAAACCCAACGTACCATTTTATTGAATATCTCTCATAAAAAATTGGGAAATGGCATATAGGTTCATTTTTAGACATGTATTGAATAATTTAATGATACTTGAGGAGGCCATCAGCCTTGATTGGTGGAGTTTGACCAATAATAGTGCCCAAATCCTTGCCAAGGAATCCTATATTCTTGGTCACATGTCCTTATTAAAGAATGAGTATTTATCCTAGAAAATATGTATTTAAATATAATTAATTCCTCCATTTAAAACTTATTAAAATCAATTCATGAAGTCTTTCCATCATTATTGCACTATTAAAAGCTCTTTGAGTGCAATTTTGAGTTTGTCTTTTAACTAGGCATTGGAGGGAAAGAATGTCCTCTTAGGAATATTTAAGACTTCTTCAAAATTTCAATCCTCCTAAAAAAATTATGATTTTTTATTGTATTCAAATTTTCATGGAATGTTACAAGGAACCTTGAAATGATTTTTGAATAGCTCTCATTCATCAAATTTGTGTTTTGACTACTTGGCTCCTTCATGAGCAAACGCCATAAGAGAGAGAAAGAAGGGTTTTGATTTGAACCAAAAAAAATCCATCCATAAATGGATTATAAAAATTAATTTATACCTGTAAAAAATCATTTAGAACCATCAAATATCTAAAAATATTCAATTTTGCTCATTTTACTTGCTAAATCACCCATTCGTTATAACCCTAAAAACTTATAAAGACCATTTTATAGAAGATTATATGGATAAAAGTGGAAAATTGAGCACATTTTTTAGTACCATATATACTTTTACAACTCAAAACAAAATTTCATGATCATAATCCAAGCATAAGTACTCATTTTACTTCATTATATTCTCTAATTAGGCCTAATTAGCCCTCCTAGGCCTAGAAAGATAAATCTTGATCCAAAAAACTCCCGCACTTGTGAAATCACCCAAAAAATGTGATTTAATTTACCTATGATATATCTAACCTCCTTATCAATTTTGGCAGCTTGAATTCCTATGGCACTATGCAAACTAAGGAACCACCTTGTTACCTAGTCTTATTTTTAGCCTATTTGGGATTAACTTGAAAACTAGGCCTAGTTTGATCAACTCCAGATTATCCTATATACATTTTTGGACTTAAATGGATATTAAAACACCCAAAGGACCTCATCCAATTATTTTTAAGCTCTCCCCTTCTTAGAACAACTAAAAAACAAAAAAAACATGCAAAAATAGGGTATTTATAGTAATGTGTACAAGTGTCATCAACATAAAAGTATATGTTCAAAACCTCCTTAGATTCTTAAACAAAATAAAAGAGGTTTAGTGATCAAAATATTACATTATATATGCATTTGAGGTATTTTTTCATGACTGGTCACTATCAATATTTAAGAGAGGTTTAAGACCTGTTTGGGATCTTAATGATTATTCATAAAAAAAAGATAATTAATTTACCTCCTTATACTTCAAAAAAGTTATTAGAGACCCAATAAACCATATAAAACTTATCATCCCCCCATTTAGAGTGTAAGCTATGGTATGAGCATTTGAAGTTGCTCTTTGGGTGGCTTGTTTAGCGTTCTTGAGCTTTGATAGAGGTCTAATTTGAGTTTTTGGTCTTAAAACTCATTAAAACTAATTTTATAGGATTAGTAACCTTTTAAAAATAATTTCACATGATTCCACATGCTTTTTTAGTAATTTTTACCTATACTTTCATGGTACATTAATCAGTGTACTTGGGGTTATGAGCTTGTTACCTTTTTGATAACCCTTAAGGGCATTTGATAAAAAAATAAGTGTGTTTGCACCTTAGAAGTGTATGGAGACATTTTTCATGACTATATAATACCCTCAGGGATCTTCGTGAAGTTTTAAATACTCTTTTTATGCTTGTGAACTCAAGTAGACTCCTTGGTTCAAGACTACCCCTTGCCAAAATAGTGGGCCAGGTCTAGAACAAAATAATGGGTATATCCCCTATTTATATGACCTTGAAGAAACCATGAAAACATTAATCCACTCATTATAAATATATTTACCAAATTTAAAATATTTTTAATGCTTATATAGCTCTACAAACACCAATTTTTCTTCAATATTGGCTAGGATTTGACTATGAGCAGGGTTTTGAAACCTAGTTTGATCAATTTTCATTCTATCTCCTTTGGACATGTTTCCCTTTGGTTTTAGAGTGACCTTGTGACATAATTGTATTATATATATATATATATATATGTATATATATATGTATATATATATATGTATATATATATATGTATATATATATATATGTATATATATATATGTATATATATATATATGTATATATATATATATATATATATATATATATATATATATATATATATTAGTGTATACAAAACACATCTTCCGTTTGATTGAGGCTTAGAGATAGCCTATGCTCATTAGCCACCTATAGGTGACTTCTATGTTACTTGACTGTGAATAGGGTTTAGAAACCTCACTCTTAGGTTAGTGATATCTCAATGTTATAGAACTTGGAATTAGTATTGAATTAGTTTTCAAACACTAATCAAACACCTTAGCTCTTTATTTACTGAGGCCCAAGACCAATTCATTATTATTTATTATTTATGTAGTTATTTAGGGTATTAATTGCATACTTTATGTGTTTCGACCTTACTCTTCTCACTTTATATTGATACTTTGGAGAATCTAGACCAAGTAAATTATTCCATTATTACTTTAGGGTCTTAAAATTCCTTTATGACATTTTAAAATCACTCTCTACTTTCTCTCACTTATGTTTAGTCTTTTAGGTGGATATTTAGGACTGTTTACTCAATTCCACCTTTTTATTAACTACAAGTGACCTAACTACTTATTAAATGGAGTTATCAAACTATTTTTATTCACTAAGGAAAGAATTTCCAAGTTAAACACTTTTTTTGGCTTCCTTATGTTGGTTTGAGTTTGATCTTGGTTCAAATGAGGACCTATAGGATTAGGACCTATAGGTCTCATTTGACTATGTTGGCTACATAAAGTCATCTTTATTGAGTCCTTAGACTTTTCAACATTTAAAAATAAATAAAAATACTTATGTCATTCGTCAGTGGTTCACAAATAATATGACCATGCTTCAATTCACCTCTAACACGCTTGACTAGTCTTGTATGTACTATATAAATCCATTTCTACCCACTGTATAGACACAAGATAAATTTTGCCTTCTTGACTATATCTAATATTTTTTGGTCATTAATTAATTAATTTTTTACTTATACTATTCATCCTTAAAACTAACCTTGTATCCTCTCTTAATATTATACATAATAATTTTAATTTGTATAGGCATCTTGAATGTGTTTTAACATATAACTATAGGTTCATATAGGCTGATTGAGAGAGAGGTGAGATCTTCCATGTAGGTGTTCTTATCCTTTTAGAATTCTTAGATTCATTGAGAACGTGTTATTTGTCCCCCTATAATATGTATCTTATCACTTTACTTAAATATTTAACCTTCTCTTCATACCATTATTTGAGTTAAAATAAGATGACTATAGGTCCTCATTGCACCTGTATGTACTATAGGTGGATTTTTTGGAGTCTGACTTGTTAACCTCCTCTTGGTACTTGACACTAAAATCTAACATTATGTTTAACTCCATCTATATTACAAATTATTTAAACCTTTTCTCTTTTATATTTCAACAAGATGAATCTTGAAGATATAGCTTGAGAAGGAGAACTATTGTAGGTGGTCATTTCTCACTATGTATAGACTGAGGAGAGGTGAGAGGTTGGTTATAAGAGACAAAAGTGACTCAAAGAACTTATTTATCCTTCCAGGATCACAAATATCTTGAAGAAGCATTAATTTTACATGAGGAGGTTTGAATAACATAGAAATAATAAATCATATATTTCATTAAAAAATTGTAACTTACCTTAGGCTTTTTCTAAACTGAGTTTTGATGTCTTCATCTATCATTTCATCTAGTACCTTATTAACCTAGTGAGCATTCAAATATCTTTTAAGGACCTATATCACCTTGAAAACTAATTTGGAACCCACGTAACACATTCATAAGGTTTTAAAGCCTTTTTGAAGGTCTTTTAAGTTTAAAACATAGTAGCTATAATCCTTTGGTGTTATTTTAGGCAATTGGGGCTTATAATAGACTTATTACATCCATGAGTGTTTCTAGTCATCTTTGAGACTCCATGAACACTCTCAAATAATGTTATGACATAAAAATTAACCTTTTCACCTTCATGAATCCTCATAATATCCATACCTACCATGATATCCTTTTACCCTGCTTAGTTGGCCTACAACTGAGATTTTAAGATCTTAAGAGAGAATGGTCCTTTAACCTTATATGTAACATACTATAGTGTAAAATTCAGAATTTAATCCTATATAATCCCCCAAATATCATGACAACCTACAAGTATGATCTTCACACACTAAGAATATCATTATATCTATATTTATACCATGTGGAAGGACCAAATAACAAACCAAGCTATCTCAAGAAAGAGTTTTTCAAAATGAAATTACCCGAAGCTTTTATTTTATGAAATATGTGTTGTATTTGAAACATGAGCTTGAAAACTCCTAAAAATAAATATGTTCTACTGATATATCAAGATTGCTTGAAAATTGCTAGTATCAAGTCAAGATAGGAAAAAAGTTTCCTATCAAAAATCCCATTATAAAGGAAAATTAGATAATTATTTAAACATTAAAATGGTCTTATTTACCCCTTAAATAATCCCCATAAAACCATTTTTTCCATTGATATCTAAAGTTAAAAAATGGAGACAAACCTGGACCGTGTTTGGATGACTAGTTCTTAATGACCCTCTCACACTCTTAGTGATTGTTCATAAATATGGGGGATGAATATGAAAAAATTATATTAATTTTAAGTTAATTATGGTTCCTATAATTTCCTAATATATTTGGACTTGATTCTTTCTCTCTCTTGAATATACTAATTAAAACTTGATGGCCCCTTTAGAGCTACCAAGGAGGTCGATATGAGAGATAAATTAGTTTTGTTCATTTTAAGACCCAAACCCTCTTCCAAATAATTTTTTGACCTTTTCATGTAAAAATAACATCTTGAAGATTATTTAATCTCAATATTACTTTGAATAACTATACTATGGGCCTCAAAATAATCCATTTTGACACTAAAATTGCTATAATCCCTTGAGAAACCTCTTGAAAATGCTATAAAACATATCCATTGGATCTTTTAAAGCCTTAAAAATTACAGCATGTCCTAACAAGATTTTTTTAAAATTTTAAGGGTGATAGTTTGACCTTTGAGGTTCAAATTATCAAACATTTTGTTGACTCATCTAGGAAGCATGCCTATTATGCTTAAGAACCAAACCATTGACAAATCTTTAAAGATTATAAGATCACTATTACACTCTAAAATAATCATGATTATAATTTTACCAATTACCAATACTCTTGACTCACTGCTTTCTCCTCAAAGATAGGAAATAAAAGACAACAAAACAAGGAAATTAGACTAACAAAATACATGTGCTAACAAAGAACTTATTGAAACAAACCATAATCAAACTAATGTGCTTGAAAAAACTTGGAGTAAACCAAAATAGAATAAAAATGACTTTAAAATAATCCTCCTATAGGATAAAAATAATTATATCACTTACTGTTTTAGGTATATAATGGTGTAGGAAATCATATTTGGTTGACTTCTTACTTGGATGAGCCTTTTTATTATCTGACAACACATTTGACATGTCTTGTAATAGGTATACATCATCAAAAATATATATAATGAACAAATATTGGTCTTGGAATTCATTATCTACCTTCTATAGTTATTCTTATTTGGCAATAGTCTCTAAGATGGCCAGATATTGGTTTATAATACTTGATGCATCATGAACCTTATATGACTAATTTTAGTAACATACTTGGTCCTTAGTATCCTCTAGAATAATTAAAACTTGTCCATCATTGTTTCAAAAAGAGAGAGCTTATTTCTCTTTGATAAATTGTGGAAAAAAGATCCTCACTATCTTCCAAGGGTACATCAAGGTCTACAAATGGAGAGAGGGGATGATAACCCATACTGAGTATCTCAAAAAAGTAACCATCCAGTGAGGCTACCTTGTAAAAAGGCAAATTTTATATACTATCACTCTTTATTTTGTTGATTTGTTTGAAAAAATTGCCTCCCTTTACCTTACACAACTCAGAATCACTTGGGAGAAGTGAGTAACCTGATTATAAAGCTTCAAACAAATCTTCACTATGTTCTTGATTGGTACCATGGGTATCAAAATAAGGATTTAACTTATCTTATTCATGATCAATTACATCAAAAGGAATCTCTTTAAAAAAATTAACATCTTCATCTTATGCTATAACCTCTTCATCTAGTTTTAAAGATAAAATGCCTTTGCTCTCACCAAGGGGAGTACCAATTCTTCATCCACACTTTCCTCATCTTCACGACACTCTCCTTGAATATCACTTTTATCTATAACTTATTAATTTAGCCTTCATATAATAGGTTATTAATTAATAAGGGAGATGGTGGGATGGTAATGAATAAGTTTGTGAGTTTTATTAGGAGTCAAGGGAGTAATTTTGTAATTTTAGATATTGGGATTGGAATATTATTATATGAATTATTGGAGAGAAAGTAAGTTGAGTTTTATTATGAGTGCTTAGTTTTATACCTCACCATTTTTATTCACTTCACCAATTTAATATGTAACCCAAATTTTTACCTATTCAACAATCACTTCTTAATTCCTATGGATGTTTCCATGAATTGACTTCCACGAGGGAACATCTATAGGCATAAGGTCTTCTTTAGTCTAAAAATAAATAAAACATACCTCCTCCTATTTCTCCTAAGACATAACTACTTGGTTCCAAGATAGGACTTTGAAAGTAGAAGGTTTACTTGGAGGTTGAATTTAATCTCTTCGAGGCTCCATCTAAGAATAATCAATGACTTCATGAGGACAAGGAACAAAATAGGGATGATATGGTAAATAGGAGGATTATTAAATAGTAATGGGAGGATATTCATCCAAAATACTTGGTGTGTAATAATCAAGAGCTATAGTCCAAGAAGTCCTACAAGATGGAATAATATTGTTTTCTTGAGGAAAGGTAGGTGTCACTAAAAGGAATCTTGGAATACCAAATGTTTGACCAAGAGTAGGTGGAGATGGTTGACGTTTCTTGAATTTGATATCTTTATTCTCCCACCTCACTATCCTACCTACCCACTATTAAATAATGGTTCTCATTTCATGAAACTCATAGGTAAAGGAATAGTGATTCTCATATCTAAGTACTACCCACCTACTTGTCAACATCTAAACTATTTTCCTCATTTTATTTATGAGGTGAAAAGGAATCACATCCAACTCTCTATCCCACACTCTCACACACCTTTAGACTTTATCATATTTGTATTGAATTTTGATAAGGATATGATAGCAGAAACATGAATCTAAGTTATAGATCTAGTAGAAGGAGGTGAGTATGATTAATGCAAGCCTTGATAAGGCTATTGATTCATACGGTTAGGGTCATAGTGAGACTAATAAGGGTCACTATAAGGTTGATATGAATCATCATATTATTGATAAGATTGATCATAGGGATGATAATACTTTTGGTAAGTTTGATTAGGCTCATAACAAGGCTCATATGGATCATGATAAGGTTCATATGGATCATAACCGGGTTGATATAAATCATTATAAGGATGATAAGGAAGTATATCATAGTAATTTTCCTCATACATAGCCATAAAAACAACATTAGAATAGTGCAATGAAGATACACTTACTTGGAAACTATGTCTGGACTATTATAAGCAGTTGATTGAGCTTGGAGTCACCAAATACTTAATGAATAATTATTATACAACTTAAATTTCACTAATACAAAAACTAATGTGTCCCACTAGGTATGCCAAAAATCTATTAACTACTAGATTTGTACCCTGTGAAGGTAGTTTTAGGCCCTCACAGTCTGAAGTAACATGGAGAAAATCCTAGGTTGTGTGTGGCCTAATATATGGATTGAATATATATATATATATATATATATATATATATATATATATATATATATATATATATATATATATATATATATATATATATATATATATATATAAAGGGCTATCTTCCCTTTATGTATTAGTTAGGATCACTACTCTAAACTACCACCTTGAAATGGAAAAGAAAAGAAGGTAAACTAAAAGGAAAACCTATCTAATTGGGGTGATACACCAAATGTGACATCCACTTGTGTAATATGCACTATGAAGGCTAGATAAGAACATAAGCCTGATTTTACTATTCAAAAGAGAGGTATTCATACATCAATTTTTCACATAGAGGCTCAATTTGATGGATGATCTAAGGAGGCTTAATCAATAGGTCTCTAAAAGACATAAAGGAATGCTTGTACTTGTCAATCATATAAGATTATTAGAACACACTATAAAAACTATAAGGATGAGATAACACCTAAAAATAGGTAGAGGTAAGGATAATATGAGAGGAAGCATGTACTATCATTTTCATCTATCAACTAACCATGAAAATACACTAAACACAAGCTTTGAGGAGGTATAAATTCACTCTTATTCATTAAAAATAGGTGATTCAAAGTGTTTTCTAAGCATGGCCTTACCAAAAATCAGGTTAGGGATTGTTTCAAATTCCAAACATTGTATTAAATATAGATAATTGATAAATAGGAGAGAGAAAGAGGACAATAGCCCCAAAAACTAGGAAATGTGACATTTAATTAGTCCTCCAAACCCAACATAGAATTTTATTGAATATATATCATACACCTTTAGAAAATGTCATATAGGTTCATTTTGATACATGTATTTAATATTTTAATTATTCTTGAATAGGTCATCAACCTTGATTGGTGGAGTTTGACCAATAATAGTGCCTAAATCCTTGCCAAGGAACCCTATATTCTTGGTTGCATGTCCTTATTGAAGAATGAGTCTTTCTCATAGAAAATAGGTCTTAAAGTATAATTAATCCCTATATTTAAAAATTATTCAAATCCATTCATTAATTCTTTCCATCATTATTGGTATTTTAGAAGCTCTTTGAGTGCAAGTTTGACTCTATCTTTTGACTAGGCGTTGGAGGGAAAAAAGGTCCTCTTAGGAGTCTTTAAGACCTCTTGAAATTTTGAGTCCTCCCAAAAACTTCATGAAATTTTATTGTCTTAAAATTGGTTTTTAAGTTGAGAAGTAAATTTTAAAATATTTTTAAATATCTCTTATGCATCAATTTGGGTGTTTTGACTACTTGGCTCCTTCATTGGCAAAAGGCATATGACAAAGAAAGAAGGGTTTTTATTTGAACCAAAAAATTTAAATCCATGAAATTATGATAAACATGAATTGAGACCTATAAAAAATCATTTGGAACCATCAATCAGCATAAAATATTCAATTTTACTCATTTTTCTTACTAAAGCACCAATTCCTTATAACCCTAAAAACCTGTAAAACTCCTTGTATAGAAGATTTTACAAATAAAATTGGAAACCTGTGCACATTTTTGAGTAACCTCTATCCCCTTAAATATTCACACAAAATTTAATGATAATAATAATAATAATAATCCAATTTTAAATATTCATTTTACTTCATTTTATTCTCCAATTATGCCTAATTAGCTCTCCTAGGCCTAGAAAGATAAATATTCCTCCAAAAATATCCCACCCATTTTAAATAAATATAAAGCATGTGATTTAATTTAAATATGATATCACCAACCTCCATGTCAATTTTAGGGTCTTCATGCCTTGTGGAAGTATGCAAACCAAGAAACCACCTTCTTACCTAATCTTATTTCGAGCTTGTTTGGGACTACCTTAGAAAATGCATCTAGTTTGATTACCTATAGATTCTCATATGAAAATTTTTGGAATTTTTTGGATATTAAAAATTCAAAATTACCTCATAAAATTATTGGGAAGTTCTCCCCTTATCAAAACACCTAAAAAACACCAAAAACATGCAAAAATGGGATATTTATAGTAATTTTTACAAGTGACATAAACATCAAAGTACATGTTAAAAATATCCTTGGAATAATAAATAACATAAAATAGTTTTAATGAGTAAAATATGTCATTTGATATTAATTTGAGGTCTTTCTTTCATGACTGGTCACTATCAAGGTTTAAGAATTGTTTAGAGTCTTAACAATTGTTCATAAAGAACATATCATTAATTGAACTACTTCCAATTTTAAAACATTCTTATATTAACCCATAAACCATATAAAATGCCTCAACCACCCATTAAAAGTGTGAGCTATGGTATGAGCATTTATAGTTGCTCCTCAGGGGGCTTGTTTAACATTCTTGAGCTTTGAGAGAGGTCTACTTTGAGTTTTGATTCTTAAAACTCATTCCCACTGCAATTATAGGATAAAACACATATAATAAATACATTAATATTATTCCATGTGATTTTTAGTCCCTTTTACCCCTCTATATGCTCATGGTACACTGATCAAGATACTTGGGGTTATGGGCTTGTTACCTTCTTGATAGCCCTCAAGGACATTGAATGAAAAACTCAGTGTTTTTGAACCTTGCAAGTGTATGGAGACATTGTTAATTATTTTTTACTTCTTTCAAGGATATTAATGAAGTTTTACATACTTTTTTTATTCCTTTGAGCTCAAGTAGACTCCTTGGTCTCAAGACTATCCCTTACAAAAAGAGTGGGCTAGGTCTAAGAAAAAAATGAATATATACCATATTTTATGACCTTTAGGGAACCATTATAAAATTAATATACTAATTATAACTATTTTTACCAAATTTTAAAGCCTGGTCATGCTTATAGAGCTCTCAAAACACCAAATTCTCTTCAAGACTAGCTAGGATCTGACTGTGTGTAGGGACTTGAAACCTAGTTTAATAAATTTTCATTTTATCTCCTTTGGACATGTTTCCCTTTGGTTTAAAAGTGACCTTGTGACCTAAAGGTATAATTTATATATAAATAAATTTATCCCAAAAATCTTTTCCCTTTGCTTGAGGCTTAGAACTAGTCTGTTCTCATTATCCACCTGTAAGTGACATCTAGGTTACTTGAGTGTGAATAGGGTTCAGAAACATAAATTTTAGATCAATGATATCTAAATTTTATTGATATTTTATGTGGTATTAAATTATTTTTAAAAAACATATCAAACACCTCAAATTCTTATTTACTCAATCTTGAGACCAGTTCATTCTTATCTACATGTAGATGCCTTTAGAGGGTTTTTTGGCTATATCCTTAGTTTTAGGCCTTCAACCTTATCATTAATAACCTCTCCTGGTCATTGAACTTGTTTGAGGATATCAAGTGGTCTAAATATAATTTCAAACATTAATATTCTCTTTCCATTTAAAAATAAATATCCTAAAATAGGCTTACATGTAACTATTTAGGGTATTGACCTCATACACTATGTTTTGGCCTTACTCTTCTCACTCGCCATTGATGCTTTGGAGAATATAGACTGAGGTAGTTATTCCATTGTCACTACAAGGTCTAAAAATTCCTTGATGACATTTACAAACTAATTGCTACTTACTCCCACTTATGTATAGTCATGTAGGTGGATATTTAAGACTGTCTACTCAATTCCACCTTTCTCTTAACTACAAGTGACTTAGTTGCTTATTAAAGGGAGTTATGAAACTATTTGTATGCACTGAGGTCATAATTTCCAAGTTTAATGCTTTGTTTTTTCACTTAGTTTAGTATAAGCTTTATATTGTTCCAAATGAGGACTTATAGGATTGGGGCTTGTAGGACTCATTTGACTGTGTTGGCTACAAAAAGTGATCTTTCCTAAGTCCTTAAACTTGTCAAAATTTTCAAATAAATACACCTCATTATGACATTACTCAATAGTCTTAAAATAATATTACCATTATTTAAATCTCCTATAACACAATTGACTAGTCTTGTATGGACTGTAGGGATCCATTTCTACCCACTATACAGACTGGGGCTAGATTTTGCCTTCTTAACTATAGTAAATCTTTCTTGGACATGAATTAAGTCATTTTTTACTTTGACTATTCATCCTTAGAAATCACCTTGTATCCTCTCTATAACATATACATAAGAATTTTACTTTGTATAGGTAGTTTGAATGTGTTTTAACATATAGATGTAGGTGCATGTAGCCACAGTGAGAGAGAGGCAAGATCTTCCATGTAGGTGTTCTTAGCCTTTTAGAAGTCCTAGATTCCTTGAGAAGGTGTTATTTATCCCCATATAATATGTCTCTAACTAGCTTTAACCTTCTCTTCATACCACTATTTGAGTCAAAATATGATGACTTTAAGTCCTCATTGCACTTGTATGGATTGTAGGTAGATTTTTTAAAGTCTAACTTGTTAACCTCCTCTTGGTCCTTGACATTGAAATATACCATGATGGTTAAATCAATCCATCTTAAAAATTATTTTCACCTTCTCTCCATATTTAATCAATATGACTCTTGAAGATATAGCATGAGAAGTAAAACTATTAGAGGTGGTCATTCCTCACTATGTACAGACTCAAGAGAGGTGGGAGGTTGGTTCCGAAAAACATAAGTGACTCAAAGACCTAAATTAACCTTCCATGATCACAAATAACTTTAAGAAGCATAAATTTTCCATGAGGAGGTTTGAATATCATGGAAACAAGAAATCATATATTACTGTAAAAAAAGTTAACTTACCTTAATTTTTGCTAAACTAGTTTTTAAGGTCTTCATATATGATTTCATCTAGTACCTTGGTAACCTTGTGAGCATTAACATCTATTATAAGGACATATATCACCTTGAAAACTAATTTTTCACCCTCTGAACACATTCATTAGGGTTTAAATTCTTTTGGAATGTCTCTTAAGTTGAAAACATAGTACCATATAGTCTTTTAGTGTTGTTTTAGGCATTTAAGGTTTATACTAGACTTATTACACTCGTGAGTGTTTATATTAATATTGATGACTCAATTAAAACTTTAAAATAATGTTATGACCTTAAAATAAACCTCTTCACCTTCATGAATCTTCATAATTTCCATTATCTACCATGATATCCTTCTAGCCTGCTCATTAAGCCTATAACTGATATTTTGAGATCTTAAGAGACCATGGTCCTTTGACCTCATATGTAAAATAAAATAGTGGAAAATTCATAATTTAATCCTATAGAATCCCCAAAAAATTATGAAAAATCTCTAAGATGCTCTTTACACACTAATAATCTCATTGTATCTGCAACTATACCTTGTGGAAGGGCCAAATGACCAATCAGGCTATCTCAAGAAAGAGATTTTAAAGATGAAATTACATGAAACCATTTTTTTATTACATACATGTGTTTTAACTTGAAAATTAGGTTGAAAAATCCTAAAAACAAATACATTCTACTGATATATCAAAATTCTTTGAAAATTGGCAAATGTCAAATGAAGATAAGCAACTAGTTTCCTATCTAAAATCCCATTATCAAGGAAAATTAGATGATGATTAAAAAATAAAAAATGTATTATTTACAACTTAAATCATACCCATAAAACATTTTTTCTCCGTATGTCTCTAAAATTATGAAATGGAGACAAACTTGGACCTTGTTTGGATAACTAGCTCATAATGACCCCCTTACACTCTTAACAATTGTTCATAAATATGGGAGGATGAAACTAAAAATAAATTAAAATAATTTTAAGGTAATTACATTCCATATAATTTCACAATATATTTATAATTAACTCTTTCTCCTACCAGTACTGATTAAAAATTAGTGGCCCTTTTAGAGCTCCTATGGAGGTCGATATAAGAGATAAATAGATTTTCTTCATTTTATGACCTAAAATCTCTTCCAAATAATTCTTTTTAACCTTTTCATAGAAAAATAAGGTATTTAATATTCTTGAAGATATATTTTACCTTGAATAACTATACATATGGACTCAAAATAGGCCTTTTTAGCACTAAAGCTGCCATAATCACTTGAGAAGCCTATTGAAAATGTTTCAAAATATATCCATTAGATATTTTCAGGCTTGAAAAAGTACACCATGTATTGAACAAAAAAATTCAAGTCATAAGGGTGATAATTTTATCTGTGAGGTAAAAAATTTCAACCCCTAGTTTTGTAAGGTAAAAATCATATGAATTTTTTGGTAAGAGACCTTGACTGGCTAAGCAAGGGCCTTTAAAAATGAGGTATCATTGGTAAGTGATGGAAACAATGATTTTAAAAGTTTAATAATTATGTGTTCTTAATTATATGTCCTATGCCAATATTATATTTTTAATTCATTCAAAATTATGTTAGAATCTATATTATATCAATTTATGAATTTCCTTGATACTATTTATGATTCATGTTTTTTATTAAAAAAAGTTATAAAGGGTTTAATTCATGGTTAATATTATGATCATGTGGGGAATAATTAATATTTTCCCTATGGATTGGGAGTAGTTTATTTATAATTTTTAATTATTTGGTTTTAATGATATCCTAAAATATTTAATTTTTATAATTTCATTATTCCCATATGGGATAACATGGATAAATTTTATTGGGTTGAAATTTTGATATTGTAGTTTGTGATAAAATTCTATGTATTTATTATGATCAATACTCATACATGGGTGGTTTATGATTTAGTATAAAATACATTTCTAGCTTAGGTTGACTCATTCTTAGTTGATGCAATGCAACAAGTTTAAGTTTGCATAAAATTCATTTTTCTTGGTTGTAAATTTGTTCTTAATGAAGCATATGTATCTCAATTTGATAATTTATTTTTACCTTCTATTTATAACTTCTTAGAGAATTATATATTCAATCTGTAGCTTCTAACATTGTTTATAATACCACTGAGAGGCATCAAAGTGTTTTTAAGTTATATAAATCTTGTGGTACTCAACAAAATGAAAAAAAAGTCTAAAAATTTGTCCATGTACCTAATAATATTATAAAATTTCCTTTCTTTTTATTGTATCTAGAAAAAATTGGAAATTATTTAATTGAATTGAGTAATTATCATAAGTATAAATATTCTATGTTATACTTAGTTATTATAGTTAAGAATATTTTCCTACAAAAGTTGGTAATGAGTAATTTTTATTTTCATTATATCTTATCTAGAATTATTACTGATATATTTTCTTGATATTTATATTGATCTTGATATTATTACTTTCTCAGTTCTTAAACTTGTAAGACCCAATAGGTTTAATGTTACTTGAATTTTGTTCAAACTATCATGGAATTATTTTATCTATCAAAAGGGGAAACTATATTTGAATAATGATATGTTCCTAGACTAAGCATAGTAGACCTTGAGTGATGATAATAACTCTAAATTATTGGTGTAGAGTGATGAAATTAATATTAAATAAAACCATACCTTTAGGATAAGTGTAAAATTAGCTATGTTGAATCATGATATTTTGAATTGAAATAGAACATTGAACAAAACAAAAGAGATAATGTTTGTTTAACTATTATTAGATTATTCAAAATTTATACTATCATAGTATACATGTAAATAAAATTGTATCTACAATTTGTTTTCCTATTCAAGATTTTATATATTTGTGAATGAAGTTAAATGGAAATCTTTCTTGGTTGGGTATTTGTTAATTGCCTTACTTCATCTTTGAGATGGACTAGTTTGGTTTTCATGTCTTATATACTTATAAAAAAATTATTGATATGAGTTTTAGATTAGAGGTAAAAGTAGGTTTTGAAGGGGCCCCGAAACCCTTTACAACCAACAGAAAGATAACCTTAAAGCCCATTGAAGTTCAAAACACCAAAATAGGTACAAACCAAGCCAGGGAACACAGGAACCTGAAAATAGCAGAAAAGACCAGTAGTTTCCGCTGACACTACACGGATCACACCATCAAAAACCAGAAACAACATCCTTCAACCTTCAAAAAATAAATAATTACCTTTTACACGAACGAAGGTTCATATCTAGAGGGGGGACCACAGGCTTAGACTTCTTCCTCTTCACAGTGGTCCATCCATCCTCTACCTTAGCTGCCTCTGTCATCCATGCCTCAGGAAACGGTGGTTCATTAAGCCCAATGGATAATCCTTATGAACACCAACCAAAGTCTGGCACCTAGGTTGATCCTCCAATATAGAGGGAGAAGCGAAAGCCTCCACAACCATTGGCTTTGAAATATCATTAATCATAGTCACCACAGGACCATCTAAGGAGTCTTTTACCTGCGGCTCCTCCTCAATCATCGGCTCGGAGTGAATTTTTTCTTCATTTTCAGTGACAGCCGGTTCTTCCGTAGGTTGGTTAGCTATATAGTGTTCTGAGGAAGCGTTGGCCCACCAAGAATGTGGTCTTCTGGACTTTGTAGTCCTTGTCAAACAACAAGCGGCCAAATGACCCGTCTGGTGACATCTTCTTCACCGAAAAGGTACACCCTCAAAATCCAACACTTGGGACCAAGTTCCCCTTGGGGAATCCAGGCTAATTGCCTCTGGTAGACCTTTTGAAACATCCATTTCAACCATAAATCGAGCACAGGTCGAATGGTACCCTAGCAGAGTATTTTTATCCACAAACAAGTAGTCTCCTAATGCATTCCCAATAGTTTCAAAGACCGATTCATGCCAAAGATGTATTGGTAGATTTGGTAACCGAACCCATATCGGAATCTTATTAAAGGATTTCGTTAGCGGATTAAAATCCTTATGCCACCGCTTGGCCATGAGAGGATATTTACCTTGCCAAAGAAAATCACTGTTACTCAATATTATTCTCCTGTCCTCAGGGCTTTGGAACACAGCAATAAAGAATCCTTTTGCGCAAGGAAAGATTTCAACACTGTCATCAATAAGTGGCACCCAGTTCTTGGATATCCATCCATGTAGATCAACCAGCGAGGGCCAAAAACCTCAAAAATGAAAAATTGCAGCTTGAGATGAAAAGACTTCTATCCTTTCAAGGATTCCTTCAACTGTTTCCAGGTCTAAATTTACCTTAATGGGTTTTAGAGCACTTACTGGTAATGCAGAGTGCGGCCCAAATAATGCACGAGGTACAGCATCATGTAGATTCACTTCGAATGTAGCCACGTCCATGAAAGATCTTCTCCCTACTTCATACCCTGGTTCAGATGCATTGGCAGAGCATCCAGCTGAATGCCTTTCTTCACTCGCCGGAATAATCTCTTTAGGGTACGAAACCTTCTCCTTGCATGTAGATTCAGGACCCGTTACAAATTTGGGGGCTGTAGCCGCTTCGGCCTCTCGGCAGTCATTTCCCACTTTCAAATTCTTAATATGCGCGCGCGTTGGGAGCGGCATAACTCATAAGCTTTTCTCCGTATATCCCCAATAAATTATTGATATGAGTTACTACTGGAAATTATTTTGTTTTCTTGAATGTTAGTGGGCATATGATAATTTTTATATAATTTTAAGTATAGAGTATATCCATTCAAACTAATTTCTAGAGTATTATGCATAGTGTGGACTATTACATCTTATGGTGTGAATGATACTTTCCTCCTTTATCCTTAGATTAACATGTAGATTTTTTTATATAATAGTGGGATTAAATTTTTATATTTTACATTTGTATGATATTTAATTATTAAATATTTTTATGGTGTGAATGTGTTTCATACATAGTCTTATCTTGTATGGAAATTTCTAAACGACTTAAATGAAGATAAATTAGTTACTAAATTAATGGATAATACATGACTTTCTCACTAGGTGTTTATTGAAAAGACTCCAAAACACCATGATGAACCTATAAAAAATAAGGAATGAATAATCCACTATGAAAGTATTGAAGTGGAAATGAAAAGTCTTGAGGCATTATTCGAAGTTTAGAAATTGGTTTTCCTTATAGTTAAATCCTTGTTCATGGATTAAGTAACAAGATATACTCTTTATCTAAGTTGTAGTATTTTTTTTTGGGGTTTTTCCAAGGAATATCTATGTATAAATTATGTTGAGTGATTTTTCATTAATATTTTACGAAGTAATTCTTGATTTATTTTGATATTACAAAACATGTTCATTACTTATGAATGTTTTTAAAGATGTTATTGTGCTTTGTTGTTATATTTGGATTTCTTAGGAAATATTATTTTCATGGTTTACTTTGGAACATTATTATTTATGAATATTAACATATTTGGTTCCTTGTTATTTTGTTTTGGTGTTGTACAAATGGTAAATTAAAGAATGACTATGCAGTTCTTGAATTCCCTTATTCTTAGATAAACATACAAGTTATTTTGAAATGACTTTCCATAACCATTAAATGAAAATAAAATATAATAATTTAATCATGTAATTTCATAACACTAATTTGATAAAAATTACTTGATTATCAATAATAATATGCCAAAAATTTATTCTATGAAGTAATACCTTGTATTATTTTTAGAGGTATAATCATTGAGAGCGGGGTTGAATTAGTAAGCCTAAATAATCCAAGTTCAATTTCAATCCTTTAAAACTCTTAATCAATTATCAAAATCATTAATTAATCATTCATATCAAATAATAAGATAAATAATGCAAGATCTAGCACATAACACATGAATGATGTGGGAAACCCTCTTAGGGGAGAAAACCCACTAAAACTTGTAATTGGACTACTGTCCTATAATAAAAATAAATAATTAGACTAGATGAAATTGATAAAAAAAACTAACATCCCTTATTTAGTGAGACTAAAATCCTACAAGGTGATACAACACCTATCTAGTTGAGCAACCACAACAACTAAACTCTTAGCAAGCTCCACCTTAGAAAGAGGCTACAACCCCTTAGATGTTGAGCATCCATAATAAAACCTATGAGCACAACATCTCTTAAACATTGATTTCCTATCAATTTTATAGAGATAAAAATTATATCCTCTCTCTTCAACTTTACATAATCAAAGCATCCAAAACATCCTTTTGGATTACCCTAGACCTCTTCGCTCATCCTCAACCTATAAGAGTACTATTTTGACATAAAAAACATGACCCAAAATTCATAAAAATATTAATTAATCTTATCTACTCATCAAATAATCTACTGGGCACTTTCCCTCTCCTTCACTCAAATCTCACAAACACACACCTATTGTAAGTCTAGAAACCATCACATTTGGTTTCACTATCTATAGAAAAATCATGATCATCACCATCTTTATCATATAAAAGGCATGATTTAACCCTTAAGGCATATATAACATCAATACATAGCTCAAAACAATCCACATAGGCTTTCCATGGCACCCATGGGTCACCCTTAAGAATCTACACCTTTCAATTAGGCCCTTGTAGGCCTTATAGGTCTCATGAAGACCTATTCACCCATTTAGCACTTCATCAAGTAAAAAAAAGAAAATAGGACCATTTTAAAATACATGGGTCCACTCTTTATGTCCCCTTCAACATCCTCAAATGATCAATGTTAACTTTGGTCACTTTTGCATATGCCCAAACAACTCAAACACTGACCTAGTGTATAGGAATACCATGAATGAACATATAGTCAACTTATTATGAATTTATCTTAATAAATATATATTTATCACACATATTTAAACCAAAAAAATCATCCTAATTAAGCATAAAACACTCAAAAATAAATAATTCATCATGAGATATTGAAACAACATCAAAACAAGCTCAAACAATCTTCTCAGGTCACTTGTAGGACATAGTTAAACACATTGTAAAATTTTAAGCCTAATATATTTGTTTTTAAAAACTTTAAAACCTTAAAATATATATTTAAAAATAAACCTTTGGGTCCTATACAAATTTTATTTTTACACCATGAGTAAATTCTACCTGTATCAAAAGATATGGCACAAAAACCAGGCATTGGTCTTTCCTTTGTTAAATTCAAATATTTGAATTCAAACAATCATAGTTAAAGCATGGACACTATGCCATCATCTCATTTCCTCACTACTTAGATAAAACACACACCATAAATATTATTTTAAAGATATTTGTCTCTAATTAAGTTAAACTTTAAACAGGTTGACCACTTTAAATCCACTCGTGCCATTGATCTCAATCGCATGATTAAATGTGAACCATTAGATCCTTATCATTTACCTTTACTCAACATTAAAAATCAAATGCTTTGAAATCATCTCTCTCAAAATTCAATATTTATCTATATTTTTGTAAACACCCACTCATTTTTATATCTTCATTTCGTCCTAATCTTTATCTCTTACAAAATTGACTAAGTATGGAAACCATTGTCATCTACCTGGAAAGCCAACTTTGGACCTTAATAACTTTTATTGTGCTAAGTCACATGATCTAAAAATTAGAGAATATGATATCCTCACATAGGAAAATCAAAAAATATATAAATATGATCATATAACCCTTATGAATGTGATAAATAATTCCATTAATATACTCACTTAGAGTTTTCTGCCACAGAGCCAACTATGCCCAGAACTGCTTGGAAGGCCAATGCCACACATGCATATATTTTGATGCACTTCATCACATGATCTAAATCTTAGTGAGTGAAAACTAGGAACTAAAATAAACAATCCCATATGATCAATTAATTCTAAAATTTCCACATGTATGAAATATGATGACATCAAAATTCCTAATTAGCTTTTCTTACCACATGCAAATTTAGCTATGGGAAAACACTATAAAACTACCTAGGAGCCCAAATCTGCACTTTCATATATATTTTTTAACTTAGTTACATGACATAAGATTTATCAAATAAGATATTATCTCATAGGGTAATTAATCCATATATAAATATTCTCCTAAAACTTTCATATGTGCAAGATATGGTGTCACCAAATTGCTTACACGGTTCTGTTTGAACATAGAAAACACTATCAAAATGTTAGAGAGCCAAAATTTTCATACACATATCTTTGTCTAAAATTCATCACATGAATTGAGACTTACACCATATCATATTTGTAATAATATGATAAAAATCATATGACCAACACCTTCTGACTCATCCACACATGACAATGGTGATGTCAACAAACTGCCTACTTAGATTTTTTGCCACTAAACGCAAAATGTCTAGATGAAACCAATGATCAAATAGATAAAATAAACTCATGTAAAAAATCACTCAAATAATTATTAACCTATAATATGACCCATTTCACATCTTAAAATCACCATACTCATCTTTGAACATCTTTAACCATTCCAAAACTAAAGATCAACGAAGCCTCCTTCAACATACTAGGATAAACACACTGAAAACTTTGTCATTGTCACTTAGGCTATCAAGGAACTTCACTCACTCAAAAAAAAACCTCATTTACATCACCATGACATCATTTATAACTCTCTAATAATATACCCTTATGTCATTGATGTCAACAACCATCATATAACAATATACATCTCACCTTCTTTCTCTCTATTCATGCACTCCACAATAAGAAATTTCTTCCTCCTTTAAAACAATGAAAAATTGAGAACCAATTGACCCTAAGGACATAAAAATAATAAAAATATGAGAATACCATATTATATGTAGAGTAAATTTTACTCTACGTTTCATTCAAATTTTGGGTCAAGCATTGCGATTTTTGGTTCCTGCGCACCTTGGACATCGCAGCAAAATTTTGAAGTAGAGGACTGGTTCATTTTGACTAAGTGTTGAAGTGCAGTGGAAGCTACCAAGTTTCACCCTCCGGTAGCGGATCCCCTTTTCCCCTTTTTTTTCCTTCATCTCTTTTTGCCCAAGTATCAAATTCAAGTGAAAGTCACCAAGTGTCGATGTCTGGGAGATCAAGCTAGACATATGGCATCCTCCAAACACCTTTTATAACTTTTGGGAAGGTCATAGAATGTGCCAAGTACCAAATAACAGCTAAGCAAAATGCACCACATGCCAGTATCTGCGTCTCATAGAGGCACCTATGTTTCATTCTTCCTGTTGACAAAGACTTTCAATGAACCAAGTAGTAGTGGAGTGGAAAGTGCCAAGTGGCAGTTGCAAAGGCCCTAAACTACCTTTTTGAAGAAGCAACAGAGATCGACATGTTTCAGCATCTGGGAGATGTGGGTCCAACACTTTTGTTCAATGCTTGAGGGCATCGTTTCATTTTGCTTAAGTACCATAAAGTAGCGGATGCTGCCAAGTGTCACTCTCTAGGTCCCTCTCCACTCCATCCCCAAAGAAAGTGGAAGGCACCACATACCCCTAGAAGGATAAGTAGAAGATGCCATGTATCTTCCTAGGAGCAGCAGAGGTCGCCACATGTCAACCTCCAAGAAACCATCTTGAGCCTAATTGTTGAATAAAGATTGTGGTGGGTCCCAGATGATATTTCAAGGGACTGATGAAGCATGGAGTGTCAATATGCAAAGACTGCCACATGCATCCATCCCTTCTTAAAAGTTGCCCAAGTAAGGAACGCAATAAGTTTTGATAAAACTGCAAGGTATCAAGGTAGCGGGTTGTGATAGATGTTGAAGGTGGAGCATTCCTCAACAAAGCATAGAGAGAAAAAAGCTCCAGGTGTCATTTTCTAGTGCCCTCTAAGTAATAAGAGCATTTTCAGGGAATTGGCTAAGTATCCTCTTCTATTTCAATAAAATAGAGTGCTCATCTACCTGTTACAGTGAAAATGGAGGGAAATTTAGTGAGAGTTACTCTGGGTAGATAGAACAGTGCATCGGGTAGATTTTTAGGGTTCTCAAGCACTTAAGGATGCCCTCTATTTGTCCCCTATAAGCAGAGGTAGAGCAGATAGTTGAGCGGCCAAATAGGGATGGAACAAAGAATTTTAGGCACAAAGAGAGGTACTAGATAGGGATCACCATGCCGTAGTCAGGGTAGTCCTTGATAAAGATCAAGATGCATTTAAGGCATTGAATGTGCTGCCTATTTTGTCCCTTATGAGTGAAGGACAGAGTGGAATTATGTGGGAAAGAAAGTGATCAAAGGAGACATCCAAGGCTATATAAGAGGGATTGTAAAATCAATGGAAAGGGGGGGAAAAGTTTTGTAGTTTGAGACCTTTTGTAATTTTGACCAGTAATATCATTTGATCATCTTAATTTTCTTAAGTTGTAAAGTTGATATTATCATGCATGTTTTTGTGCCTTTTATGTGACTGAATGAATTAAGAAAATTTAAGCTCCATGCCCTTGTCGATGTTATATGTGTCATTTGCAAAGTATTCTATGATGTAGATTTTCTAGTGTTGTGATTGGAAATGTTATTTGATTTTGTCTCATTTTATGGAGTCTGAAGTTCTACATAACTATGCATGACTTCTATGCCTCTTATGTGATTAGAAGATTCTATTAAGAAGATTGAATACTATGCCTTTGTTGACAATTCATGTATCTCAGTAAAAGAACTCCCTGTTATGAGCCTCTATTTCTATTATTCAAATCTTTTACATTAATCATGCACTTGTCTAATCTTAAATATAATTGAATCATATAATAGTCTCATTGTGCTCAAGTTAGGATTAGGATTACACTCAGGTGCATCAACATAGTTAGGTTTCAATTCTTGCATTTTGCATTTTTGCTTAGTCTCCTATCCCTTTTCCCCAACACCTATAAAATAGAAGAGACCAACTTCTTTAAAACTTGGAGGATGTTTCAAGTTGCATTATCTCACAACTTGAAAGTTGCCATTGTTGATTGGTTAAGATCTAGCACAATTTTATGCCATCAATAGTTTATGGCACACCTGGTGGGACAAGTCTTGAAGTTTCCTTCAAGACTGCAAGAACCAGAGAGCTATGAGGAGTCAGAGCTATGGACCAGTTACCAGATCTCAATCTACTACAAATCTAAGTATTCTTTTGCCACCTCTGGTAGTTAGCCCTAGAAGAAGAGTTAACCAATTTGTACCGGTACCAAATATGGGAGCCAACATCCCCCAAGAAATTATGCCAACTGGAACACTGGTAGTCCCTTAATCCTCCCAACACCACCAGCTGTTTGGGACCCTATTCCAGTAAATGCTCTAAAGGCCCTGCCCAAATTTAGTGGGAAAGACTCAAAAACACCCATGGAACATCTTCAAGATGTATCAGATGTTTGTGCCATACATGGTGTCATAGAGAAAAATGTGGCCCTAAGGTTGTTGGCAGCCTCATTCAAAGGAAAGGCTTTAGAATGGTACTGGTCCTTGACTCTAAATACCATATCTACATGGGAGCAGCTTAGAGATCAGTTCTTTGAAAGATTTGTAGAAAAAGGTGACAAATCTTCTTTATTACAGTAGTTGATCACCATTCAAAGGGGACCACAAGAGGACATGACTGAATTCAACTCAAAATTCCAAAAAACTTGGGATAGAATCCCTATTACAGCTAAACCACCCCCTGGTATGGCCATTGTATTCTATCTCAAAGCTTTAAATTTAGATATATCTGTTATGATTCAGTCACTAGGAGGGCACACTTTGCCAGCAGCTTATGACCTTGCGGTTAGAGCTAAAAATCATTTAATTGATGCCAAAAAGTTACCTCTAAGGCCTCCCATGCCTATGTTCCTAGAAATCTCCTTGCCTTTACCTCAAGAGGTTCCTAAAGCTGTAAGCCCCCCTGTGTCTATGTATACTTACCCTTCATCATCTGTGAAGCAGCCGGTCCCGGCTCAGTCATCCGAGATGGATGATATCAAAAGTATGCTAAGGACATTCTCTAATGAGTTGATTAATATGAAGAGGCAACAAAACACTTTCCCTAAGCCTCCTTATCAAGGCTATCAAGGGAATAGGTTTTCATCCCAACCAAACTAGTATCAAGGCCCTCCAAGGCAAACCGAAAATCAACCAACAAATCAACTAGTTGTTATTCCCACACCCTCCCAGCTCAAATAGGGAGATGATTCCAGGTCAGAACAGTTATGTAGATGATACTAATGCTTGGTGTTTCCCTTGCAACAATGCTCACGCCCCTAGAGATTGTCCTAGAGGCAATCTACAACAAAGAGTGGCTAAATAGAGAAGAATGGATGGTCAGTTTGCCAATACCAGTGGTAATCAAGCCTACCAGTCTCCTAGCATGCATAATTCAGTACTAGTGGCCCAAATGCAAGGAATGTCCTTACAAAAAGAGGAATAAATAGCCCCAAAACATGCTTTGTTCTCATGGGTTAAAGATGAAGAAGCAATTTTTCAGAATGAAGCGTCTACCTCCCAAAGGCCAATAGTACAATTTGATTATTATACCAGATCAAAGAGGAGGATGGTGGAGCAACCTAAGGTTACAAGTGGTCAGATCAAGAATAATCCTCCATCTCAAGGTCAAATGAACACTATTGTTAGACAAGAAGTGCTTTAAGATTAAGGGATCCCTGTCCAGATTTAGGAAAAAATGAGGTATCCCTATTTCCAAAAAAATTAGTCTTTGGGACCAATCAACATAGTGGACAAACTAAAGAAGACTCCAGTGCAATTATCTATATGGGATATCTTGGTTATTCTTGAGAAAAAGACATTAATGCAAGAATCTATATAAGGGAAAGTAGTGCCTGAAGGTGTTGTTACCAAGGAAGGGCCTACTAGAAAGGAAAAGCTCAAAGGTCTGGTTCCTCCAACGACAACATCCTTCATGAACAATGCAGCACAAGTAAGTAAATCCAAGACATAGCCTTTCTATTTGACTCTGATAGTGAGAAAGAAACTCCAACATAATGCATTGATAGATTCAGGAGCTAGCACAACTGTGATGCCCAAAAAAATAACCGATGCTTTGAAAATAAATTATGAACCCCTTGCAAAAGGAGTTATGCAGCTAGATGGCAAAACAATGCAAACCATAGGGAGAATAAAAGAACTCCCCTTACATTTATTCACATGCCCCAATGTAATTGTGAACTAGGATATAGTTGTCATAGATATACCTCCCATCTTTGGTTTATGTTTATCCCGAGACTTTACGATGAAAATAGGAGGATATATATCTCTTGACTAGTCTCACCTCATTCTGAGAACCAGGTATGGTTCAAAGATGAAAATTCTATCTGAACCACTGTCCAAAGACCACATCACCAATGAACCAACAACAAGATTAGAAGAAGATCATGCCATGATGAATAAATAAGAAATAAATTTTGTTGAAGAACTAGGAGACTAGACTGAGCATGATCAAGAAGAAGAAAATAGCCAATTGTTGGCTATGATGCATAGTGACCCATATGGGAACTATGACTCTAATGGTTTGGGCACGTATGTCATTTTTGATGAGGATCAGGTGATCCCAAATGTTATAAGAGAAGAGGCATCTACTGCTCAATATTCAAAGGTCTAGACTTTGAATTTTGATGGGGCTAGAAGTAAACATGGTACTAGAGCAGGAATTTGTCTTACTGCTCCAAGTGGTGATAAAATTTTAAGGGCCATCTGATTCCAATTTGCTTGCACTAATAATGATGCAAAATATGAATCTTTAGTACATGAGCTCCCGTTAGCCCAAAAAAATGGAATAAAGAACCTAAAATTAAAAGGAGATTCAGAACTAGTAGTGAAGCAAATACGGGAAAAGGCGGCAGCCAAGAATGTGAGAATGAGGTCCTACAGGCATAGGATTTGGGATTTGATAGAAGATTTTGATGCCTTCAATATTGAAATCATTTCAAGAAGTCAAAACACTAAGGCTAATAGGATGGCTCAAATTGGCTCATAGTTTAACCCAACAACTGGCCTATTGGTCAACAATGAGTCAGTAAAAGTTATAGTGAGGCCAACCATCCCAGACAATGATGCAAATTGGTAAGTGTTTGAAAATGATGCTCAAGTAGTCTATTTATTATAGCAATTAGATGAGTTTGTGGATTAGTTGTAAACTAAAATTGAAGAGGCATATGGTGATCAGGTTATTCAATTAAGGACTAATAAGCTCCCCAAACGATTGATCACCTTAGAAAATTTGTTTGACCCAGAAGATGTAAGCCTAGGAAAGAAAAGGTTCCAGGCAGATGAGGCAGACTATTCTAAGGTAGAGGTGAGTGATGGGAAGAAGCTAAAAGTTGGGAATTCTGCAACTCAGGAAGAAAAGAAAAAATTAATTAAGTTGTGCCAAAAGTATGACAGGGTCATAGCTTAGAGCTATGATGATCTTCATGGATACAACAGGGACATTATCTAGCATATAATAGAGTTGACTGAAGGATCCAAACCCATCAGGTAAAAATAGAGGCTAGTAAATCCAAGGATTGAGCCTCTAATGGTAGATGAGATGTAGAAGCTTCTAGATTCAAAAATAATATTTCCAATCAAACACTGAACTTGGGTATCAAATCTGGTCCTAGTTAGGAAAAAGAATGGAGACATGAAACTGTGTGTAGATTTCAGAGATCTAAATAGAGCATCTCTAAAAGACCACTATCCCTTGCCCTCCATGGAAATTTTTTTTCAAACTATTGCTGGATCAGAGAGGTTTTCTTTACTTGGGTTTCTCTGGGTATAATCAAATTTTTCTAGCTAAAGAAGACCAGTACAAAACTACTTTCACTACCAAATGGGGTACATTCACCTATGCAAAGATGCCATTTGGCTTATCGAATGTAGGATCCACCTTTCAATGAGCTATGGATATAGCCTTTGGTGAACTAATAAATAAGGTCCTCTTGGTCTACCTGGATGACCTCACTATTTTCTCAAAAAATGCTGATGATCATTTTGATCATTTAGAATCTATCTTCAAGAAATGTCAAGATTTTGGGATATCATTAAATCCCAATAAATGTATTTTTACTGTACCTTAGGGTAAACTATTTGGGCACATAGTATCTAAGGAAGGGGTTTCTATATACCCTGAGAGGATCACAGCTATAATGAGCCTACCTCTTCCAACAAATAAAAAGGCAGTCCAGTCTTTTTTAGGGAAGATCAATTTTGTCAGTAAATTCATATCTGATTTTGTAGGCTTGGTTAGACCAATGACACTCTTTTTAAAAAAGGACCTGGTCTTCAAATGGACTATAGAAGGAAGGCAAGCCTTTGAGGGGATCAAGAGAGCTATCTCAGTAGCCCTAGTGCTCAAGAACCCAAATTTTTCCATGCCCTTCGTAATGTATGTCTATGTAGGGGAGTCAAGTATTGTTGTTGTCTTAACTCAAAAGAATGACAAGATAGAGGGGGAGCACCCAATAGCCTTTTTCTCAAGAACTCTCAGAGATTATGAGACTAGGTAAAATTTTGTGGAAAGACAAGCCTATGCCATGGTGAAAGCCCTCAAGAAATTTAGACATCTGATCTCAAGGAACAAAATTCTGATACTTATGGCTCACCCAAGTGTCAGGGAATACATCATGGAGGGGGAGATTACTGAGAAAAGAGCCAATTGGATCACTAATATCCTTGAGTATGATGTGGAGGTCAGACCCACCAAGTTGGTCAGAGGCAGGGGCTATGCCAATATATAACCCAAGAGCTTGAAAAGATGTTACCTAAGGAGGTAGATCCAGAAGGAGAAACGGAGGCAGTGCTAAAATTGCAAGAGGTTGATCAGGAATCCTCAGTCGCAAGCAAGATTCAATTTATGAAAAATGGGGTTTATCCAAGAGAACTCCCTCAAAACAAGAGGAGATATTATAGAATACAGGGAGTTCATTTTGTTTTAATTGAACAAGTCCTTTTTAGAAGAAATTCTGATGGGAAATTGTTAAGATGTGTAGAATAGGCTGAAGCCAAGAAGATACTACATGAAATGCATCATGGATTATCAGGGGGGCATTTTCTTGCAAAGACCACAACCATAAAGATAAGTGAGGTAAGATATTTTTGGCCTACTTTATTTGTAGATTATTATCAGCTAGTTAGAAAATGTCAATCCTGCCAGTATTATATGGGGATGTAGAGGAATGCAGCCATGCCCCTTAGTCCTATAGTGGTAGATGAACCTTTTACTCAGTGGGGTCTTGAATTCATTAGGATGATAAATCCAGTGTCCAGCATGGGTCACAAATGGATATTAACTGCCATGGACTATTTCACTAGATGGACTGAGGTAGTCCCACTTAAAGAAACAATAGAGAATGTGATCCTAGATTTTCTAAGGGGTATTACTAATCACTTTGGGGCTCATCACACCATCATATTAGATAATTCTAAATCATTCCTAGGGTCTAAAGTATCTAACTTTGCCTTAAGACATGGAATATATCTAAAAACTTCATCTAAGTATTACCCTCAAGGTAATGGTCTGGCAGAGTCAACCAATAAGAACCTGATAAGACTCATCAAGAGAGTAGGGGTAGATCATCACAAAGAGTGGCACAAAGTGCTTAATCTAGCACTATGGGCTGATAGGATCATGCCCAAGCAGGTGATCAAAATGTCTCCATATGAATTGGTGTATGGGAAGTCTATTGTGATTCCCCTAAGTTTGGAAATCCCTACTCTTCAGCTGATCAAATAGATTGAAATTGAAGAAAATGGCCCCGTGAAGGTCAAACTCGTAAAACTTCTAGAAGTTCAGGAAAAGAGGGATTTAGCCCATGATTCATTGATCAAGCATCAAGGAATGGTGAAGAGTTATTTTGATAAAAGGAATTCAAATCCTAATTTTGAAGTAGGCTTGGTTGTCTTGAAATGGGACGCAAGGGCCGCTAAGCCAGGTCAGCATACCAAAGTTGAAGCACTGTGGATTGGTCCATACAGAATTCATGCATGCAAGCAAGAGAATTCTTTCGATCTAGAGTCGATGGAAGGAAAACCTAAAGAGATTCATGTAAATGGAATCTATTTGAAACATTTTAATTAACTTGGGTCCCTAATGTATTATATTTAAATAATTTCCCTTTCTCACATTGTTTTTCTATTATTTTCCCACTTTACTTTTAAATAAGTGTTTTAAACATATGTCGACGGCTCTTTTAAAGCTGTAATTTTCACAATTTTGATTTAACGAGAGGCGGAGTTTCTTTTTGAGTAGGCTCAAAAGTCCTGAGGGTCGCTAGTAACTATAAAGTAAATTTTACTCTATGTTACATTTGAATTTTGGGTTGAGCACTAGGATTTTTGGTTCTTGCACACCTTGGACATCGTAGTAGAATTTTGAAGTAGAGGGCCAGTTCATTTTGACTAATTGTCGAAGTACAGTGGAACCTACCAAGTGTCACCCTCTGGTAGCATATCCCTTTTTCCCCTTTTTGTTTCCTTCATCTCTTTTTGCCCAAGTATCAAATTTAAGCAAAAGTCACCAAGTGTCAATATCTGGGAGATCAAGCTGGATAGTTGGCATCCTCTGAACACCTTTTGTAACTCTTGGGAAGGTCAAAAAATGTGCCACATACCAAATAATGGCTAAGTAGAATGCACCACATGCTAGCATCCACATCTCATAGAGGCACCCGTGTTTCATTCTTCTTGTTGACAAAGACTTTCAATAAACCAAGTAGTAGTGGAGTGGAAAGTGCCAAGTGGAAATTGTGGAGGCCCTAAACTACCTTTTTGAAGAAGCAGCGTAGATTGACACATGTCAACATCCTAGAGACGTGGGTCTAATGCTTTCATTTAACACATGAGGGCATCATTTCATTTTCCTTAAGTGCCATAAAGTAGCAAAACATTGCCAAGTGTCACTCTCTGGGTCCCTCTCTACTCCATCCCTAAAGAAAGTAGAAGGCACCACATACCCCCAAAAGGATAAGCAAAAGATGCCATGTATCTTCCCAGGAGCAGCGAAGGTCACCATGTGTCAACCTTCGAGAAACCATCTTGAGCCTAATTGCCAAATAAAGATTGTGGTGGGTCCTGGATGATATTTTAAGGGACCAAGGAAGTTTCGAGTGTCAACATGCAAAGAATTACATGTGCATCCATCCCTTCTTAAAAGTTGCCCAAGCAAGGAACGCAATAAGTTTTGATAAAATTGCAAGGTACCAAGGTAGTGAGCTGCAATAGATGTCAAAGGCAGAGCATTCCTCAACAAAGCATAGAGAGTGGAAAGCTCCAGGTGTTGTTTTCCAGTGCCTTCTAAGTAATAAGAGGATTTTCAAGGAATTGGCTAAGTATCCTCTTCCATTTCAATAGAATATAGTGCTCGTCTACCTATTACAACAAAAATGGAGGGAAATTTGGTGAGAGTTACTCTAGGTAGATAGAATAGTGCACCGGGTAGATTTTTGGGGGTCTCAAGCACTTAAGGATGTTGTCTATTTGTCCCCTATAAGTAGAGGTAGAGTATATAGTTGAGCGGCCAAACAGGGATGGAACAAAGAATTTCAGGTCCAAAGAGAGGTATTAGACAGGGATCGCCATGCTGCAGTTAGGGCAGTCCTTGATAAAGATCAAGATGCATCTGAGGAATTGAATGTGCCATCTATTTTCTCCCTTATGAGTGAAGGATAGAGTGGAATTGTGTGGGAAATAAAGTGATGAAAGGAGACACCCAAGGTTATATAAGAGGGATTGTAAAATCAATGGAAAGGGGGGGAAAAGTTCTGTAGTTTGAGACCTATAATTTTGACCAATAATATCATTTGCTCTTGTCTTAATTTCTTAAGTTTTAAAGTTGATATAACTGTGCATGTTTCTATGCCCTTTATGTGACTGAATGAATTAAGGTAATTTAAGCTCCATGCCCTTGTTGATGTTATCTGTGTCATTTGTAAAGTAGTATATGCTGTAGATTTTCTAGTGTTGTGATTGGAAATGTTATTTGCTTTTGTCTCATTTTCTGGAGTCTGAAGTTCTACATAACTTTGTGTGACTTCTGCACCTCTTATGTGATTAGAGGATTCTATTAAGAAGATTGAACACTATGCCTTTGTTGACAATTCTTGTATCTCAGCAAAAGAACTCCATGTTGTGAGCCTATGTTTCTATTATTCAAATCTTTTACATTAATCATGCACTTGTTTGCTCTTAAATGTAATTAAATCATATAATAGTCTCACTATGCTCAGGTTAGGATTAGGATTACACTCAGGCACATCACCATAGTTAGGTTTCAATTCCTACATTTTGCATTTATGTTTAGTCTCCTATCCCTTTTCCCCAACACCTATAAAATAGAAGAGACTAGCTTCTTTAAAACCTGGAGGTTGTTTCAAATCACATTGTCCCACAACTTGAAACTTCCCATTGTTTATTGGTTAAGATCTAGTTCAATTTTACACCATCAACATTATAAATATAGTACAAACTCCACCTTACCTTGAGATTACCTCTTCTTGCCTTGCCAACTTCCTCTTGCTTCATGCTAACACTCTCTTCAACCAAGCACTACAAATAATGAATAAATAACACATAAAAGTACTAAAATATGATTAAACTCACCAATAAACATATTAAGGGGACTCCTTATAAGATATCTAAGCCATTTCACCTCTTAAGCATCTTCATATCTCCACACACCATGAAGAATCACCACATAGGCATACTAGCCTTATCTCTTAAGCCACCACAAGGATCATCAAGAAAAATTCATTCCACTCACCAAATATGAAATTTTTTATAAACCAAACTAATAAATCTCCTTAAAACATACATTTATTCCTATTTTGGATAAACTGAGCAAAAATCACTCTTCTTCACACTAGGTGTGTTTAGTCTCTTTGTATCCCTACTTAGAACTTGTAGATTCCACACCTTTATGTAGACACAATTTCAACTAAAAATTAATATCTAGAGCACTCTCATATACCCATTTAATTACACCAACTTGCATCACCTATCTCATCCTTTGAAATATACTTCCTTTATAAACCTACTAGCCAATTAGGTCTCTAATTTAACAAAAACTTGAATAACATGAAATCCATAAACCTTCATATCTATGTGAATATTGATTTTACAACCCATTTGTCCTATTCAACATATTATAAGCCTCAAATATCAACTCATGAGTCAAACCACTTTTATAACATAGCCCAAAACCCTAGAATTTCAAAACAAATAATGGTCAACAAACCTCCTTCTGGTCAATGCCCTCATCTAAAACTTCTTGCACACCTAGATAAAACCATCACACGCTTATGGAAAAAAAATTGAGACTCTATAACTTTTGGTACTTTGAATTCATATAACCCATTTTAGGCTTGCTTTCCCTTAATCCAAAATTGAGAAAATTGAGAGCACTCAAAAATCTTTAATTTGACTTCAACATACCTTCAAGCCATAAAACCACTTGGACAAAGTAATAATAAAGTCAATAGACCATTTTAAGCATAAAAATATTCTTTAAATTTCATCAATCTCATTATACCATCTAGAAACACCCAATCTTACCCTACATAATAGCTCTTTTACAAACCTCTAAAATAAGCTCATGAACTTATTGCTCATCTTAATCAATGACCTTCTAATGATCAACACAATTATTGGAAACATAGGATCATCAATTCTATACCAAAATATCATTGGTCTAAAAGACCAATAAAAAATCAACATACCTCTGTACTGATTTACCATTATGATCTTCAGTACATAAACTTGTTTCTCCATAAGCAAGATGTCTCCTAAGAAGCATAGGCAGAGACACTCTACTTTATAATGTCCTAAAATGGTGTGAAGCCAAGATTTTACACAAATCTTCATATTCCTTCTCCTCCTTATTCATTTGAAAAGGAACATGCTCATCCAATACAATATTCTCCTTTTCTTCTAAGACTAAATTTATAATACATGGAGATAACATAGATTCATGACATACATTTTCATCTAAAGAATCCACCTTGTAGTTAGGAACCTCATCATTAGGCACTGATAATTTATTTTCTTTTCATGATACGTGTTTAGTAATGGTAGGATGTTCACTTGAATCTATACACATCTCATAACTAGCCTTAACTAGTACTTTGGTCCTCTCCTAGAGCTCAGTCTCTTTATCCACAACATCAGTAGACATCGAGATCCCTTGACACTCTTTAACTTATATAGCATTATTCACCATAACAAATAGATTACTTGGACTAGTAGACCCATCATGACTCACAATTACCACCTTTGGTTTCCATGAGTTAACTTGTCTTATTACTTGTACTTTGGGAGCTTGATTAAACTTATTTTGACTTAATGGCCTTTACTTGGAGAACCTATAAATGTGGCCAATATTTTCATAGTTTTAGAAAATAATACTCCTTGATGGAAACATAGTTTGGATAGGAACTTACAATGTGTCTTATGTCATGATAAACAAAACAACCTCCTCTTTTTGAAGAGGACTCAACTTATCTAACCTTATGTGGACAATGGTTTAAAAAGTGTCACACATCAAGATAGTTGAATAACATAACTTTATTCACACCTTTTTATTGATGATCCCCATCATAGTCAATACAAACTCATTTCTAACAGGTCTCTTGCATTCTCTACCTTTATGCCCAAACCGATTACATATGTAACAATAACCTTTGAAACTTGCATACCTCATGCAATTTGGTTGTCTGATTTGATTTATCTTCAATATAATAGCACTTTTATTCCTTATCTAATGATTTATATTCAAAGTTAGATTTTTTTTGTTCACATTAGTGTTCATATTGTCTTGAGTTGCATTCTCTAGTTCTTATTTGTACCCAAAACTAGTTATATCACTTTCATGATTTTTATAATTCATAATATCATCTAGATCAATTGAGATCTTTTCAAATGTCACAAATGACTTCACCTTACTAGATGTCTTCTCTAACTTAGATTTTAATGACTCATTTTTAATTACATACCTTGAACATTCAACTTCTTTGGCTTTCGGGTTTGTAGATAGAATTTCCAATTGACAACAGAGATGATTGACCATATATTCATGCTCCTTGGTATATTCATTCATTATTGCTTCATACACACTAAATTTATCCTCATAGTCCTTGATTTGAAATTTCATCTTCTTTTTTATCTTCTTCTCAATCTTCATTTCTTTATGGGCATTCATCAATCCAATCTCACAATCCACCTCACTCTATCATCATCTAAATCACTCCAAATAGACTCCATTTGATGTTAGTAACTTCCTTCCATAGCCATGAATAGGGTTTCATCTTTAATAGGACCATCATATTCATGATCACACTCTAAGTCACTATCTTCACTCTCATCTAATGAATTGTAGTATTTATTGGTATAAAGACTCTTCTTGTTCTTAAAGAACTTCTTCTTATTGTCATACATTATAGAACCTTTATTCTTGTAATTTTTCTTGTCTTCATCTTGGTATTCAACATGTTCTTCATCATCATGCTTATGAGAAAAATTTATATCAAAATGTTGTATCTCTCCATAATTGAAACATTTGAAATGTAGTTTACCCTTATATTTTCCTAAACCTATTTTTAATTTCCTTGTAAATAAAGCAATCAATTCATCTCATAAATATTACAAATTCCATCATGCTTGGGTTTATTTCCTTATAATTTCCTCTTAGGTGTCATATTTGTCTTAAATGTTTCTTCCTTCTTCATTGGTATATCATCATTATTCCTCATCTCATAGGCAGTAAGGATGCCATGCAATTTATCCAACTTCAGTTGAGTAAGATCATGAATTTCATCTATAGTAGATACTTTAGGATCAAATTTGAGAGAGAGGGACCTCAATACCTTTTTAAATACAATAGATTCTTCAAGGCTCTATCTAAGACCTATGATGATGTTCATAATCTCATCAAATCTTTGTATAAAATATGCCACAAAATCTTCTTCCTTCATCTTGAGACTCTTAAATTATCTTTGATGAGTCTACAACTTTACCAACTTAACTTTTTAGTCTCATTCATAAATAGTCTTAAATTTATCTAACATTTCCTTCATATATGTGCAATGGATTACCTTGGTGTATTCAGTAGCTAAAAGACCATAAGTGATATCATTCATTTCCTTATAATTGTTATAAAAAAAACTTATTTGTAACACTAGATAGAGGAATAGTAGGTGCAGAATAACCATCCACAATAGATTGTCAAATGTCAAACCCTAGGGACATGATGTAGGTATTCATCCTTACACTCCAAAAATAATAATTGGGTCCATTGAACATTGGTGCTTACTTATTATAGAAACCTCATTGATGACTACCCATATTATATCTTGGATCACCTTCAAGTTGTCAAGCCTTTACCAAAAGACCTGCTTTGATACCAACTGTTAGAGGTAAATTAATTGAGAGGGGGGTGAATAAATGAGTATAGATAATCAAAAATCAATTTAAATCCTTTAAAATTATTAATTAGATATCACAATCATTCATTATTCATACACATCATTCATAGCAATGAATAAGATAAATAATACAAGATCAAGCATATAACACATGACATATGTGGGTAACCCTCTTAGGGGAGAAAACCCAATAGAACTTGAAATTGGAATAATGTCATATAATAAAAATAACACATTTAGACCAGATATAATTTATAAATAAACTACCATCCCTTATTTATTGAGACTACAATCCCACAAGGTGCTACAATACCTGTCTAGCTGAGTAGCCATAATAACTAGAATTTTAGCAAGCTTCACCTTGAAAGGAGGTTATAACACCTTAGATGTTGATAATACATATAAAAAATATGAACATAAAATCTCACAAAAATTTATTACCTAATAATATGATGGAGATACAAAGTATATCTACTCTCTTCAACTCTACACACTCAAAGCATCTAAAACATCGTTTTGGACCATCCTATACCTCTTTTCTCATCCTCAACCTCTAATATCACTATTAAGACATCATAAAAATGAACCATAGTTCATAAACATAGTTATTCATATGCTCTAATAATCAACTCATCTACTGGGCACTCTCCCTCTCCTTCACTCCATAATTCTCACAAACACACACCTCTTGTAAGTCTAGAAACCATCACATTTGGTTTCACTATTTAGAGAGCAATCATGATCATCACCATCTTGGTCAACCAAAAGGCATGAATTAACCATTAAATCATATAAAACATCAAGGTATGTCCTAAACCAATCCACATAGGTTATCCATAGAACCTATGGATCACCTTTAAGCATTTACACCTTTTAGTTAAGCCCTTATAGCCCTTATAGGTCTCATGAAGACCTATTCACCCATTTATCACTTCATTGAGTAAAAAAAGAACATAGTAATATTATAAAATACATGACTATACTCCTTGTGTCCCCTTAAACATCCTTAAATTATCAATGCCAACTCTACTCACTTTTGTGTATGCTCAAACAACTTAAACACTAACTTGGTGCATAGGAATACTATGAATGAACACATGATCAACTTATTAAGAATTATTCATACTCAAGATTGATTTATCATACCTATAAAAATAACATAAATCATGGTCATGAATTATAAAATAATCCATAATATCTAATTCATCATGAGATATTGAAATAACATCAAAACAAGCTTAAACAATCTTTTTAGGTCACTTACAGGACACAATCAGACATAAAATAAACTTTATAGATTAATATATTTATCTGTGTACACTTTAAAACATTAAAATATATATTTATATATTTTTCTTGGATTCCTCTATAAATTTACTTTTTACATCATGATCAAATTATGCTTGTATCAGAAGATATGGCCCAAAACCTAGACAGTAGTCTTTCCTTTATTACATTCAAATATTTGAATTCAAATGGTCACAGTTAAACCTCAAACACTTTTCCATTATTTTGTGTCCTCATTTATTAAATAAAATATGCAACATCAATCTTATTTTAATTATATTGGTCTTTAATGAAGTTAAAATTTGAAAAGGTTGACCACTTTGACTCCACTCGTGTCATCAATCTCAATCACATGATGAAATATGAACCATTAAATCCTTATCTTTTACTCGTGCTTAGCATTAAAACTCAAAAACTTTGAAATAATATCACTCAACATGAACCATTGATATATATTTTTATGAATTCCCACTAATTTTTGTATCTTCATTTGGTCTTGATCTTTATCTCTTGCAAAATTGACTATGGGAACCATTGTAATCTGCCTAGAAAGCTAACTTTGGACCTTAATAACTTTTATTGTACTAAGTCACATGATCTAAAACCTAGACCATATGATCTCATCACATATGAGAATATAACCAATATCAATCTTATCCTATAACCCTTGTGCATGTTCTATATAATTCCATTAATTTTCTTATTCATATTTTTCTACCATAAAGCCAACTATGCATAGAACTATTTGGAAGGCCAACTTTGCACATGCATATCTTTTGATGCGCTTCATGGTATGACCTAAAAATTAGTGAATATAAAATACAAACTAAAATATAAAAAACCATATGATAAAATAATTTTTAAACAACCATATGTGAAAAATATGACTACATCAAACTGCCTACTCAACTTTTCTTACCACATGCAAATTTGGTTATGGGAAAACACTATCAAAATACCTCGGAGCCCCACTTTACACTTACATATATTTTTTCACACTTAGTTCCATGAGATAACATTTAGTGCATAATATCTTATCTCATAGGGGAATTCATCCATATATCAAGATACTCATGAAATGTTCATACATGTGAGATATGATGTCATGAAATTGCTTACTCGACTCTATTTGAACATAGAAAACACTGTCAAATTCCTAGGAGCCCAAATTTATATACACATATCTTTGGTTGAAATTAATTTCATGATTTGATAATTATACCATAGAAATTTGGGATTAAATAACCATATGACCAACTCCCTCTTATTCATCCACATGTGGCAATGGTGACATCACAAACTACCCACTTCAATTTTTTGCCACTAGACCCAAAATGTCTAGATGAAAACAATGATCAACCAGATGAAATACACTCATGCACACAATCAATAAAATCATTTTTAAATTTTTTTAGGACCACTTTCACATCCTCAAATCACCATACTCATCCTTGAACATCTCTAACCATGCCAAAACTAAAGATCAACCAAGCCTCTTTCAAGCATAGTAAGACAAGCACATTGCACACTTTGTCATTATCACTTAGGATATCAAGTCACTTCATCCACTCACCAAGACACCTCCATGACATCACCATGACATTGTTGATAACTCTCCAGTAATTATATGTTTTTCTTGAAATAAATTTATTTTGAGCAAACGAAATTATTAGTTAGAATGGGTCAATGTATGATTAAATATTATTCTATAGATCTAATTAATGATTTCTATTTGAGATAATTTTTACTTGGAAACCACTTCATTTCATATTTTAATTTATTTTATGTACTTTGATCTTAAGTTTCTTTTTTACTCATATGGGATATGGAAATTGAGGATTAATCTACGTATGCAACATATCAATAATCTAGGAGTTATTGAATGGTATTTTGTACCCTAATGACCAACTTCCTTTTTTATCTAAAAGGTTTGAATTCTTATATGAATGATAAAATTTATTTTTTAATCCATTAAATTTCAGTTATTTATGGACTTGTGTCCTCTCATTTATTTGGATTTTACAATTCAAAAAATCTATAGTTACTAAACCAGGGTTGTAAAAATATTGATTACATAATAAATTATATAAATACCACTTTTTTTATAATAAATCAATAAGATATAAGTCTAATAAAATATGTGAGGTATATAATTACTCTTGTTATCATTGAGTTACTTTACCCTCATAAGGGAAAATCAAAACCATATCTAGCTTTGTATGGTGTGTTGGTTATATATTACTTGGTTTTAAAATGGAGAGTGTATATCTTCTCACTATGGGGAAACTGGTTTACCATGCTTCTATTAGTTCATGGCATGACCTAAATTTATGATCATAATTTTATTATTTACAAATACATTATTCAACTATTCTTTAATTATTTTATAGGGATATGTGACTAATTCTTGCTTTATCTTGTAATCAGTCATGGATATAGCTAATCTCATCCTAGATAATGCATTAGCATCCATGGGTTGAATAAATAACTAAGCCCTAATATAGATAAATTCATATGAATTCTTAAGATATTTAATCAATCTCGGGTGGGAATCGATATTCATAATATGATTTATTCAAAATTTTAAAATATTAAATTTTGAGGATTTGACAAATGCAAGGATTTTTTCACATGTTGTATGATAAAAAATTAATTGAAATAATTAAATATCCCAAAATAGCTTATATTATATTCAAATATAAGTTTTATCCATTAGTTTTCACATCGTAATAAATTAATTCCAAGTGTATTAAAAAAAACCATATAGTTCTCAATGCCTCCCATACCTATTATACTTTATTCATTAACAAAACTAGAGGTGAATTAATTTTAAAAATGTATCAATAAAATTTAGATTTTTGTATGGAAAAACCTTATTTTAATTTTCATCAAACTTAAAAAACTACATGATTGTTCTTTGAAATAACCACTATCATTCAATTCTTCATAGAAAACTAAAATGAATCAAATAAAACTTAAAACATACATTCTGATTGTGATGTTAAGTTATTTGCTTACATAAAAATAATAATTTATAGCATATAATCATATATAGGTGTTTTAATGTATTACACTATATATTATGAAAATTAAATAGGGTATTTAAAAAATTCTTGAAGTTTTCAAGATATGATCAAGGTATGATTTTATAATGAACACTTAAACAAACATATTTTGTGAAATAGTTGTATAAAAATCAAATATAACTAAATTTTTTCCTTAAATATTATCAACATCAACACAATATTATAGCTAACATGCAATAATTCATCATAGGAACAATATCATAATTTTATTTAAATCCTTTCCACAAGACCCATGAAATATTATACTATGGTTTTGAAAAGAGTAAGTTTGGAACAACAATTCATCACACTTTGGACATCAATAAAAAAAATTATATATTGAATAAAAATGGATGTAACTTGAAATTTCATATAAATGTACTGAGATAATAAATATTATGTTTTGAAAATAATAATATCAAACAATATCCATTGGTTGTTTGTTTTTTAATGCAATGACTACACATGTGTATACCTTCAAATTCAAGTTATGCAGTGATCTCAAAATGAACTTGAATATTTCATAAGAAATAAATATGAAGGCCATTAATTTACCATTAAAATTAACACCATCATATTATCTAAAAATTACATGCCATTTTATAAAAAAAAATTATGCCATTTTTCAACTAAATGAGTTAAAAAATATTGTTCACATTATTTAAATCATCTAAATGAAACACAAAGAGAAAGTAAAACTTTCAATCTCTTGGATAAATTTTAGAAGATATTTTCCACACTACAAGCTCATAGAATAAAATAAGAAAAAAAAACTTATGAAATAAATTTGGGTAGCTTCTTAAACACATTTCCAACTTCCAATGCACTATTGAAATTAAATGTGTTTCATCAAAGATCATCTATTGAAATAATAAATAATTTGAGCACATCTTAATAATATATCCATCACTTTATATTTAAAACTATATATGTTCTAAATATACCACTACCAAAGTTTGTCACCATATTTTCTAATGTTTTATTTCTTGGAAACAAATATTACATTATTTTCCACCTTATATATTCAAATAATTTTAAGTTAAGCCATAAAAATGTGACAACATTATTGAATACTACTACTAATATCAACATTTTTCAATGAGTGTGATTTTAACAAAAAAATTAACATGGTCCAAAAATGCATATCACTATATTTTATATTCACTAAAGGGTACTCTATCATGCCCTTGGGATTTAGACTTGTATAATGATAATAACAATAGAATGATGAAAATTTAGTGATCATCAAACACAAAGTTCCAAGTTTTCAATAGTTGATGGGAGATATATTCTAAACACATAAAAATTGACATATATGTGTTAATAATATTACTAACTTTTGTTGATCAAATATTGAATTTGACACCACAAAAATCTAAACTTTTACTTCTACATGAAAAATTTATTATTTTGAACATCTCAATTTTTCAGAATATCAACAAGTTTTAAAATTAAAACAAAAATCAAAATGTAAATCAGATCCTAATGTAATGTTAAAATTAATCATTAAAGTTGGTCTTGCCAAAGTAAAAATATGTTAGTTTACAAATCATAACACTTTTCAATAAAGAATCAATGGATAATATAATTTTTAAAATAATAGACACGTCAATAAAAAAGCAAGGATCCCTCATTCCATATAAATTCAATCCTTTATCTAACCTATATCAACCTGAAAATGATAAGAACTGACATGTTTCCTTGGAAATGAGAGACCAAATAATGGGGTTTTATGCTAATATGAAAAATAAAAATGCAACCAAGAAGTTTCTTCATGTACTAATAAATATACATCATAATTGGTTGATTATGAAGAGGAAGTGTATATTCCTCAATATCTTGAGAATAATGAAGAGTTTATAGCTGATGCAAGATTGAATTTACAAAGATATCATTCAAAATATGAAAGAGATTTTACCAATGATAATTTTATTTGAAATAGATATCTTGATATTTTTTTGTTATAGTGGATAATAATGAAGATTAAACCATGTCTTTAATTGAATAATTTGCATGATATTTGATGTTATAAGACCTTATGGATCCTCAATAAGAATTTATTTTTATAAATAATAAAGAGTAAAACTAGGATTTAAAATCTGAGTGAATTAATGAGGATATATCCTCAATATATGACACTTTTTCTTTTCCAAATGACTATTTTTATTCTAATGATGATATAGTTCTATTATTTATTTATGGAGAAGATTGTTATATTTTGAAGATGTTAAAGATCGATATCAATAATAAAAATAAGGCTTGAAAGGTGATAGTGAAATCCCCCTATTTTAAGTTTTGAATGATGAAGAAGAAGAATAAAATTTACATGTTTTTAATAAAAAATAAGGATAATCCAAATATTGGAAATAATTTATGAATTTATCCTTAAATAAGGGATATCCCATAAGTTATAAAACATGTTTTTGGGATCAATGACCCATCAATCATAATTATATCAAAACATGAAAAGAGCCAAAACATGTAAATTTTGAGCCCAAACATCCACTAAAATAACAAAAGAATGAATAAATGATGCATTTTTTTTATAGGAGTATGATTTTAAATGAGGGTCCAAATGGATAAAATTATTTATTTTGCTCTTATTGATAATTTTTATTTCTACAAAATTCATATCATGGAAGAATATCATTAGAAAATGTAAATATTTCTCCATTCTCATGATTGGACTTGTTGACCTTAGATTCAGTAGGTTTTCAATTTAGTATTTTATGTTTTTACCATATTAATATGTTATTACATTACCTTTCACAAGTTCACTTCGGATTTTATATGTATATATTTTTAGTATTTTAATAGGAAAACCAAGGCAAATTAAGACTGCATTCTTAATAGAGCTTCAAGTAAAATTTGGGGACATAATAGAGAGAAAATAGAAAATAAGAGTTTAATTTTACTATACTCAATATCTTCCCTACATTTAAAATAAAATAAAATAAAAAATATAATAGTATGGTGTGATCGAAGAATAAATTCTTAGGGGGCTTAGATTTATTAGATATGTAGTTGACATGGTTTTTGGTATTTTAAAAAATTGAAAAAAAAATCAAATGGGCCATCTAGGATGGAATTAAAATCTTAGATATATATATATCATCACTATCACATCATCTTTGTGAAGTTTCAAAGCTAAAAATGGTGAAGGATTTATCATTTTTAGGTGTTCATTTTCATGAAGAAAAAATGCTTCAATTTTACATAATTTTTTCAATAAAATATTTGAGATCCCTCTTTCTATTTAACTTATTTATATATGATGATAAAATTTATTTTAAACAATATAATTAACATGGAAAATTAAATTACCTCCTACCATTTACTGGCTTTGTTTTTTTATGGATGGAGTTGTTTTAAAAGAATCTAGATAACAGAATGTGGTGGAGCCTACTATTTATTCATTAAAAATATTTTCTAATTAAAAAATGAGAAAAGGAAAAAATAAGAATAAGATCATGACATTGATCTAAATTTGAAATAAATGGCATAGGTTTTTTAATATTATAAATATGATCTCAATAGATTAAATCCCATCTAGCCATTAGATTAGAAATATTCCCATCTTTTCATTCAATTTGCATAAATTAGAAATAGTCCCATCTTTTCATTCAATTTGCATAAATTATAAATAGTCCCATATTTTAATTTAATTTGAATAAAGGAAATAACTTTTTGAAATAATTAAAATTTCTTAGAAAATAATTGAGATACTAAAAATTTAGAGGATAAGTGGCAGCTAGGAACCATTTTAAAAAAGATTGATGATGTCATAACTAATGAAAACCTCAAAACATCATATCAAATAAATATTTCTATCATCATTTGATATTATCTCAAAGGCTTAAATAAATAAATCTTCATAGTAAGGTCCCACCTAGCCAATAAGAAAAATTTAAGTAGGAGATCCCACATACCAATGGATATACTTTAAATGAAATGATAAGAGGCATTTTGGAGAAAACATACCTATGTCACATCTAAAAAATTATACCTATTATTAGATAAGTTCATTTTTTCTACCCCATACCATTAGATTATTTAATATATAATATAGTCAAATATGAATGCTAAATTAGCTTCCTAATTGATAATATATGAGTTTTTAAGGCCATAACATGGAAAATACAAAGCACAAGATTTGAACTGAGTTTGAAATAGAAATTGCATGGAAATGGTGTAAAATATAAAATTTTCAAGTCAATTAAATTAATATAAAAATAGATGAATATAATTTCATGATATAAGGAGTTTAAATAATGAAAAAAATTAATTTATATCAAGGAATGCACAAGGGACTCTATCTGTAAATCTTGTGAAGGCTTTGTTCCTTAGCCTCATTAGGGGATTATTGATGCCTGAATATGTAGCACATGTGCCTAGAGTGTTTAAGAAACACTTCTCATTTCTAAATTCCTAAGAATTCAATGCATGAGTTATAAGTTTTGATAATCATGTTATCTATTGATGAAATAGAGGCAAAATATGTGATCTATTTCACAAATTTATATTAATTTGTTGGTTGGGAGCCATCATGGCCAAATAATTAATCTATGTAAAATATAAAGTATTATGTTATAATAATAGTGAATTATTATCAAAATATAATCTAATAACTAATCTAAGATGGATATATATAACGACAATTAAAATCGAGTGAATTGATTAAAAAAAAGAGCAATAGGAAATGTAGGGAAAAGAAGAAACATGTTGTTGATATTAATTATAAACATCATGACAAATTTTAAATTTCATCTAGACATGCACTTAACCAATGTATGACATTAAGTATCATAATCTCAAATCCTATCACACATTAGGTAAACATAAAGGGATAGTGTGAAATAATGCAAATAAAAACCAGATTCACTTTAAAGATTTAATCTTGTAGGAAAACAACATGAGCACAAATGAAAGAAGTGTAAAAAACCGAAAGTGAACTTGAGAACTTTCAATTAACCTAGCATTGGCATAAGTTAAAAACTTTGTATTCAAAGGTTCACATTAAAAATTCATAAGAATAATTCAAATATGGAAATTAAACCAAGAAAGTGAGAGAGAAGCCATGATAGCAAACATAGAGATAAATATTGGTCAAATTTTATAGAATTCCTTGCCTATATTGTGTACTCCAAGTTTACAAAGTAATTTTAGCTCTAATAACTGCCTTCCCCCTTTTTACAAATGGAAATACCCCTTTCTATAGATAATTCATGAGATATGTCAACCATTCCTTCTCAACATGAGTTTAAGGTAGAATCACTGAAGGGGGTGAATAAATGGTGGAATAAAATCCAATTCAATTTAAAAACCCTTGTAAATACTTAAACATTCAATGCAACCATTCATGAAGCATATTGATCATTCATAATAGCGAATAATGAACATAATGTAAGATCACACACACAACACAAGATCTACATTGGAAACCCTATTGGGGAATAAAATACACTCTCAAGCCTACAAACACATGGACTATCATCCTATAATATGATCACAAACAAGATACTAATCAAGTCCTTCTGATCAGGAACCTTGGTCAGGCCTTTCTAACCTAAGGCCTTTAGTGAAACAATAGATCCATAGGGGTCACCTACCCTTAATATGATCAAGTCCTTCTAACCACCTCTTTATTTAAGTGCTTCTAAACTACAACCTTGATAAATTCATTTTGACCAAAGTTATTTAGTTAAACCTTATTTCACAAGGAACAACTACCCTTATGAAAGATCAAGTCCTTTAGACCCTCCTTAAAATTAACACTTCCACCTTAGAAATGATGTCTTCAACACCTAATGATGGACTTCTAATTATCTAAAAACTTAACAAACTCTCTCTAACTCATATGTAATTCTCACATAGCCATGCCATAATCTCTCTCCTTCACTCAAATAATCCTCCTATGAACACTCAGATCTCTTCACACAACCTCAAACTACAAGAACATTATACTACCATCTAAAACATGACCTATAGATCATACACACAATCCTTAATATTATCTACTCATCAACATAATAGTTTGACACTCTCACTCTCCTCTCCTTTCTTTCACTCTCCAACTCTCTCACATAAAATTCTCTAAAATATCTTGAAACCATCTCATTTGGTTTCACTATATAAATAAAAATCATTAATATAAACTTCTAGGTCAGCCATTGTACTTACTTCAACCCTTAATGCTTCTCTCACATTAATACATGGCTCAAAATAATATGCGTAGGTCATCCATAACACCTATGGGTCACCCTTAAGGAGATACATCTTTTGAAAAGGCCCTTGTAGCTCTTATAGGTCTCATGGAGGCATATTCACCCATTTATCACTTCATCAAACAAATAAATAAACATAAGACCACTTAAAAATACATAGTTCCACTCCTTATGTCACATAATACATCCTAAAATAATCACAGTCACTCATGTTCATCTTTGCATATGCTCAAACAACTCAATCACTGACCTGGTGCATAAGAACATTATGAACAAACACATAGTCAACTTATTAACTTTTATTCATACATAATAATGATTGATCACACCTCTAAAAACCACATAGATCATCCACATGGATTCTAAAACACTCCCAAATAACTAATTAATCATGAAACTTTAAACCAACGTCAACATAATCTCAATTACCCTTCTTGGGTTACTTGCAAAACATTCACAAACACATAGTCAACTTTGAACCTCAATAACTATAACTATACATACTTTAAGATCTTAAAATCAGGTTTAATAGATGTTTAATGGATTCCTTTTCATATTTTTTTTATAGCACCAGTAAAATAATTTTGGATCAAATTTTATAGTCCAAATTCTACAGATTAGTTATTCCCTTTGCAAAAATTCAAATATTTGAATCCCAACGGTCACAGTTAAACCTCGACCACTTACCTTCATCTCATGCTCTTGCTTAACTTCAAAAATCACAATCCATTGATCATCTTGAAATATGATTGATATTTAAGTTAAAATTGGTCATTAAATTTCAAATAGGTTGACCACTTTGACTCAACATGCATCTTATATCTTAAATTGTATGATCATGTGCTCACCATTGATCTATATCATTTACCTTTACCTAGTAATTAAAAATTGAAAAATTATTATCATCTCATTACTTCTTGACTTTTTAGAGTCAATGTGCTTTTTCGATCACTTATAAACTTTCTTAATCATTACCTTGTACAAAATTTACTATCGAAACCATTTCAAAATTCCTATGAAGCTAATTTTGAATCTCATTAACTTTTACTATTCTTAGATGCATGATATCAAATTTGAACCATGTGATCTCTTCACATAGGGGAATCCATACATATGACAATATTATCCTATAATCCACACATTTTTGAGATATGCCATTACCAACATGCTCACTCAAAATTTTCTTCCATAGAGCCAACTATGCTTATAACTCCTTGAAAGGCCAACTTTTCTCATGCATATCTTTTGATGTGCTTCATCACATGATATAAAAATTAGCATAAATACACTAGGATAGAAATTGAAAAAACCCATATGATAAAATTATCTTAACATATTCACACATGTAATATATAACACCATCAAAATTCTTACTAAACTTTTCTAGTCACATGCAAATTTGGCTATGGAAAAACATAGTCAAACTACCTGGGAGGCCAACTTTTCATATGCATATATTTTGATGTACTTTGTTGAATGATATAAAAATTATCACTAAGAAAATAGACCAAAAAATAAACAAACCCATATGATCACTTTCTCTTGAAATGTCCACATGTGTGATATATAACTTCATCAATATGCTTACTTGGCTCTTTCTTGCCTCATGCAAATTTGGCTATGGGAAAATACTATCAAACTACATAGGAGCCAAAAAATTTCATTACATATGTTTTGACCCACTTTTTTGGATGAATTAATATTTATCACATAATAATTATGGACTAATGTGATCACAAACATATGACCAAATCCCCTTGACTCATTCCCACATGGCAATGGTGATGTCATCAAACTACCTACTCAAAATTTCTACCACTTGACCCAAAGTGTCTAGATAAAAACTATGGACAACTAGATTAATTCCACTTATGCAAAAAAACACTCAAATATTAAAAACTATCTTAGGGATACATTTCACATGCTCAATACTCCATACTTATCCTTAAACATCTCTAACCATGCCAAAATAAAAGATCAACCAAGCATACTAGGACAAACACATTGCACACTTTGTCATTATTACTTAGGATAATAAAGAAATTCATCCACTCACCAGGAAACCTCCATGACATTACCATGACATCATTTTAAACTCTCTAACAATATCCCCCTTTATCATTGATGTCAACAACCATCATATATATCAATATACAACTCACCTTCTCTCTTTAAGTACTTTCATAATAGGAACTTTCTCCCCCTTTGACATAATGATAAAGTGGGAAAAATATGATCTTGAGGACCTAAAAATACCACCAATAGGAGAGGAATACCTTAAAAATATGATACAAACTCCCCCTTACCTTGAGCCTACCTCTTCTTGCCTTGACAACATCCTCTTTCTCCATGCCAACACTCTTTAACCAAACACTGCAACCAATGAGGAAAGAACACACAAAAATACTAAAATATGATGGAAATCACCAAGAAACATTTGAGAGGGACTCCCCCTAAAATTTATGAGCCATTTCACATCTTGAGAATCTTCATATCTTCATACACCATGAAAAACCACCACACATCCTTACTTGCCTTCTACCAATAGAACTTCATGCCACTCATCAAATATAAAAAATGCTCATAACCAACCTAAAAACACTCATTATAACCCTATACTATATCTCCTTCATAAACCTCTATAGAAATCTCATGAACTTGTTTATGCCCCTTAACCAAAGACCTTAGATTGATTCATCGAGAAAGAAATGATATCCAAATTTTGCCTTAGAAACTCAAAATTAGCTTTTGACAATGATTTGGTCATAATATATGTAAGCTACTCTTTTTTAGGAATATATTCTAACTTAACACATTGATTAATCACTTATTCTCTCAAGAAATGATATCTAATAGGAATGTTTTTAGTTTTTAGGTGCATAATAAGATTCTTTGAGATACTAATTGCACTAATATTGTCATAATAAATAGGACAAGGTTAATTTTGTCTTACCTCATAATCCTCCAAAGTTTGTTTCATCCACATGACTTATGTGAAACAAGAAGCAACTGATATATACTCAGATTTTATAGTTGATAGAGACATTGAATCTTGTTTTTTACTTAGACAAGACACCAAGCATTCTCCTATGAAGAAGACCCCACCTCTGATACTCCTCCTATCATCCACACATCCTATCAAATCAACATCAGTATATGATTTCAAAAAGAATTATTTACTCCTAGAATACCATAAACCATAGTCTATGGCATGTTTGAGATATCTCAAGATCCTTTTGATTGCCTTCAAGTGAGATTCTCTAGGATCAATTTTAAACCTTTTTACAAGACCTACTACTTGCATGATGTCTATCCTCGATGTAATAGAGTAAAAAAGACTTCTAATCATGGAATTATACAAATTTTTATCAAATTTTGGTGAGTCATCCAGTTTACTTAACTTGCATCTTGTGATCATTAGAGTATACATTATCTTACAATCCATCATGTAAAACTTCCTTAGCATATATTTGATGTATTTATATTATGAAATGAATATCCCTACATCAATTTGATTAATATTTAATCCTAAGAAGAAAGATTGTTATCCCAACATTGACATTTAAAACTCACTCTTCATAGTATCTATAAATTCTCTACTCATTTTATCATTATCAGATCCAAAAAATATGTCATCATCATATACAATAACCATCAATTGATGATTACCTTATTTATTAATGTAAAAATTACTATCATCTACCCACTTTTAAAGCCTTAACTCAAAATATATTTATCTGTCCTATCATTCCAAGCTCTAGGAACTTGTTTAAGAACATACAAATCCTTCTTCAATTTACACACAAAATCTTGATTAATTAAAATGAAGTATCCTTCAGGTAAATTAGTTTAGACTTATTTTAAGTTGCCATTCAATAATGTATATTTCACATCCATTTGATATACCTTAAGACCTTTGAAACATGTATATTCCAAAAAGAGTCTAATTGCTTCCATCCTTACCACAGAAACAAAAGTCTCTTCAAAATCTATTCCCTCAACCTGAGCATATCCTTTACACACCAATCTAGCCTTCTTCCTTATGACTTCTCCTTTATCATTAATCATCTTGTTTTTTAAAACCCATTTTGTACCTATCAAATTTTTATCTTTTGGCCTAGCAACTAAGTCCCATGTTTCATTTATTTATATTTGATTAATTTATTCATCTACTACATCATTCTAAATTTCATCTTTTCTAGCTTCCATAAATGTTTCGAGTTCATTCATGGATAACAGAGTTGACTCTTATTGATTTTTATTGATCAACATTCTCTTTATAGTCTACAAACTTGCACCCACATTTCCAATAATCTAAGAGATTAGATAATCTTTATAAATCCTTCTAGATGGAGCTTTATAATATTTTCTTTCTTATTCCTCTTCATCTTCATCATCTATTTAAATGGATAACTCATAATTATTTAAAACAAAATATTGAATTGAGTCACTTACCTATACTTTTATCTTATTGACTCTAATTATCTCATCTACCCTTACATTTGAATTTTCAACAATCTTGTGAATTTTCTTATTGAAGAACTTATAGGTAGTACTGATAGACGTGTAACTTAAGAATATTCCCTCATTAGACCTTGAATAAAGTTTTTTAGGATTCTCTTCATCTCTTTTTATGAATCACTTGCTCCCAAACACTCTGAAATGTTTGACATTAGCTTCTCTATTCTTCCATAACTCATAAGGAGTCTTATTACCATTTACTTTGATTTGACACCTATTTAAGATGTAAATAGAAGTGTTGGCTACCTATTCTTAAAATCCATCTAATAATTTTAAATTTTAAAGCATGGTTCTACCCATCTCAACAATAGTCCTATTATTCCTTTCAACCACACCATTCTATTTTGGTGTTTTAGTAGTAGAATATTGTCTTATTATCCCATGATCGTCACAAAAATCATTGAATTTATGAGACCAAAACTCACCTCCTCTATTTAATCTCACACACTTGATCTTTGAAACTTTATCATTTTCCAAAAGAGCTTTGAATGCCACAAATTTTGTAAAAGCTTCTGATTTTTATTTAAAAAATAATATCCAAGTCATCCTAGTAAAATCATCAATAATAAGCATGAAGTAGATATTACCTTGAATACTTTGAGTTATTATAGGTCCACATAGATCAGTGTGGATCAACTCCAATGGCTCTATAGTGGATAACTCCTTGGTTTTCTTCCCATGAAGACATGCCTTGCAAAGAGAATGAGGAATCTTAAAAATCTTAGGCATAGGCCTTACCAACCCCTTTGAACTAATTTTTATCATATTATTAAATTTTATATGTCCAAGCCTTCTCTGCCAAAGCTAAATTTCTTCCAATTGACTTATGAAACACTCTTCCTTCTTGGGTTCATGTAATAATTACATGTTGTTATCTATTTTATGAACATTTACAATTGATTTACCAAATTTTGCCTTTCTTATTTCACATACATCATCATGAAAAGTTACAACATTTCCTTGCTTAGACATTTATCTCACACTTGAAATATTATGTTTCAAACCTTATAAATATAATAAATTCTCATTATTAGTATTCCCATTGTCCAAAATCATTATACCTTTGCAGACTATGTTAGTAGATTTGTTGTCACCAAATCTAACTACACTTGTGTTGGTATTTTTGAGAGAGATAAACTATTTATTGTCTCTTATCATATTATTTAAGAATCCATTATCTATGAAACATCTCTTGTTCTCATCTTTTTGAGTATGCAAAGATTATTGAACAAAAAATGACTCTTCCTTTAGTGATATTCTTGGAATTTGCTTATTTTCTTATTTAGACTTGGTCTTCTCAAACCATTTGATAGTGTCAATGACTTGTATATCCTTTTTCCAAAAGTATCTATTTTAGTTCTTGGATATGTGACCTTGTTGGTTATAGGTGTAAAATATGAGATCCCTTTTGATTTTTGGAGAGAACATAATCCTTATATCTATGACCAAATTGATTATAGGAGAAGCAATACCCATTGAAGACATTATTCATATTTTACCTCCCTTTTTCTTGATTATTAATGATCCATGAATTTTAATTCTTGACCCTTTTGGTGGAGATGGAATCCTTTTTGTCCTTGGATAAGAGTACATTTAAGTAAGTCATGTTTTTAATTTCATATTTTTTTATTCTCCGATTGATATCTTTATTCATCATGACCTACAAATTCTTGACTGTTGCTTCTAGATTTTTTACTTATGTCTTCACACTATTAACTTATGATAAAGCAAAACTAGATTATCTTAAAGACAATCCATAATATCTTTGTCAACCATTGTAACTTTGATCACCTTCAAGCTATTAAGCCTCTATCAAAGGACCTACTCTAATACTTATTTTAAGATGTAAAATTCACTAAGAGGGGAGGGATGAATCAGTGGTGGCAAACAATCTAATTTAATTTATAATCCCTTGAAAATACTTAAGAATTTAATATAATAATTCATGAAGCATATATATCATTCATAGTAGTGAACAATGAACATAATGCAAGGTTACATACACAACACAAGATCTACATGAGAAACACTCTTGGGAAAAAACCCACTCCCAAGCCTACAAACACATGTACTAATATCCTATAATATGAACACAAACAAGAGACTAATCAAGTCCTTCTAATGAAGAACCTTGTTCAAGTCCTTCTAACCTAAAAAAATTAGTGAAATAATAGTTCCACAAGGAGAACCTACCCCTAAGATGATCAAGTCCTTCTAACCACATATTAATTCAAGTATTTTTGATCTACAACCTTGATCAATTCCTTCTGACCAAAGGTCTTTAGTGAAACCTTATTTCATAAGGAGTAACTCTCACTCTCCTCTCCTTTCCTTCACTCTCCAACTCTCTCACATACAAGTCTCTAAAAAATTTAGAAACCATTTCATTTAGTTTCACTATATATAGAGAAATCATGAATATCAACTTTTAGGTTGGCCATTTCATTTGATTTAACCCTTAAGGATTCTCTCACATCAATACATGGCTAAAAAATGTCCATAGAACCTATGCCTCACCCTTAAGGAGCTACATATTTTAATAAGGCCCTTGTAGCTCTGATAGGTCTCATAGAGACATATTCACCCATTTAGCCCTTCATCAAGAAAATCAATAAACACAGAACCACTTCCAAATATGTAGTCCACTCCTTATGTCCCCTAGGATATCCTAAAATTATCGTAGTCACTCATGATCACTTTTTTATATGCTCAAACAACTCAATCACTGACCTAATGTAGATGAATGCTATTAATAAACACATAGTCAACTTATTAACTTTTGTTCATATAGAATAATGATTTATCACACATCAAAAAACTACAAAAATAATCCACATGGAGGCTATAACACTATTAAATATATAATTCATCATGAAACATCAAAACAACATCAACACAATCTCAATTACCCTTCTTGGGTTATTTGTAGAACATACATGAACACACAGTCAAATTTGAACCTAAATAACTATGATTATACACATTTTCATATCTTCAAATCAAGTTCTGTTGATGCACTATGTATTCCTCTTCATATTTAATTTTTATATAACCAACAAATTCATTATAGATCAAAATTTATAGTCTAAATTCTACATATTGGTTATTCCCTTTGCAAAAATCCAAATATTTGAATTCCAATTATCATAGTTAAACCTTGACCACTTTCCTTCATTTTATGCTCTCAATCAGCTTGGAAAATCATGCTCCATTGATATTATTTGAATATTCTCTATCTTTAACTTAAATTTGGGTCATTAAATATCAAATATGTTGACCATTTTGACTCAACATGCACTGTAGATCTTCAACTATATGATCACACACTCACTGTTGATCTATATCCTTTATCTTTCCCTAGTCATTAAAAATTAATCACTTATTATCATCTCAATACTTACTAACTTCTTAGAGTCAATTCACTCTATTGATCTCTTTTAGACTTTCCCAATCATTACCTTGTGCAAAATTGACTATGGAAACCATTTCAAAATGCTTGAGAAGCCAATTTTGAGCCTCAATAACTTTTATGATGCTTAGATGCATGATCTCAAATTTGAATCATGTGATTTCCTCACATAGGGTAATCCATCCATATAATAATCTAATATTGAAACCCATAAACATGTGAGATATTCCATCATCAACATGCTCACTTAGAATTTTCTTTGATAGAGCTAACTATGCTTGTAATTTCCTGGAAGGCCAACTTTGCTCATGTGTATCTTTTGACATGATTCATTGCACGATCTAAAAATTAGTGAAAATAAACTAGCCTAAAAAATGAACAAACTCATATTATTATCTTCTCTTGAAACATTTACATGTATAATATATAATACTATCAAAATGACTACTTATCTTTCTAATCACATGTAAATTTGGCTAAGTATGGAAAAACATAGTTAAACTGCTTGGGAGCCCAACTTTGAATATGCATACTTTTTGATACACTTTATTTCATGATTTAAAAATTAGAAAAAAGAAACTAGGCATAAGAATGAACAAACCGATATGATCACCTTGTCCTAAAATGTCAAAATGTGTGAGATATAACTTCATCAATATGCTTACTTTTTTCTTTCTTGCCTCATGCAAAATTGGCTATGGGAAAATATTGTCAAACTGTCTAGGATCCTAGCCTTGTCATTGAATATATTTTGACGTGATTTAGTGGATGACCTAAGATTTAACATGTATATACTAGGGATTAATGTTATCAAAACCATATAACTAACTACCCTTGACTCATTCCCAAGTGGTAATGGTGATGTCATCAAACTAGATACTCAAATATTCTTCCACTGGACCCAAAGTGTCTAGATAAAAACTATGGAAAATTAGATGAAATCCACTTATGCACAAAAGCACTCAAATATTAAAATAATATTAGGTACATATTTCACATGATCAATACTCCATACTTATCCCTAGACATCTCTAACCATGCCAAAATAGAAGATCAACCCAACATACTTCAAGCATACTAAGACAATCACATTGCACACTTTGTCATTATAACTTAGGATATCAAAGAACTTCATCCACTCACCAAGACACATACATGACATTACCATGACATCAATAAAAATAGTCCAACAACATGCAATTGGATAAGTGTCAGGGATAAATGTTCCTTTTACAATATTCTAGATACTCCCTAATGGACTTATCCACATGCATTATGCTTTACAAGATGTACATGCCTTTACAAAAGAATATTCTATTTAAAAAATATACAATGTTAAACTAAAAAAAATAATATTCCTAAGTAAACTAATCTGAATTTGGCAACCCTATGTTATAATTTTGTCTATCTTGTAGGATCTTCATTCTATAATGTTGCTCCTTAATTAGCTCAAGGTCAAAATTTGGTTTCATGAAGAGCTCTTCATTTAACCTTATAAGCTCTTGTGGTATTTATTTTCCATTCTTAATTCATTTTTTATTTTCTTATCTTCACTAATATTTTCCTTTTAAGTTAGAATCATATCTCTGATCCTATTATTATCAATATCAATCTTACCTATGATTTGGTTCCTTACCCCTTGCATAAATTGGGATGCTCTTTGCTTGAATTCATCATTTATAATTAGACCAATTGGATTGGTTGTAGTGGGATCCTTGACTAATATTCCTAATGCATTTGATACTCTATCCTCCAATTATTTGAGATCATTTGAAATATCTCCCATCTCCTAGGACCACTTGCTCACATCTTCCCTTGAAACACTTTTCTAAGTTGTCTTTACTAGAGATTCTATTAAATTTCTCATTAATAGACTATAATTCAGATTCTAGGTCAAATTCTCTTACACAAGAAATAATTCAATTTTCCTTGGCTCAATTATAATGCCCATAGGGTCTAATTAGGGTTATCATGCTTGCTAGGGATTTTTAGAAGGATTCCTCAGAGCTTTAATGATGACAACTTGTCAAACTCATATGAACTTCATGTTTAATATTTTATTTAGATTACCTATTTATACCTTTTCCTTGCCATGAATCTATAAAATATATTGAACTAATTGGTCTAGATTACATGGATCCACCATGGCATCTCTATGGCATTATGTTCATCAATATTTTAAAAAAGTAACTGTTGCCCTTTGAAAATCATTCTTTCATTTTGAACCATCTGATTATCCTTACATGGATCACCATAGACCATTGGTCTTAATATGAGGGATTGAACATGATTGGATGCCCATTATTCTTTATTTTTTGAAAATTATACTTTGATCATGCATCATTGGATCATTTTCATCTGATCAAAGGTGTGTCATTGATCTAATGTATGATTCTTAATCTTTAACCTAGGGTTCAGGGATTGAGAATTCAACTTTGATCATGCATCATTAGATCCTCTAGGTATGAATCAATGTAATTTTTTGATATTCTAATAGGTTCTCAAGCTTTAATTTTTGTCCCTTGGTTGTTCCACTTATCATTTCTGCATTCACCCTAAGCTTCATTGAAAATTCTTGAATCTCTATGCTCTGTTGATCAAAATGTGTATGTCACATTGCGTACCATTCATCATCTGACACTTGTTTAATTTTTAATTTATGGCATGTAATTATGATACTTATAATTTTTATGTTTGTCCATATGGTCCTTGACTTTTCAAACTTTGATTCGCATCATCAGATCTTACCCATCCAATCAAATGTGTTACATAGATGGTGATCCAAATAGCTGAAAGAGATTGGTTTCTATGGATAATGAAAATACTTAATTTAGAGCTCAGGGAACATAAAACTTAAGATAAAGTCTTAAACTAATGTTTTTATTCATATTAATAAAAATGAATAAATATTTTCTGCTAAAGTATTAAGACAAGTTAGAAACATAATAAAAGGGACCCCACATTTGGTTAGACCATGCTAAGATAAAAGGGAATAAATGGGGCTCAAGATGTGAAGATCTTAGACTAAATATTTTAGACTAAGGTCTTTGTCATTTTCATAAACATGACTAGGACCTTAGGATAAAATATAACCTAAGTCAAATTAAAGTGTTCCTTTAAAAAGTAAACTAAAAGCTCTGACCAAATTTGAATTCAAAAGGAGTACTTAGACTAAATCCAGACTAAGGTTTTTAGAAATATGAATTCAATTAATAATTTATAGACCAAAGGATAGTAAAAGGGTCAATTTAACATTTAACAGAAAACCTTGAGTATTTCCCATTTCAAATGAACTCCATCACACCTACAACCTGAAACACATATATCAAATGTTAGAAATTTTAGATAAGATCAAATTAGAGCCATGAAAAAATAAGCCAACCAGACTATGGTGCGGATGATCTTCAAATAAAGACACTATGAAAATGTGCTAGTGACACTCTAATGAAGTGAATTTTTAATTTTAAGGTACAAATTTTTCATAATTTAACATAATGGTTCCCATTTTTCAAGAATGGGGGTATGTTGACCTCAACATATGGCAACTTCTAGTGGAAACATAATAATATGTTAGAATTTAGAGTCTCTGGTTTAGACTAATAATTAAGTTAGTTAATCCACTTGATTGGTCACCATTATTTAGATAAATTCATGGTTAAAACAGTGTTGCACATTAAAAATTAGGATTAAATATCAAGACCTAGCCATTTTGCATGTGTGCTTTGATTACAGTTATTGTTTTCCATGGGATTTAGAGGATAACTCCTAGATTCATGACTTTAACCATTAACATTTAATTACAACATATTTAAATGTTCATTAAGAATCATTCTTTAGGTCATGTAAGGCTTAGACATTTCTCTGCTACTAGTCAAGCATCCATATCTCTAACAAAGATGCCTTTGGCTCCACTCAAGGCCTTGTTCTACTGCCAACTAGGCATCCATAGACTTGGTGGAGATTACTAGAATCATCTTTGCTTAGAAATATCTTGAATTCTTTAATAAGGTTCCTATTTTTTATATTTTTAAAGTCTTTTGAATTTATATCAAAGATTGGGAACCAAGTTAGCCAAGTTTTAGGATTTGGTCAAGTGTTTCATCTTTTGAAAATCATTATTGGCTATAAATTTTGTCCCAAGAAATAATGTTTATTAAGTGTAAAGATGACTATGTCGCAATAGTTTAAGATTTCACCATACATGTTCAATCTTTCTTAAAATCAATCTTAGATTAGAACATGGCTTAAAATCTCAAGAAACAATTACGTATCCATTAGTCTTTGCTAGTTTATCTAAACTATAACATCAAGCTCACATTTCAACAATCCATGATCGACCAATTTTGAGAAGTCAGTTAAATTTCTAAATTGTGAAGTTCTTGAGTAATTAGGTGAACCTTTTGAGTGAAGGGCTATCCAAAAGGAATTATTTAGAAGCAAGGAATAAAAAAAGAAAGAAAACACACCAAATAGAAAGCAAATAAATAGAAATTAAATAAATATATACAAACAAGGGATAAGAAGGAAAGAAACAAGAAATCACTTAAACTAAGCCCTACAATACTCCATAAATAGCCTACCTCAAAGATCAAATGAAAAGTTATTTAGCCTGCCATAGAATCTTGAAGCATGATTGCTTCCATTCAATGGCCTCTTCTTGTGGATAGGAGCACTTGTATGCTTATGTATTCTGTATGATATAGCTTGGTTTCCCACCTTTATTATCAAGTGCATGGATTGAAGATCTAAATCCAAGATTTAATCATCTTCTTTCCAAATTATTCTTTCTTACATTAGGAATGTTATCTCTACTTCATTCAAAGATTGATAATGGTTTGTATCATTCACCTTCCATTTTAGGATTGTGAACTTAGCTACTATGCTTATATTGATGTACTCATTAGGCTCCAACTCATCTTGAATTTCCACTTCATCATAATCAACTGAAATGATGTGAGATTCATTTGTCACCTTATCATTTAAATTAGGTTGATTAGCTACTTCTAACCTTTTAAAGGTCTCATACGGAAATTCCTGATTTGTTATGCTTGCTTCATCTTCATCTTCTATGTAGAATATCATCTCTTCTATCCAATCGAGTCCCATTTCATCTTTCTTTGGTATCTTTAGAATGACATTTTGGTCCTAGAATACATCAATTTATTTCAAAAATCCTTGTATAAATGCTACCACTGGTTAGCTTCTTCAGGGATATCCTCAATTTCAGTAATGAACTCATATAAATTGTCCTCGCAACTATCTTTTAAAGAGAGGTCAAATTGTATTTGATATTTTTTATGGGACTATTGATCTTGAATGGCTATTCATTCTTCTAGAGCATCTTCATGTTCATTTTCCTCTTTGAATGAAAAATCAAAACCATGAAGGATTTAGATGTCCTTCCAAATCCATATGTCCCTATAATATTGTCTTGATTGAACATAGGATCAAATGCATCCTTTTAATCTTGATATGCTTAAAAACATTAAAATGATTAACTAGACCTATTTAACAAAGATTCATTTCATGTACATTATCAAATGACCTATTATTGTTGTTATCATTGAAACCTATTTGTAGGCCTATCAAACCTTTGAGAAGCATAGTTTTTATGGGATTTTTTCCCTGTATTTCCCACTTGATTTTGAAATTGAAGAAAATTAGTGCTCAAATTTTGAACCATCTTTAGTATGGATTTATTCTCATTATTTAGTGCTTCTGAGTTCTAAACTTGATTGTTATTACTAGTGGGCACTAAAAATCTTTGTCCCTATGGATGAAATCCATTTTTAACATCATTCAAGATACCCAAATTTTGGCTAGGATGGTCAAGGCTTAATGGAAATTAGTTTAATACTAGTGTCTGATTTAAGGTAGACACATTTTGATTAGAATTAGGAATGACATTCAGTGCTAGGAAATTGGTGTTGATGTTTGGGATAGCATATGCAAGATGATCTTGAGGTTACATTTTATCATTGATTATTATAGATTTAGCATAAGCCAATGCTAAGGTGTTTATGACTCCAACGGAGCTTTTAAGAAACATAGAAGTCATAGGATCCAAAACATCCTTATAAATTTTTGAGGCTAAAGCCTCATCAAGTCTATAAGGGGATATGGTTCTATTGAACATCTTATAGAATCTAGCATTAAAATTTCCAAAGGGCTCATTGGGATCTCTTTTAACTACTGTGAATTGTTTTTAAAAAATACAAGGACTAATGATTTTGACAAATTGGTTAATGAAGATCCTATTAAAATCATTCCAACTAGTGATATAATTTTCTATAAGATTGAGAAACCATGTATATGCAGTATCTTTTAAATTAAATGAAAATAGTCTACATGCTACATCTTCATGAACTACATTCATAAGTCTCTAAGTAACCTTAAAGATTTGAAATGTTCTTTGGCTATAACAACATTATTAGGAATGAAAAAAGGTAAATACTTTTCAATATTTCTTGGTAAGTCATGTACCTAGATAGGTACATTGATAGAAGATCCACCTAACCATGCCATACCTAGATAAGGATCTTACTTGTGGCATATCCGAATTGTAGAATCTTTGAACTTTATTTTAAATATGATGTGTAATTCCTATCTTCACAAAGAACAATGATCAGACTTGTACATTAATTAAATTTTGCACACACACACACACACACACACACACACACACACACACACACACACACACACACACACACATAACACTAACCATAAAGAACATGAATATTTAACTAAATTATCTCCAAGATATGCCCAAATATGCAAATATGAATGATCTTTACATGTTTAAGTTTAAATAAACTCAAATTTTCAAAAGGATCTATCAATTTTGAGCAAAACCACTATTACTAACCTCAAATGCCTTATATTCATATAAATTAAGCTAACTTTACCATAATTACTCATGGATCTTCAAAAAACAACTATCTTTGTCTAAATAAGCACAAATACTAGTTCAAAACCATAAGGATGAATGATCTTTACTAATTGAGCAAATAATGACATAATTTTGAAAATATTACACCAATCTCTAAACACAATTCATAAGAATGAGAAAAAATACTTCAAATCTACAAAGATCTAACAAGCCCTCCTATTGATGCCTAAATATGTATCTCAGGTGTCCACATTGTTTAAGAAACACTTCTCATTTTTGAATTCCTAAGAATTTAATGCATGACTTTTAGGTTTTGATAATCTTATTAACTATTAATGGAATAGAGACAGAGCAAGTAACTTGTTTCATAAATTTATATTAATTTGGTGGTTGGGAGCCACTATGGCCAAATAATTAATCTATGTAAAATATGAAGTATTATATGCTAATAACAATGAATTATGATCCCAGATGTTCACCTTCTTGGTGGCTAAAGTATTTCTATGAATATAGCATAGACAAACAACCTTTGGAGACAACAATAGATTCTGAGACCGAGAACGAGGAAAGGTTGCAATCCAATTCGGAAGATGAAGAGGAATCACTGGAGAAACAATCAAATGTAGCCTCTGAGGAGGCTGAAGTTAAAGATACAGCTGAGCCTGAGGAGGAGGTGGTGATCTCTTCCCCTATTTTGGAGGATCTTTCTAAGAGACAGACTGTGTTAGATTGTCACAAGGAGTTCATGCCTTCTGGTGTCCACAAATCAGTGTCTTCTGAGGCATGGGTTGCTGAGGCAGCTAAGGTAGAAGATGGCTGGATAGCAGTCAGAAGAAAGAAGGCTAAGCCTTTGGTCCCTCCTCTAGATATGAATCTTCGGTCATGCAAAAAGAAAAATCTGAATTTAAAAGATTCATCCAAAGTTCCTTTCTACTGATTGGTTTTTTGGGGGCAGCAAACCGGTCATTTTTTCTTGGTTTGCTGGTTTCGGATCTGGAAGTTTGCTAACCCATTTGGTTATCTTTCAGTTCAGTGTTTTGACAACTATTTTTTCATGTTCTTATGTGTCGGTAACAGGTCCCTGTAAGACCTGGGCTTGGTTCTTTTTTGTTATCAGGTTCTTGTGTTAACTTGGCTGTGCTTAAATGTATATCTTTCTTCTTGTTCAGGGTTTTGGGGTCCCTTCAAAACCTTTTTTTACCATAGTCTAAAATAATGAATTATGATCAAAATATAATATAATAAATAATCTAAGATGGATATTTACAATGATAATTAAACTAGAGTGAATTGATTAAAAAAAGATCAATGGGAAGGGTAGAGCAGAGAAGAAACACGTTACTAATCTTCATTCCAAACATCATGACAAAGTTCAAATTTCATCTAGACATGCACTTAACCAATGTATGACATGAAGTAGCATAAGCTAAAATCCTATCACACATTAGGCAAACATCTAAGGATAGTGTGAAATAATGCAAATATGAACCAAATTCACTTTAAATTTTTACTCTTGCAAGCAAATAACATTAGCCCAAATGCAAGAAAAGTAAATAAAATCAAATGAACCTAAAAAATTTCAATTAACCTAGAATTGGCATAGTTTAACAACTCTAAATTCAAAGGTGCACATCGATATCTCATAAGAACAATTCAAATCTAGAAATTAAACCAAGCAAGTGAGAGAGAAGCCATGATAGCAAACACACAGATAATTATTGGATAAACTTTTTAGAATTCCTTACTTGTATTTCTTGCTTCAAGTTTACAAAGTAATTTTATCTCTAATAAATCCCTCCACCCTTTTAAAAATTACAATACCCCTTTATATAGACAATACATTGTCATTCCTTTTAAACATGTAACTGGATAAGTGTTAGGGATAACCATTCCTTTTACAATGTTGTAGATACTCCCTAATGGACTAACCCCTAATGGAATACTCCCTAATGGACTAACCCAAGGGAAATGTGCTTTAAAAGATGTACATGAATTTACATAAGAATATTCTATTGAAAAAATATATAATTATAAGTTACAAAAAGAATATTCCTAAGTCAACTAATCTGACTTTGAGAACCCTCTATTGTAGTTTTATCTTTCCAACAAGGTCTTCATTCTTTAATGTTTCTCCTCAATTATCTCAAGGTTGATAATTGGTTTCATGAAGAGCTCCTTGATTTAACTTGTTAAGCTCTTGTGGTCTTTATCTACCTTTTTTAATACCTTTTTGATGTTCTTGATTCATTAATATTCTCCTTTATAGTTAGAATCATATCCATGATCCTATTATTATTAGCAACAGTCTTACCTATGCTTTGGTTCCTTACCCCTTGCATAAACTTGGATGCTCTTTGCTTAACTTCATCATCTATAATTAGACAAATTGGAGTGGTTGTGGTGGGATCCTTGACTAAGCTTCCCAATGTGTGCACTACTCTATCCTCTAATTATTTGATATTATTTGAAAGATCTCCCATTTCCTAGGACTACTTGCTCGCATCTTCCATTGAAACACCTTTTTGAGCTTTCATTTCTAGAAATTCTATTAAATTTCTCACTAGTAGACTATAATTAAGCTTCTGGGTTGAATTCTATTGGACAAGCAATAATTTAATTTTACTTGGCTTAATTATAATGCTCATAGGGTCTACTTAACGTTCTTGTGCCTGCTAGGGTTTTTATGAAGGTTTCCTTAAATATTTAATGGTGGTAACTTGTTGAAATCATATGAACTTCATTCCTAAGATTTTACTTAGATCACCTATTTATACCTTTGCCTTGTCATGAATCTATAGAATCTCTTAAGATGACTGGTCTAGCTTATGTGGCTCTATTGTGGCATCTCCATGGCATTATGTTTATCAATATTCATAAAATGTGATTGTTTCCCTTTGAAAATCCTTCTTTCATTTCACAGTTTTTGATTATCCTTTCATGGATCACCATAGACCATTGATCTCTATCCAAGGGATCAGACATGATTGGATTCCCACTATATTTTTCCTTGTTGAAAATTTTACTTCGATCATGCATTGTTGAATCATTTTCATTCAATAAAACACATGTCATTGATCTAACATACGATGCTTGATCTTTAACCTAGGGTTTAGGGATTGAAAAGTCAACTTTGATCATGCATTATTAGATCCTCTGGGTATGAATAAATGCACTCCATTAATCTTATAGAAGGTTCTTGAGCTTTAATTTATGGATTATGGTTGAGCCACTTATCATTTCTACATTCACCCTAAGCTTTGTTGAAAAGTCTTGACTTGATATGCTCCATTGATTAAAATTTGTACATCATACCACATACCATTGATCATCTAGCACTTGCCTGCGTTCTAATTTTTTAAAATACTTAAGTCAGAGCTTGGGGAACATTAAACTTAAGGTAAAGTCTTAGACTAATGTTTTTATTCATATTAATAAATAAAAATAAATATTTTAGGCTAAATTATTAAGATAAGTTAAAATCATAATAAAAGGGAGACTGTATCTGGTTAGACCATGCTAAGATAAAAGGGAACAAAGGGGGCTCATGACATGAAGAACTTAGGATAATTTTTTTAGACTAAGGTCTTTTTTATGTTAATAAACATGACTATAACCTTAGTATAAATCATAAACTAAGTAAAATTAAAGTGTTCTTGTGAAAATTTAAATAAAATCTCCCACCAAATTTGAATTCAAAAGGAGTAATTAGACTAAACCTAGAATAAGGATTTTAGAAATATGAATTCAATTAATCATTTATAGACCAAGGGCTAGTAAAAGCATCAATTTAAAATTTAACACAAAACCTTGAGCATAACCCATTTAAAATAAACTCCATTAAACCTAAAACCTAAAACATAGATATCCAATGCTAGCAATTTTAGATAAGATCAAAAGAGATCCATGAATAAATAAGACAATTATACCATGATGTGGATGAACTTAAAATAAAGACACTGTGTAAATGTGCTAGTGACACTCTGATCAAGTGAATTTTCAATTTTAAGGTACAAAATGTTCATAATTTAACACAAGGGTCCCCATTTTTCAAGAATGGGGGTATGTTAAGATCAACAAGGATTCACCCCCATATCCCCAATTATGATTTCTAGAGATAAAATAATAAATGGTGTCAGAATCAAGCAAATAAATTTAGTGTATTTTATTTTACTTGCATACTTACAATAAATTTACAATCATAGAGGTCTATAAAGAGCTATATCCTTGTTTCATAAGCTTGGGATTTGAATCCCTTTCCTCTTGACATTTGATTTTTAGGTAACCCTATGATATGTCTATAAAATTCATAAGTCATTACCTAAGCATTAAAGTATTGATTTATCTATTTGATTAACCTTATTAGTGTCTAAGTCTATTGAGATAGGATTGTTTTAGGTTAATCCTAACCTATGGATATGCATACATCTAGTGAAATAGACATGAATCTTAACCAACCTTCCAGCCTTGATCCACTTATATTAGATAACTTGATGTAATTTCTTCTTGTATATGAAAAATATCATCTAACCCAATTTTGTTGTGTTTTTACAAGTTGTATCATCTAGCCTAATATAATTTTATTTATGTTTTTAGTTGTATCATTTGACTATATAAATTTTTTTGTGGTTCATTTCAACATATTTAATTTATAATTGTATCATACAAATTAATACCATTCTTAATCTATTTATTTCAATTCACTGAATGTTGAAAATTGATTTTTGACATTTATTTTTCATCTTTATTTTCTCTTTGTCTAGTTTTCCATAGGAATTATGTTTAAACTATTTTAAAACTACTTACAATCTATAATTATGGGCCAAGATGATATTTTTATGAACAATGTGGTGTGATGGGTACTGATCTAATACTTAATAGTTTTTATAACACTAAACACTAATTTTAGTTACCATGTACCTCAAAATATATAATAAATGCCTATGATTTACATTTTTATGGAACCTTAGGAAGCCAACCATCAATTCTATTTTTTTGTTCATCAGTGATTGATTAGATATAAGAAGTTATTATCAATGTACCTTAGAGATAGGATAGGTAGGATAAGGGTATTATGTAATCATCCACAATGTTTTCCATTTTTATAACTTGCATCAATATTTATGAAAGCCTAAAAATCATTCAAATCCTTTTACTATATCTTCCTAATCTTGGTTTTCAAAAATTAGTCAGAAGAAATTTATGGCATGATTTTTTTTATTGTATATTATATCATTTATCTTGATATTGATATGTGTCATGTGCAAGTATTACATCAAGCAAAATAATATATTTATCTATGTGTGAAAAATTGATTTGATATAATTATCTATGTTTGTATTTTTGACTACATCAACTAGCCCTACACAGTCTAATTTTAATAAACTTTGGATAATTTTATTGGCCAACCTGATATAATTTATTTTTACCATCATAATATATTAGTTCTTCTAATATAGTATGATTTACCCAAATTCATTTCCTAACAGCATTGGTCAGGTTGATATAATATATTTCTTATGAATTAATTACTCCAACCAAAATCTAAGCCATTTTTATGTGGCCACTATAAATAAAAATATGAGCCACTTAACAAATCCAATTTTTTTGACTGAGATTACCCATATTGATGAATTACAATAGTATAGGATGAGGGTGATCTCAAATATACTTTTTAAATTATCCTCAACCTTAATTAACATTTTGAGAATAAGATAAAGGACCTTGTGATGTTCTACCATCTCAATATGGTACCCCATATGGAATCTCATTCATCCTTTAATACTACCTTTTATACCATCCTTAGGGCAAGTAACTACATGACTTCCATCCTTGTTTCTCCACCATGCCTTGTATTTCTACTAACATGGTAGGTATTTCCTATAGTGTTCCTAATCAACATTAACACACTAATACTCACATTAATTCCACAACTATTGCATCTCAACAAGTTACTCAAGCTTCCTCCTCTAGTTAACAATATCTGGATCCTCATCATATCTTTTTATAAGTCGTGAACTAAATGGATACCTTTTAAGGTAATAATTCTAACTAGATGATTCAAATACAAAATAAAATATTAAAAATGAAAAATCATCCTTAATGTCCTTTTTGGGGTGTTCTAAATATAAATTCCCCTAACCCCCCTTAGATATGTTCATGATAATCTCATTTTTCACACTTCTTTTTACAATAAAGTTATCAAACATATTCAAAACAAATCATTAGTTCAAAAAATTACAAACATAGGCATAATTGCTATCACCCCTTCAATCACATATAATGGATCCACTTATCCCAATTTACATTGGAAATATTTTTTAAATTTATTCAAATAATAGATAAAAATAAATGTAATTTCATTTAATGATATTCTAGCCAAAACCTTTTCTAGTGATGACATATATTAGTACAACCAACTCAATTATAACTCAATCTATAATTTAGAAGACATAATTGATGTATTGGTTTAGGAATTTCAAACCAATGATGTTCCTAAAAATATCTTAATCCATTTTAGTAATTACAAACAATTAGATACTAAAATATCTAAAACCTTTGTAAAGTGTTAGAAAGCCTTAACTAACAAGGTTAAACATAACTCTTTAGAATACAACCTTTTCCACTTATTTACCAACACTATTCATTTAAATCTATAGTATATAATTAGGAATCTCTCTCCAAAATCATTATAAGAATCCCTTGATAAATGTAATCATCAACACTTCCTCATAATAAAATTTGAGCCTTCCCAATTTAAAATGAAATTCGTGTGCTTATAAAGTCTAAAAATATAATACCAATGATGGTGTTTCAAATACATATGAATGAAAAAAAACATCATCATTATTAGTATTATAAGAATCTCAAAAAAGTGACCCTTTTACAACCTATCACAATAATTCCCTTCCATCTTCCTCTTTATTTAGTTTGGGTGAAAAATTGTGAAATTCGCCAACATATTACTTTAGGTGATATTAAGAAACATATCCCTAAAACCTCACCTAAATATTTTAATACTTCTCACCCTAATACTTATTGGTATAATCCTAAATTTTTTTTATAGTATCATTCAATCTAGGGACATTCACATGAAACATGCATAAAACTTAAAGCCATTGTTTTCAAAGTACTACTATATTATAACTTCTATCATGAAGATATGATATGAGAGTGACATCAAGCTTATGACAAGGTATAAAAATACAATTAATCTAAAGTCAAGTGTGATACCCTTTACCAAGCTAATTCTCACCTTGATATATACTTAGATCCACTTCCTACACATAATAAAAAAATAACCTAATCTCAATCATCCTACTGCCACCAATGTTGTTGAAACCATGGTTAATCCTCACTATTATTTAAAAGAAGAAAACCTAGTTAATATGAACAACATGAAGTGTGAGTATCATACATTTATTTGTATCTTTATTTGAATCATAATATTTATCCTACTTATATAAAAAATCATCTACCTCTTTTTCTCATTTTATGTATGTCAAGTATGAGGAAATCATAACTTATATTGTTTCATATGATACAACTACATTAGTGAACCCGATGCATTCATATTTCTTTACTACCTAAAATAAATAAACTATATTGATAAAATATATTAGTAATTAGTTATTTTTTGTAATTATATTAACTAATCTGATATATTTAGTTGGTTCTAACTTAAAACATACTGTATTTGCCAAATCAATGTAGTTGGTTTATGTCCCTAGTTCCATGCATTTTATATTAGCTGGGTTGATATGATTAATATGTATCACTAATTATGATTTTATTGTATGGGATAGTTTGATATATTCCAATATTATTATTTTTGAAACAAGCTACATCATATAGGCCAATGTAGTCTACTCAACCCACCCAAACTATTTTGATTGTACGAAGACTATGTAGTTCCATTCTTAACTAGTTTTAGTCTAGATTTTCTCCTTCCACAATTTATCTATTTAAAAATTATACACATTTATATTAATCCTATTTGGATCACCTTGTATTTGATGAATGATATCCTATTGAGTCCAACATACCCCCATTTTTTGAAAATTGGAACTGTTAAGAAACCCTGAAGATTAAACATGAAAATATGGCATGTTAGGATCATTTGTAGAATTTGAAGATCATCCACTTTATCAAAGGAAAGTTTAATTATTATATTTTTATTTAATTTTGTCTAAAATTTATAATAAATGGTCTTCATGGCTTTTAGTTTCAGGTTCAATGGTGTTCTTCTTGAGAAATTCACATTCCAAAACCATGGCAAACCCTCAGTACAAATTTGAATACTGGTAAGAACTAAATTGGTAGGAACCTTTTAAAACCTATTTTAGAATTAAGCACAATTGTCATGTTTAAGGATTTAAGTCATGTTTATTAACACAACTCAATATTAGCCTAAAATTTCTTGGTCTCCTTTATTATTTCCCCCTTTCAATTCTTTATATTTCTAACTTTGTCTAATGTCAGTTTTACAAGGTTCCTTTTAATACTTCCTAACTTGGTCCCTTTAATTCATAGCTTAGCCTAAATTTTTAATCCTAAGGCCCCATTGTATTTATTAATATGAATGAGACCTTATCTTTAACACCTTATCCTAAGTATTTTATGTCACCTCAAGTACTAACTTAATTTCTTTGCTTTTTACAAATCCAACAGCCCACACTTCATCAGGGGGCTTGATCCATTAGAGTGAGGAAGACTTGGGTCTTGTCTTAAAAGGCATGGAACTCATAATATCAGTGGTTTTCAATTTATATAATAACTATGATCAAATAGAGTGAGAAAATCATGGAAAATTAAACAACATAGGAGCTCCATAGAATTGTCATGCAACACTCCCATGTTTGAAGGATAAAAGAAAAGGGGCTCACTTGATAGAAATAATCAATCATGAGTAATCCCCTAGATCATGATCTTATGACTCTTGATTCATCAAAATTCTTGATCTAACAAAGCTAACTAAGTCTAAGATCCTAAGAAGGCCTATGGAGGTACCAAGTGGTACCCTCGTATTGAAACATAGGAAGTTTGATGAGCTTAAATTTGATGTTCATGTGATTGTCATTTGATGTCTATGAGGACATATTTGACATTGACACGGCTATAAAATTTAAGTCCATCAAACTAAAATATTTGTTATCTTAAATATTATGTTTTCATGACCATCATTAAATGTCTATGAGGATGTATTTAATGTCCATGAGATCATCAATTTTAAGATAAGAAATTATTTTTCTTAGAACTAACATAGACTCCAAAGTGTTGCTAGAAAGCTCATAAATTTCCTTGTAGACTGATGGAATCCCTCAGAGGATGCTCAAACACGAGAAACCTTTGAACTAAAAATATTTAAAGTCTCATGGTCTGAATATATACAAAAATAGATGTAGTCTAAGTCTATACCTTAAGGTCCCCATTATATTTGTTTAAGTGTTGTGAACCTTAGGATAAAATCTTATGTTAATTATTCTCTTAAAATGATCTTTATGACATGAAAATTAGACCAAATGATTTTAATCAAAAGTTTTAGTGTGTTTATTAATAAAATAAAATTCTATTTGGTGCTTGATCACTATATCATCTTGACACCTTTTTGGACATATTCAATTACTATTTTAGCTCAAAATATACATTGTGTTTATTAAACACAATGTAAAATTTGACCTAAAATGCTTAGCCAGGGTCCCCTTTGTATGAATATCAAAAAACTTAGACATAAATAATATATCCTAAAATTTATTTCATTTTTAATAAATACAAAATAAACCTTAGCCTAAGATGTTTTAACCTAAGTCCCTGCCTTAATAATGTGCTAACTTAAAACCCATGTATCTTGCAGGATCTAATGATCCATGCTTCATCATGGAAATATGATCAAATGGAATGAGGCTAACTTGCATCCAATAGTCTATAATTTATTATATAAGGTTGATCCAATGGCACAAAGGTGTTGATAACTTCTTCAAAGGCCCACAAGTTTGCCGTGTGGTAGAAGATCATTTAATGAATGACTGATGTATGATACGATATTTGTGAAGGCATACAAAGATGCCAAGTGGCACAAATATGAGTCTCAATACCAAAAGAACTAATATAAAATAAGGACCCAAATCATGATCTATGGCTCATGATCAATCATTATATGTTTATCCAATGGTGCAAAATAAAAGGAGGCATTTTAAATGCCAATGGCTAGTGCTCAAAGGAATTTATGAAAAAAGCCATGAAAGGTCTAAATATATGCCACATAAGCACCATGCAAGTAGAAATGGATAAAATAAGAGATATTATGTGCTAAAAAATGTGCAATTATAAAGGAAAAGGTATAAATCATATCCAAGGCACATATAAGCTGAAGTTAAGATGCATCCTAGCATTAAAGATTAAAAACCTTAAACACTACATAAAAAAGATAATAAGAGGATTCATTTGGCTACAATTCAATCCGAGAGAAGATTAATTGAATTTTTGAGAATAAAAGAGATATCACATATTTTGATCATTATCCATTAGTGAATAATTTACAAGTAGAATCTATGATAGCTCATAGGTGTTAGTTGAAAGAGGATACAAAACTTTATCTATCCACAATAATGAGGGAAGAATATTTAAGGGAATTGAATTGGATGTTATATCCCTAAAAAATGGAGACAAGAATTAGTCTGAACTCTTCTTCACCATAAAGGATCTAAAACTCATCACTAAGGAAGAGTAAAGAATTTCCATGGTTAGTAAGAAGCACTTTGACCTGGTTATAGTTCAGATGGTTGAATTTCATTACGCTACTACAAAACCAATGGTAATTAATTATATTGATGTGATTGCTATAATTTTCATATACTATAGGATAGATAAAGATTAGATCATCTATGATGGAAGTTTTATAAAGGTAGCCTACATGTCCCCTTTGGCCTTTAAAATTTAATATAAACTCCCAAAACCCCATGTAGACTTATCCAAAATTAAGGAGTGGACCAACAAACATGACTTGGATACCAACCTCAAACCATGGATGCATCAAGGGAACCATGCATTTAGAGAATTTGAGGGTAGGATTTCAATTATCCAATTTAGTGTAATCATGACCTTATTAAACAGAGCATCAGGAGCCCCATAAACCACATATGTAAATAAACCTAGGTCCCTTATGTATATTTCATGGTAGAAGAGAATCTCACCCCTCTAATTAGAGACTTGATCAGTGTCTTCCTAGGAAATAAATTAGCCATTATCAAAAGGAAGACAACCAAGCAATTTGATATGATTTCATACTTTCTTGATGCCCTAATTTCTTCCAGTAAACTCCTAGGCTTTTTAAATTGGTATCTTGAGGGAATAACCACCATATCCCACCACTATTCAAAACTTCACATCTTCAAATATAGGAACCACATACAATCATATGTGACTATGTCTATCCTACTCTACTGGAGGCCATCATGGGTTATCACATGCCTAGGGTTCACCCATTGATCAATAAATGTGTAGAGATGATGGGGGATATTTGGTTTTATCTAGATTGCATAATAATATAAATTGAGGGAATCATGTCCTAACCCTACAACTTACTTGTGTATATTCATAGTAAGTTATTAAAACAAGAAATTGACTCCTAATTCATCAATGTTGTTGATGGGGTTTGTAAAGAAAAGAGGAAGGGCCTTATTCATCCCTTTTCTCTAATCATTAGAAGGACTGGGCTATAAGATTGGAAATAGGTGGAGATCATGTCCAAACATAGGGATTCATTTGGGTTCTAATTAGATGAACTAAAAATGTGGTATCCCAAAACTATAGTGGGTTACCATTTGAAGATGAATCAACTCCCCAAGTTAGTATATGTGCATCAATTTGGTGTCCATGACACCATTTACATCAAGGCAAATAACTTTGAAGAAGTGTTGGCTAGGCTTAAAGGGTACAACATTAAGTTGGAGCATAGGTTAACAAGTGAAGATAAACCAATAGTAGATTTATGGTAGATGCATCCTCTCCAATATCATTTACTGCTCAAACCTTCCAAACCACCTCAAGAATAGACTTAAGTAGAGAAACAACCACCCTAAAGACAAATTGAGTAAGGACATGGAAAGGAAAATGTGGAAGAGAGACCTAGAGAGGGGCTCTCATCCTCAACACTACCTCAAAGGTGTCCATATCCAATTAAGTAGTTAGATATGATTTCCCTAGAACCAGATGAAATAGTTGAGGGTGCCCTTAGATATCTTATTGAGGCATATGGCACTGATGAGGAAGAGGGGTATATTAAAGAAGCATAAGTCTAAGTAGGGGATCTTGGGGAGGACAAAGGAAAAGAGGTTACTCTTGATATAGTCCCAATAGATCACAATAGAAAGAGGAAGGTAGAGATGGCATTGGTCTCTATTATACCAAAAATGCCTATATTGACTCTCACTCACCCCATTAGTGAGGTCAATCTCTTCAGTGAAGAATTCCCTATTCATGGACCAATCATCCTTAATTGGTTTATTTATGGGAAATTATAGAAGACCCCCTCTTTGTCTCACTCATTAGCATTAACAAGATCTATCAACATAGATGTACATGATGACATCAAGCCATGGATCAAGGTTATAATGAAGGAAGAAGGAGAAATAAATTTTTTGGCCACTATAGGGATAGAGAGCAAGAAAAAAGATACTCCAAGAGCATCTAGTATCATAGGAGTTGAGGTCCTATAACTTCCAAAGTTCATAGAGCTAGTCACCATGGTGAAATTCAATCTAGAGACAACTAGATTAGAAAGGGTCACCACTAAGAAGTCCATGGTGGGAGCTGAAGACCTCACCTTCTTGAAGGTAGACCCTTTTTTAAGACTAACCCTAATGGAAGGACAACATCTATGAGAACTACCATCCATGCAAAGGATGTTGAGAGCTTAATCGAGGCCCAGTTAGCCCAAGCAAAGGCTAAGATTAGAGGAATGAAGAAAAGGATCTATAATTTGTAAATGGAGAAAGAAAAAATAGAGAAACAAGCCATTTTATCAGTGCTTGATGTTATTATTAACATGTTTAGAGCTTAATTTTTTGATATGTTTAATTCTTTGAAATCAATGAAGATAAGGCAAGATGTTTTGGCCAATAAGGTGAGGAAGATAAGGTGTTAATAATAGAATGGTAAGAGATAGAGGCCCAGATCAGAGATCTCAATGGCATTTTGATTAGGAAAAAGATTACTAAGTTTAAATCTATTAGTTTGGCTCATCTAAATTCCATACTTGGAATAGTATTAGATAAGGTCTATAGTATATGTACATGGTCAAGGAATTTGGATAGACTCCTAGTTGATGATAAGGGTTTAATCACTAGGATTGAGAATCTCTTGGGCACTGTGTTGGTAAATCCTACCAAGAATACAAACCCAAGGATCATTGATGATGTAGAGTATAAGCACATGGTCACTTTGGCAATGCAATCAATCAAAAGCAAAAGCCAAGGCCAGTCTGGTAGTGATAATAACCAAATTCTAGGCATGATCTTCATAGTAGAGGAAAAGATTACAGATTCTAGGAGAATAAAAGAAGGTGTGGCTAGAGAAGATAGAGATTTGGATGACTAAGCTGATCAAGAAGAAGTTTTCCTCATAAAACCAACCATGGACCTTGAGCTCATCAAAGATCAACATTAGAAGGAAATGGAATTCCTATAGGAACAACAAGGGGACCCTTCAATAATGGGCCCACCTAATAGTTAATATTCCTTTTTGTAAACCATTGTAATATTTAAAAATAAAGAATATTATTTTTAGGGCATATGATAGTTTGTTAGCATATTGCACCTAGGTCAGTCTAATTTTGAAAAACAAATATATTCTAGAATTTTCTTAAGAAGGATAGTTGTCCTTATCTTTTTGTACTATTGTATCTTATAATTGATTGGTGTACTACCTTGTCTTTCTATAAAAGGCATGTACTACCATTTGTAAAGGGAGAGAAAAATTGAGAAAAATTATATACTTAAATAAATTAATGTAATCAAGGAATTCTATAAAATATTGTATAGATTGAATGTGTCAATTGTTAACACAACTTCTTTTCTCAATTATTGATTCTAATGCTTAAGTTTGAATAGTTTCTTTCAATTTTGAATTTGCATCTATGATATAAGGTTTCCAATTTTTTCTTGTGCTAAATTAGTTAAATGATCTTAGATTTGATTTATTTTATTTTTTTCATATTAAAATGTGTTAATGATATTTGAGTCTAGTAACAAACCTTTAAAGTGAAATTTAGTTCTTACTTGTATAATTTCATATCATCCTTAAGAATATGCCTAGTGTGTGGTGAAATTTGGTCTTTTACATTTTTCATCATATACTACTTAAATGAAAGTTTAGTTGTAATTTGAACTTTGTCATGATATTTGAGTTCAAGATCAATAATCACTTGCTTCTTTCTTGCCTTACCTTTCTCTTTGCTCATTTTTAAAACTAGATCATTGTAGCTTAGATTTCATTATCAATATCCATATAGACTAATCTATAGCTTAAATTGAACCATGATTCACTAATAATTAGCATAGATATTTGATAATTCATAAAGAATGGACCACGATGGCTCCCAACCATCACTTATTATAAATTTTATGGGAAACTCATACATCAATCTATCACTATTCCACCACTAATAACATAAATTTTCCATAACCTACTACTCATGCTCTAAATTCATAGAATTATAAAATCAAAAGTGTTCTTTGAACACTAAAAACATCTATGGTGCATTTAGAGACATTAACAAGCATTTTTTTGGCACTATAAGGAGGGCCATAATTATGAATTCTTTGGATCTTTGTTAGTCTTAACATGTATTTTGATCTAAGATTGATGCTATCTTTGTGTTTTTGAAAAATTATTTGCTTAGAAGTATAAGGATCATTGATCTTTGTAGTTTGTGACATATATTTGTGCTTACTTAGACAAAGATTAAAGTTATTTGAGGCTTAATGCTTGGGTTTTGTAAATTTATCTGAAGCTTTGAAGATCCATAGTGTTTGAGGTTAGGATGGCTTTTTTTGATTAAAGATTGGCATATATTTCATAGATCTAATATAATTTGAGCTTAAACTTATAAAGATAGATCATACTAACATAATTAGATACATCTTTAAGCCATTTTAGGCAAAGTTCAATGTCCTTTATTGTTATTTATGTAATATTTTAAAAATGAGTTTAATGTACATGTTTAATCCTTGTTCCTTATAAAGATTAGCCTAATTCATCATATTTAAAATAGGATCTTCAAACTTCAAGATGGAATTAACAAAGATTCAAACTAAATCACACTAAGAGATAAGGGAGCCTTTTCTTGAACTTGAGGTTCATAGAAAATCTAGGTGTGACAAAGGTAGATAAAGGATATCCAAATCTCTTCCAGCTTCACCTCTACAAGGTACCTATGCCTTCCACCATTGGTCAGGTATGGATTGGTTGGGAGACTCTTCTATCAGTGTACCAAGTGTGGTGTATGATCTCCCATGAAACCTTTAAAAGTATTTGCCTACATTTAGTCCAGTAAGTATAATAACTATTTTAGAAAACATAAAGTCTTTTAAATATGCCTTAAGGTTGATAAATATTATGCATGAGGATGTAGCTTATAGGTTATTACGCTTTATGTTTAAAGATTCCACTTATGAATGGTTCTTGTATTTACCCAATAATTATATCACTAGATGAGATGGTTTCACAAATGTTTTTATAGAACAATTTGGTAAGATTATCAATCCTTGTGTTATTTATCACCAATTCACCACCATTAGGAGGATTCAAGTGGGCCTATTAGGTTCTTTAATTATATATTTCAAAAAATGTATAGCAAGACCATAGAGCTTTATAAAACTGATGATGTTTTAGCTCTATAAATCTATAAAGATGTAGTAGATTCCATGACCTCTATATTTTTAAAGAGATCTAATCTAGCTATAAATTCATTCCCCTAGACCTATTCTAACTTAGTGGTCATTAATGATCAAATGTAACCCAAAAGATAAATGGCCTATTTTGTTCTAAACATTAACCCATATATTCCCACTTTGAACATCTTTCCAAATAACAACCAAAATATCCTAGCCTTAAATCAACTTCCAAACCTCAACCAATTGCCTTTGAACCATGTTTCTCCCAATTAGAACCTTTGATTTTTGAGTCATCATGCCACTAATGTCTTCAATAAAAATGAGAAAATATATTTAGTACCAATTGATGGTGCTAAAAATAACCACATACATAATTTTGAAACTCCTAAAAATGAGAATGTGTCTATCTTAAAAGTGGTCCAAAAGTTGAGCATTGATTTTCTTTAGTTGTAAAAACAAGTTGGAAATACTATTGAAAGATCTAGTATAAATTTATCATTTCAAAGGTTCGATAGGCCAAAAAATAGGTTTCAAAAGGATAGTTTCCACAATAAAAAGGATAATGAGAAATCTTTTATTAATAATAATATGGACATTAATCTTACTGATATTGCATTACCTAATTATTTCAAAGTGCATTACATATCCAAGCATGGAAAAATTGATTATATAGAGTTTTCAAAGCTTTTGAATATTTCCAAGAGGAGTTGGATACATTTGAAGTGGTCCCTAACAAGGAAATTGGTACATATACCTCAAGATATAAACCATCTGATCAAGCCTTCATGGTGGATACTTTTGATCTCCCTTTTTAAGAAGAGAATGAGCTTGATGAGATCCCTGAGGAGATCCAAGCTTTTCAATAGTTCTCGAAGAAGACCTATACCTTGAGGAATAGATAGAAGATGTAGACCTTGATTACCTCAATTCCTACAAATAACTTTGGAACCCATCCAAACAATTCTTTAAGAAATAATCTTGAGCCTCCTAAAGGGAGTAACTCTAATTGCAACATTGATATTATTAGTTCTTCTAATAAAAATGGATATAACATAGTTGAGGATATGAAGAAAATAAAGGATAAAATTACTTTACATTAACTTACACATATCATAGAGAAAAGGGACCTCTTACTATAATCATTATATAAGAAATCTAACAAGCCCCCCAAGGCTGACTAGGCTAATGTGACTATACATAAAGCTAAGGCATAATCTCCTCCTTTCCTACTCACTGTTAAGATGTTTGGTAAGAACTTTCATAAATTTTTTTTGGATTATAGTGCATCCAAAAACATCATGCCTACATGTATATGTAAATAACTTGGATTAACACCTATAAAGTCTAATAGGGTTGTCATCCAATTACACAAATCTAGAGTCAAGATTGTTGGAGAGTTATTAAATGTTCATATGCAATTATCTTTTGAGCCTAGAGTAAAATAATTCATTAATATTCAAGTTATTGATATACCTAATGTTTATTGAATATTTTTGAGAAGGGAATGGACTACAGCCCTAAATGGCTACATGTCCATAATTACTCACAATTTTGGCTACCTAAGAAGGGAGTTCCTAATCAAATCAGGGTTGAAAGAGAACCCAAGATGAAACACATGATCACTAAGTATAATTTTGGGAATGAGAGGGTCAACATAATTGACTCAAAATTAGGGGTTTTCAACCTAGATACTAATAAGGTATGTTATCCCAAGAGTTCTCATGTTATTCTTGGACTATGGAAATTGCATTTTGATGGTGGTAGGTGTAAGACTGGATCTAGAGTAGGAATTGTCCTTACTAACCATATTGGTAATAAATACCATGCTTCATATAGACTCTAATTCCTTTAAACTAATAATATTTATGAATATGAGTCCCTTATCCTAGGCTTACAATTTATTTTTAACAACAAAGTCAGATAATTGCTAGTTTATGGTGACTATGAACTAATAGTTAACTAGATAAGAATCAAATACCAATGCAAGATCTCATACCTTAAGAGGTAGAATTTCAGGGTTTGGGATGTCATTTAGTATTTTTATGACATTAACATTGCCTCCATCCCTAGGGAAGAGAACCAAGCTACTAATGAGTTGGAATCTACTATAGCCAACCTCATGCCCAACTAAGACTCACCCAATTTTAACATTAGCTAATACATTGTCCTTCAATGCTTGATAATGTCAACCATTTTCAAGTCTATAATGATGATTAATAGATATTAAATTTCATGACCAATTATGAAGCCTTTGAGGCTCACATCATTGATGAGACTAATGAAAATACAATCTAAGAAGGTAAGTTTGATGGAAAGTCATTCAGTTGAATGACAATAAAATCTCTAAAGGCATGATTGCCTTAGAAAGGATATTTGAGTAGGATATGCTAGTTAAGGTACATAAGATACCCAAGGTGAGTGGGAAGGACTAAAATTCATGAATCTTGGCCACTAAGGTCAACCCTAACAAGTAAGCATAATAAAATCCTATACCAATAATGAGAATAAGAAGGCCAAAGAAATCCTTACCCAATACAGGGATGTCATTACATGGTCTTATGATGACTTAAATATCTTTTATCTAAGGGTTATCACTAACACCATCCATATTAAATAAAATTATAAACCATTCAAGTAGAAATAGAGGTGTATAACCATATCTTGGAACCAATGATCTTTAACAAAGTTAAGATATTACTAGATGTTAGGATAGTCTTCCCCATTAGGCATTCTACTTGGGTGGCTAATTTGGTGCCAGTTAAGAAGAAAAATAGTGAGATTAGGCTTTGTATTTACTTTAGGAACTTAAAAAAAGCATATGAGAAAGATAAATATCCTCTTCCTTCTCTTGACCAAGTAATAAAAGTTGTTTTAGGTTCAGCCATGAGGTCTTTTCTTAATGGATTTTTAGGTTATAACCAGGTGTCATTTGACAAAAAAGATAGGATGATTACAACTTTCAACATAAAGTGGGGAAACTTTACTTACAATAGGATGCCCTTTAGGACAATCAATGCAGGAGCTACATTTCAAAGGGCTACGAACCATGCCTTCCTAGGTCTGATAGGTAAATGCATCATTATATATATGGATGATCTAATAGTTTTTTTCTAAAAATAGGGAATATCACTTCAAACATTTATAATAGGTGTTTGAGAGATGCAAAAGGTATGGGATCTCCTTAAACCATAGGAAAAGTATCTTTTGTGTTATAAAAGGAAAATTATTGGGTCATGTCATAACCAAAGATGGGATCTCTATAAATCCTAAAAGAGTGGAGGCCATATCTAGTATAGAGCCTCTAAACAATAAAAAATGGATAAAATCATTCTTTGTTAAGAGAAACTTTGTAAGGAAATTCATTTCTAGATTTATAGATATTGTCAAGCCATTAAATGACATACTGAAGAAGGATTCCAAGGTCTTATGGAATGAAGAATCTATAAAATCATTTAGTGATATAAAAGAGGCCATTAACCAAGACCCTATTTTAATAAGTCCTGACTTCTCAAAGGACTTCTATCTCTACTCATTTGAATTTGACCATACTATGGTTGAAATATTAGCTCAGAAGATTGATAGATGTGATTACCCAATATCTTTTATGAGAAATTTTTTTATAAATGTTGAGATGAATTATTCATTGATTGATAAGTAGGTATATGCATTGGTCAAGGCAGTATATAAATTTAGGCATTACATCTTTAGAATTAAGGTGCATGATATCTTACCTGAACTTGGCACCAAGCTTATGTTAAGTCATAATGAGCTTGGAGAACATATAGGTAAGTGGATGTTAGTTTTAAAGGACTATGATTTGGAAATAAAAATAGAAAAACTGGTAAGGTGCAAAGGTCTGATCTAGATGATTTCTAATATTAACCCTAGGCTAAGTATTATGCAAGTAGATTAATAGAATTTTCAAGCTAGTGAGTGGTATGATTCCATCATCCATTTAATAATTAATGGTACTTGTCTTATAGGGTTGACTAGGGGGAAAAAGAGGTACCTAATATTGAAGGTAACCCATTAATTAATCAAGAATGGGTCCTTGTATAGAAGAATTTTTTAAGTAATCTACCTAAGATGTGTCCCATAGGAAGAAGCCACCTAAATCATGATTACCTTCCATGAAAAGATAGGTAGTGGACATCCATCTGGGAGAACCACAACCCATAAAATTATTAGAGATATATATTATTGGCAAACTATTTTTAAGTATCCTCATAAATATGTGAGGGAATGTCACTCATGTCAAGTCTTCAACACCAAGGAGCTAAAGGTAGTAATGCCTCTAAAAAAATCATGATTGATAAAACCTTTGCTCAATGGGGATTATACTTTGTTGAGGTAAACAACCCAAATTCATCCGAAGGTCATAAGTATGTCCTAACTACCATAGATTATTTCACAAGATGGATTGAAGTTATAGCCACCAAATAATGCAAGACTGAAGAAGTGATTAACTTCTTGAAGGAAAATATCTATACTAGGTTTGGAACTTTAGTCTCTCTAATATATGAAAATTATTCTAAATTTATATCTATAGATATGATTTAATGGTCTTATGACAATGACATTACTCTCAAGTTTGTATCTAACCATTATCCCCAAGTAAATGGAATATTTGAGTCTAAAATAAAAACCTAATGAAGGAAATCAAAAAGTATTTTACAGATAAGCCTAGGACTTGGCATAATCTACTTATGTTTTCATTATGGGATTATAGGATAAGAATTAATCAAGCATTAAGGGAATCACCATTTATATTGGTATATGGACAAGAACCTATCTTTCCTATCACTCTTAAGTTGCTTACCTACAAATTCATGCAAGAATATATGGAAGAAAGCCAAGAGCTTTCCAACTCTAGATTGTTGGACATCATTAAGATGAAATATGTAAATGAGAAAGAATTTATTGATTTTAACATACAATAGACCATAGTGAAAATGTGGTTTGACAAAAGGTTAAAGGTAAAGGTATTAAAAAAAGGAGACTTAGTCCTCATATGGTTAAAAACATGTAAACCAAAGGGGAAGCATAAAAAATTCACACCCATATGGATTGGTCCCTATCAATAAAAGAGACACATGGGAATAACACCTTTAAGTTGAGAGACCTTCAAGGGGAAAATTTCACATTGCCCATGAATGGACATTATCACAAGCACTACTTTGTTGTTGCTCTACTTGGGGTTTTCATGGAATAAGATCTATAAGATGATTAGACTTAGTGTAGGTAGTCTAGCTAGTTTCTTTCAAGTTCTTTCTTTCATATCCCTTGTTTTTATATAATCTTGTGTATATTTGTTTATTTTTCTTCCCTATTTTTATTTATTTTTGTTTCATATTTATTTTTTGTTTCTCAGTTCCTTATTTTTCAATAAGTCCTCTTGGACAATCTTGAGCTCAAAATTAAGAAATTTTCTTGAAAATTCAAAAATGTAGGTGTGTATCTCATATATATGATGAATATGGTTATAAAATATAATCCTAATGTTGTAGTGTTAAGAAATTATTAAATACCAATAAAATAAGCCAATTGTTTCATAAGAACTTTAAACATTATTTGGACCTCAAATTGGTTTTAAAAAGATTTTCACTTTTAGGATGAGATCTTAAACTATCATAGTATATCCATACTAGCACTTAATCAACATCCTTACTTGGGATAAGGGTTATAGCCGTAGGTGATTCTATAAAAATCAAATACTTGACCAAATCGTAAAACCTAGCTACCCTAGTTCCCAACCTTGCTTAAAGTGTAAAGGTTTAAAAAAAATACAAAAAGGAAGGATTCAAAAGCTTCATGAGCATAGGTGATTCTATTAATCTCTACTAAGGCTATGGATGCTTGGATAGCAGTGGATCAAGGCCTTAAGTGGAGCCAAAGGAATCTCTATTGAGGCTATGGATGTTTGCCTAGCAATAGAGTAATGCCTAAGCCTTCCATGAGCAAAAAACATGGTTCTTAATGGATATCTAAACATGCCCCAATGTCAGTGTTACTAATTAATGACATCAAACTTGGAAGTATTTCTTGAACCCCATGGAAAATAGTAAGTGAAATCAAAGCACATACATAGTATGGCTATATCTTGATGTTTAACCCTAATTCTATAAGTGTAAGGTTTATTTTAACCATAATATAATCTTCATAATGATACTGATCAAGTGGATTGGATGACCCAATTATTTGTCTAAATAATATTTTATAGGTTCTAACATATTTCTATGTTTCCCATAGAAGTCACCAATAGTTGAGGCCAACATACCTTCATTTTTTGAAAATTGGAACCCTTGAGAAACCCTAAAGATTAAACATTAAAATATGGCATGTTAGGATCATTTCTAAAATTTGAAGATCATCTACTTTATCAAAGGCAAGATTACTTATTATGTTTTACTTTAATTATTTCTAACATTGATAATAAATGATCTTCATGGATTTTAGTTACAAGTTCCATGGTGTTTTTCCTAAAAAATTCATGTTCCAAAACCCTTGTAAACCTTCAGTAGAAATTTGAATATTGGCAAGAACTAAATTGGTGGGAACCTTTTAAAACCTATTTTGGACTTCAGCATAATTATCATGTTTAAAGATTTAAGTCATATTTATTAACACAACTCAAGCTTAGCCTAAAAACACTTGGTCCCATATATTATTTCCCCCTTATATTTCTTTATATTTCTAACTTTATCTAATGTCAGTTTTCTAGGGTCCCTTTAAATATTTCCTAACTTGGTCCCTTTAATTCATAGCTTAGCCTTAAGTTTTAATCCTAAGACCCTATCATATTTATTAATATAAAAAGGACCTTAGCCTTAACACATTATCCTAAGTATTTTATGTCACCTTGGGTCTTAACTTAATTTCCTTGCTTTTCATAGATCTAATGGCCCACACTTCATCACGGGACTTGATCCATCAAAGTGAGGAAGATGTCTTGGCTTAAAAGGCATGCAACACACAAAAATCAATGGTTTTCACTTCATCACATACCTATGATCAAATGGAGTGAGGACATCATGGAAACACTAAAAACATAGGAGTTCTATGGAGTCCCCATGTGGGACTCCCACATTTGAAGGGTAAAAACAAAGGGGCCCACCTGATAGAAGAAACCAATCATGAGTAAGCCCTTGGATCATGGTCTTATGGCTCTCACTTCATCATGATTCTTGAGTCAATGAATTAAATTGAGTCTAATATCCTAGGAAGGCCCATAGAGGTGCCAAGTGGCACCCTAGTATTGAAACATAAGAATTTTGATGAGCTTATATTTGATGTTCATGCAACCATCATTTGACATCCGTGAGGATGTATTTGGTGTCCACATGACCATCAACTTTATGCCCATAAAAAAAAAATATTTGTTAGCTTAAATTTGACATTCACATGAGCATCATTCAATGTTAATGAGGATGTATTTGACATCTACAAGATTGTCAAATTTAATCTAAAGAATTTTTTTTTCTGATAACTAACATAATCTCCAAAATGTTGATATGAATATCATAAATTTCATTGTAGATTAATGGAAGCCCTCGAAAGATGCTCAAACACTAGAAATATTTGAACTATAAATATTGAAATGGTCTTATAGTCTGAATATATGCAAAAATGGACATAGTCTAAGTCTATATCTTAAGGTCCCCATTATATTCATTTAAGTGTTGTGAACCTTAGGCTAAAAACTTATGTTAATTCTTGTATTAAAAGGGTCTTTGTGATATGAAACTTAGACAAAATGCTTTTAATCAAAGGTTTTAGTGTGTTTATTAATATAATAAATTTTTATTTGACGCTTGATCACTATATCATCTTGACCCATTATTAGACATATTCAATGACTATTTTAGATCAAAATATATGTTGTGTTTATTAAACACAACATAAAATTTGACCTAAAATACTTAGCCAGGGTCCCCTTTATATGAATATTGAAAAACTTAGGCATAAATACTGATCCATAAACTATACACTATTTCCATGTAGAAAAACTTTACAATGGATACTTTTGTCAAACATTCATTTTCACAAAAAAATTCAAAGGAATTGCAACAAGTTTTACCTTTAAATAGTGTTTTCAAGGTTGATTTAAAATGGTTTTGATAACTAAATGACATAAAATTACAAAATTCATTCATTAACTATTCAACCTATTTATAAACCCAAAATATCCAATTTTATATTAAATTATCAAATTTAAGTAAATATTCATTCCATATTGATCAAATTAAATGAAATCAAAACTGTGGAAAAGAATGCAAAATAGAAAAGTTACCCATGACAAGAAAATTGGTAATGGAGTTCACCCACTGCTCAGACTACATATCTGGGTTCACTTAAAATATGAATCAATCTATTTTCATGAATTTAAATTACATGGTCAAATCTTATAATTGTGAAATGTATTTTTAACATTATAAAAACTTAGCAATGGACCTTTGAAAAGTCTCGGTACTCATAGATGAACCTTTCACCTTCCTGTCACGGATGTAATTTCACATTCTTGAGGTTCTCTACCAAAATTTTATTTTCAAGGATTTATAAAATAGATAAAATGAACTCAAATCAAGAGAATAAATATATCACCTTTAATAATCTCAAAGTGTAGAACATTTCTCTAGTTTACTCCAAAGGCTGAAAATGCCTCTAAATGCTTCAAAAATGGTGTTTTCCATAGACTAGTCTAATCTACCCACTACACAGTCTAATTTCTAACTAAAATCAAATATGAATTCATCCACTTAATATTTTTTCAAAATTGGTGAATTCAATAGTTAAATAATTAACATTTTACCCAAATGGTTAGGAGTTTGAGACTCCATAGATAACAAAAGGGTAAAACATAACATGTTTTGATTTGAAAGATCCCACATTGATTGGGATAAAAGAGCTATTGGTCTTTAGATGGATTGATAAAATATTATTAAACCAATAATAACCTTTTTTTAGGTAAGTTTCTAAGTTTATTGGTTCCTCAATCCAATGTTGGCATTCACTCATTTTGATCACTCGATCTGAGGTGGTAATTCAGGACTATAACTCTAATGTTGAAATGCCAGTAATTTAAACGCAGATAGAGGTTATGTTTGGGCCTTCTTATGGAACCTTTAATTAATTTAAACTAAGCTTAGATGAATTATCTCATGACTCTATAGACTCATCTTGGATTACAATTCAAATACAAGTTGGATCTGACATGGAAACTCAAATTGGTAGTGGTATTGACATTTATAAAATGCATTGATATTAATCCCACATGCATGGGTTACATAGCCAATTGGTGTTTAAATACAAAAAAAATTAAATTTAAATATTATAATGTCAAAAAGGCCTCCATATAAAAAGTTTTTTGATCCTTGTTGAGTTTCCCCAATGAGCAAATAACGGGGCCCATTCAACCAACTCCATATGTTATCAAAGACAAAAAACCAAAAAACCCAAAATTTTTATATAGAATGACTACCACATGTCACTTCATTATTGGTCCACTTAGAATGCTATAATTATTCCATTTTCAACCTATGGCACCATTTTTTTACCTATTGATCTGGAACTTCAGCGTGTGATAACATGTGCATATGAACTCGAAATCAGCCTATTTAAATTTTATTGAAAAGATCTCAATGAGATCTATGTTATGTCATTGATCAAAATAAATTATGAATACTTATTTTTGGAATGAATGTATGGATCCTTCTATATCAAACCTCCCCACTAAGAGATTTTGGTCCCTGAAAGCCCAGTCTCTATTAAAATGCTACATGGTTCTCTTCAACACATCAAAGTATAGAACCCAAATCATAACATATGATAAAAATGGTAAAATAATATTGATTCATAACTGTAAATGGATTAAAAACAAGGCATGAGTTACATTGAATTGTGCAACTGGTAGTAAATATCATAACATCTATAAAACTATTTATTATCACATCTTGTAAGTAGTGAACTACCAAACACTACAAAAATCACTAATGTAATTGTAAAACAAGTTTGTTAATGCAAAAAAAATACATTAATTATTGTGAACATGTCACAAAACACTACCCAATGGGTCTTAAAATTATAAAAAACTATGAAAATAGCAAATACTATATAATGTTTAGCATTACAAACATTGCCTAATAAGTTCTTACAAATGCATCCAAATATACACATGACAAAAATAAATGCATCTCAAAATAGTAGTTATTTTGAAACAAGTATTGTAAAAAAATTAAATCCTACCCAACAAATTGTATACTATTATCTATCCCCCAAGTTGATCAATGAGTTAAAATTAGTTATCAATGCAATAAGGAACTCATAAATCTAAATCAAGATATTCTAAGAATAAATCTTTTTAAAACAAAAGTGTGAGAATTAGAAACTTCACATGATGAACCTATCTTGAATTTTTCTCACTATGGCTCTCAAAATACATATATCAAATTGAATTAAATTTCCTTTATCAACATTCAATAGAAATTTCCAAGAATGCTTTGAAACATTAATCCCACTAATCATAACATCATGAAATTTAGAAACTATTTACCAACCCTCTTAATCATAGTTTCCTATTTAGTTGGTTTGATTTATTTAGTGGATATATTGACATCTACATGGGTTTATTTAACTTCACTAATTACCTTATCAATAGGTTTATAAACCATCTTCTTCTTACCATTACCAGAATGGTGGGATGGTTGAAGTTTCTAACACTTTTTAACCTGATGTCCACTTACATGATAATGAGTACATACATCAATATTTTTAGGTGAGGTCACTTGTTTTCCATTTCTCATTTTAATAGGATGATATTGGTCTTTATCACCTAAAAACTTATTCAATAATGATTGGATTTTCCAACAAAATATGATAGAATTATTTCTTAATCCATAAAATGTACAAGGAAAAACATGCAACAACTTCTAAATATTAAAGCCAAATTTCTTAAATGGAAAGAGTGCATCAAAAAATTTAGGATTCAAATTCCTATTTGTGTTATTTCTTGTGTAAGAACAAGGATGTGGAATCTCAATACCTCTTTTACCTAATTTCTTACATTGTTCACCATTCCTTTGTAGGGAGGAATTTTGCATTGTTAGTGGCCTCAAATCTTGGCTATCAAAATCTTGTCCTCTTTTAGTAATGGAGGAACTTTCTCCAACATCCACTTTCTCACTAGTGTATCCTATTCCTACATGATGAGATCTATGTTCTACCTATATTGGGTTAGCAATACCTTGACCATTTTTACCAAGGCCCCTTTCATCAAAACCCATTTTTAGTAAATTTTTAGACTCAATGCCCTTTGTGTGTTTTTTAAACCTACCCAAATAAACACATGAAACTAAATGAAAAGAATTACTAGATGAATAACTTACATTACACTCATCAATCATAGTGCCTGTATCTATAGTGGAAGGTAATTGGTGAAGAATATGCCTTTATTCACTTTGCATTTATACCAGGATCTCATCCTTGGTTTGCAACTCAAATTATAAATGAGCAATATCCTCATCCAAGGAGTAAAATAGAGTTCTCAAGAAAGCATTCTCTTCCTAGATCTACTGGTTAATTTCTTCAATCTCATCAACCTTAGCTCTGTTTGATAGCTTTCCCATGGTTTCTTATTTCCTACAAACAAACTAATCCCATAAACTACACACTACAAATGGAATATCAACAAGGCCAAAAAATATGCAATACTACTAAAAACCAAACTAAAAAAAACTGATATCAAACCCACATAATCAGAAGCTAACCCAACACACTAACTACTCTGATACCATAATCTAATATATAAATTATACAATATTTATGTGCACAAAAATTTTACAATGAATACTTTTGTCAAACATTCATTTTTCCTAAAAAACTCAAAGGAATTGTAACAAGTTTGACCTTTAAACAATGTTTTCAAGGTTGATCAAAAATGGTCTTAATAATTGAATGACATAAAATTACAAAATATATTCATTAACCATTCAACTTGTTTCTAAACCTAAAATATCCAATTCTCCATTAAATTGTAAAATTTAATTAATTATACATTCTAGATTGATCAAATTAAATGAATTCAAAATTTCAAAAAAGAATGAAAAATAAAAAAGTTACCCAGAACAAGCAAATTGGTAACAGAGTTCACTCGTGGTTTAGACTACATCTTTAGGTTCACTTAAAATATGAACCAATCTATTTCTATGAGTTTCAAGTAAATGTTCAAAGCTTACAATTTTAAAATGGATTTCTAAGACTATAAAAACTCAGCAATAAACTTTTGAAAAGTTTTGGTACTCATAAACAAACCTTTCACCTTCTTGTCACATATGCAAACTCTCATTCTTGAAATTCTCTACCAAAAGTCTCTCTTCAAGGCTTTATAAAATGTCTAAAAAATAAATAAAGATAATAAATATATCACCAAAAGCATCTCAAAGTGTATATTATTTCTCTAGTTTACTTTGAAGGCTGAAAATGCAACTAAATGCTTCAAAAATAGTGTTTTCCATAGAATGGTCTAATCTTCCCACTACTCAGTCTAATTTATTTCTAAACTCAAATATGAATTCATCCATTTAATATTATTTCCAAAGTGTTGAACACAATGGTTAAAGCATTAAAATTTTAACCAAATGGTCAGGATTTTGAGACTCCATAGATGGCAAATGGGTAGAACATAACATGTTTTGATTTGAAAGATCCCATAATGATTGGGATAAAAGAGCCATCTATATTTAAATTTCTTGATAAAATATGCTTAAAATAATAATCAAAATTTTGTTAGGTAAGTTTCTAAGTTGTGTGGGTCTTCAATCCAATGTTGGCATTCACTCAATCTGATCACTCAATCTGAGGTGGTAATTTAAGATAGTAGGTCCAATGTTGGAATACTGGTAGTTTCAACTCAAGTAGGGGCTATGTTTGTCCTTCTCATGGAACCTTAAATTCATTAAATCCAATCTTAGATTACTCAACTCATCACTCGATAGACTTAGCTCAGTTTACAACTCAAATACAAGTTGGATTTGACATTAAAACTCAAAGTAATAGTGGCATTGGAATTTATAAAATGCATTGATATTAATCCCACATGCATGGGTTACATATCTAATTTGTGTTTAAATACAAACATGGTTACATTGAAATATGACAATGGTATTAAGGTGCCCCTCCATACAAAAAGTGTGTCAATCCTCACTAAGGGCCCCTAGAAAATAAATAATGGGTCTCATTTAACAAACTCCATATGCTATCAAAGATTAAAAACCAAACAAACCCAAAATTTTCACACAAACTAACTACCAAATGTCACTTCATTATTATTCCACTTGGCATGCTATAATTATGCCACTTGTCAACTTGCAGCATAATTTTTTTTACCTATTGATTTAGACCTTCAGTGTGTGATAACTTGTGCATACAAACTCAAAATTGGCCCATTAAAATTGCTTTAAAAAGTCTCTAAATGAGATATACATTGTGTCATTTATAAAACTAAATTATGAATACTTATTTTTAGAATGAATGTAAGGACCCTCCTATATCAAATACTTTAGCCTAAAATTTATTTCATGTTTAATAACATGAAATAAACCTTAGCCTAAGATGTTTTATCCTAAGTCCCTACCTTAATAATATGCTAACTTAAAACTTGTGTATCTTTCAAGACCTAATGATCTATGCTTCATAATGAAAATATGATTAAATGATTCAATGATAACTTGCATCCAATGGTCCATGCTTCATTACAGAAGGATGATTTAATAGCACAAAGTCAGTAATGACTTTTCAAAACCCTATGGGTCCACAATGTGGTAGAATCTCATTCAACAAATGACTGATGTAAGATATGAAGCTCAGGAAGGCATATAAGTATTCCAAGTGGTTCAACTATGATTCTTGGTAAAAAATTAACCAATGGCAAATAAGGACCCAAGTCATGATCGATGGCTCATAGTTAGTTATAACATCTTCATCCAATGGTGCAAAATAAAAGGAGGTATTTTAAATGCCAATGGCTAGTGCTCAAAGGCATTTATGAAAAATGCCATGAAAGGTATAGATTGATTCCACATAAGTGACACTCAAGAAATAAAGGACAATTTAAGAGATCTTGTGTGCTCAAAAACATGAAAGTATAAAAGCAAATGTCTAAATCAAATCCCAAGGCACGTATAAGCTAAAGTCTAGATACATCCTACCATTAAAGCTTCAAAACCCTAAACCTTGCATAAAAGAGACCCTAAGAGGATTCATTTGGTTAAAATTAGATATAAGAGAAGCTTAATTAAATTTTTAAACACAAAAGAGTTATCACAGAGATTTATTGTTGTCCATTAGTGAACAATTTACAAGTATAAGCCATGGAAGATCATAGGATGTAGTTGAAAAAGGATAAAAAATCTATCTATTCATGGAAAATGAGGGAATAATCTTCAAGGACACTATATTAGATGTTTTAGCCCTAAATAATGGAAACATTAATTAGTATAAACTCTTATCCACTATAAAGGAGCTAAAACCCATCACTAAGGAGGAGTAGAGAATTTCCACAGTTAATACGGAAAAATATGACTTGGTCATAGTTTAGATGGATGACCTTCATTATGTTACTATAAAACCAAAGGTACTTGGTCAAAATTATAAGAAGGTAGCCTATATTACCCCCTCAACCTTTTAAAATTACAATAAACTCCCAAAACTGCATGTAGACTTATCCAAAATTAAGGAGTGGAAAAGCAAGCATGACCTGGATACCATTCTCAAACCATGGTTATACCAAGGTAACCATGTATTTAGCAAATTTGAGGGTAGAATCCCAATTGTAAATTTTAAGGAAGGGATCAAGGTAATCATGACCCTATTAAATAGAGAATTAGGAGCCCCATCAACCACATATGTCAACAAGACCTGGGTCCCCTATGTATATTTCATGGTATAAGAGAAGCTCACCCATCTAATTGGAGACTTGATTAGTGTCTTCCTAGGAAATCAATTCTTCACTATCAAAAGGAAGACAACTAGGAAATTTTATATGATTTCATACTTTTTAGATGACCTACTTGCTTCCATTAGCTTCCTATGCATTAGAAATTCATCTCTTGAGGAAAGAACCACCATATCCCACCACTATTCAAAATTACACATCTTCAAATATAGGAACCACATGAAAATCATATGTGACTTTGTCTATCCTACTCTAGTGGAGGTCATCATGAATTATCCCATGCCTAGGGTTCACCCATTAATCAATAAATATGTAGAGATGATGGGGGATATTTGGTTTTATCTATATTGCATAATAATCTGAATTGAGGGAATCATGTCTCAACCCTATAGATTGCTTGTGTGTGTTCCTCATAAGTTAGTAGAATAATAAATTTCCTCCTAACTCATCAATGTTGTTGACAAGGTTTTTAAAGAAAAGAGGAAGGGATTTCTTCATCCCTTTCCTCTAATCATTATAAGGACCATGATAAAATATTGGAAACAAGTGGAGATCATGTCCAAGCACAGTGACTCATTTGGGTTCAAATTAGATGAGCTCAAAATGTGGGATCCCAAAAATATAGTGGGTGATCATTTGAAGACAAAATAATTCCCCAACCTAGTATATGTGCATCAGATCAGTGTCCATGACACCACTTACATCAAGGCAAAGAACTTTGAAGACGTGTTGGCTAGGCTCAAAGGGTACAACATTAAGCTAGAGCATAGGTAAACAAGTGAAGACAAAACAATAGGATAGGTATGGTAGATGCATCCTCTCCAATATCATTTACTATCTGGATCTTCCAGGACAGCTCAAGAATAGATTCAAGTGGAGTAGTAAACACCCTAGAGATAAATTGAGTAAGGACATGGAAAGGAAAATTTGGAAGAGAGACCTAGAGAGGGATCCTCATCCTCAATACTACACTAAATGGCTCCATCTCTGATTGAGAATTTAGACATGATTACCCTAGAATTAGATGAAATAGTTGAGGGTGCCCTTAGGGATCTTGTTGAGGCATATGTTACTAATGAGGAAGAGGGGTAGATTGAAGAAGCACAAGTCCAAGTAGGGGAGTTTAGGGATGACAAAGGAAAATAGGTTACTCTTGATATATTCCTAGTAGCTCCCAAGGAAAAGAGGAAGGTAGAGATGGCATTGGTCCCTATTAGACCAAAAAGACCCAGATTTACTCTCACTTACCCCACTAGTGAGGTCAATATATGTAGTGAAGAATTCCCTATTCATGGACTAGTCATCTTTGATTAGTTTATCTATGGGAAATTATAGAATATCCCCTCTTTTTGCCTCTCATGGGCATTAACAAGAGCTATCAACATAGATGTACATGATGGCATCAATCCATGGATCAAAGATATAATGAAGGAATAAGAAGAAAGATGAATTATGGCCACTACAAGGCCAAAGATAAAGAAAATTGATATTCTAAGAGCATCCAAAAACATAAGAATTGAGTTCCTAAAACCTCCAAAGTTCACAAATCCAGTCACCATGGTGAAATTCAATCTAGAAATAGATTGATTATAAAGGGACACCACTAGGAAGACCATGGTGGGAGCTGAGGAGTTCACCTTCCAGAAGGTTGAACCTTTTATAAGACTAACCCTAGTGAAAGGAAAATAGCTAGGAGAACATCCCATACATGAAAAGGATTTTGAGAGCTTAATCAAGGCCCAGTTAACCTAAGTAAAGGCGAGGATTAGAGGAATGAATCAAAGGATCCATAATTTGGAAAAGGAGAAAGAAAACTTGGAGATAGGTTATTTTATTAGTATTTGGTGCTATTATTGACATGTTTGAAGCTTCATTCTTTGATATGTTTAATTATTTGAAATCAATGAATCTAAGGCAAGATGCCTTAAGCCAACAAGGTAAGGTAGCTAAGGGGTTAAAAATAGAATGGAAGGAGGGAAAGGCCTAGATAATAGATCTCATTGGAATTTTGATTATGAACAAGATTCATAAGTTCAAATCCATTAGATTGGCTCATCTAAATGCCATATTGAAAATGGTAGTAGACAAAGTCCAAAGACTGAGTGCATGGACAAGAAATTTGTATAGACTCCTAGTTGATGATAAGGGTATGATCACTAGGATTGAGCATCTCTTGGGTAATATGTTAGCAAATCCTACCATGACTATCACCCTGGGGATCATTGATGATGTAGAGTATAAGCACAAGGTGACTTTGTTAATGTAGTCAATCAAAATCAAAAGCTAAGGCTAGTTTGGTAGTGATAATAGCATAATTCTAGGCATGATATTCATGGTAGAGGAAAATATTACAAAAACTAAGAGCATAAAATAAGATATGGCTAGATATGATAGAGATTTGGATGACTTATCTGATCAAGAATAAGTTCCCCTCATGAAGCCAGTTGTAGACCTTGAGCTCATCAAAGAGCAACATCAGAAGGTAATTGAATTCCTATAGGAACAATAAGGGGACCCTTCAGCAATGGGCCCACCCAATAGTTAATATTCTTTTTTGTTAACCATTATAATATTTGAAAATAGGGAATAATATTTTGTAGGGCATATGTTAGTTTGTTTACATATTTCCCCTAGGTTAGTCTGATTTTGAAAAACAAGTGTACTCTATAACTTTCTTAAGAAAGACAACTATCCTTATCTTTTGTATAATTGTATCTTATAACTGGCTAGTATACTACATTATCTTTCTATAAAAGGCATGTATTACCATTTGTAAAGGGAGAGAAATTTTGAGCTAATTTGTATACTTCAAGTAATTAATGTAATCAAGGAATTTTGTAAAAGATTGTCTAGATTGAATGTGTTAATTGTTAAGACAACTTATCTCAATTTTTGATTCTAATGCTTAATTTTGAATAGTTTCTTTGAATTCTAAATTTGCATTTGTGATATAGGGTTTCTAATTTGTTCTTGTGCTAAATTAATTAAAGGATCTTATATTTTCTTCTTTTTATTTGCTCTACATTTAGATGTGCTAATGCTCTTTAAGTTTGGTAACAAACCTTTAAAGTGAAATCTAGTTCTTACTTTTATAATTTCATATCATCCTTAGGATTATGCCTCGAGTGTAATGGAATTTGTGTTTTTCTATTTTGCATCATATACTAGTTAAATGTATGTTCAGTTTTAATTGGAACTTTGTCATGATATTTGAGTTCAAGATCAGTAGTCACTTGTTTATTTCTTTCCTTACCCTTCTCTTTGCTCCTTTTTTACACCAAATCATTATAGATTAGATATCATTATCAATATCCATATAGACTAGTATATAGCTTAAATTAGACCATGATTCAATGAGAATTAGCATAGATATTTCATAATTCACAAAGAATGGATCATGATGGCTCCCAACCATAACTTATAGTAAATTTTATGAAATAGTCATATATCACTCTATCGCTATTCAACCATAGGTAACATCAAGTTGCCACAACCTGCTACTCTTGCTCTAAATTTATAGAATTCTAAAATGAATAGTTTTCTCTGAACACTAATAACCTCTATGGTGTAATTAGAGACATCAACAGATCCCATTGTATAGTTTTGAAATTTTCCTTCTCAAAATTCATTCCTTGATCTTCCTTATAACATCATAGCGTAGTTATATCCTTCCTTGTGACCTTGTTCTCACAATAAGATAAATAATAATATTCCAACTTATATGGTCATTCCCAAGATTATTTATTCCCACTCTTCCTCTAGTTATATAGTGGTTTAAACCCTTCATATCAATATTCATACCCCTGATTATTGTGATGCTTATACTCTTGATGAATGAAACTTAGTTGGATAAATAAATCATCCATTATCATTCATGTATTCACCACTCTTATGATATATATTCATCTTATTATTACATCAACTTAGTTGATATATTTTTCTATCCTTTTATTTTACCTAATAATATTCCTACTTTGGTTGATGTCCACAAGTTGGATATGGAGAGTGTTTTAGCTTCTAATTCACATACTACTCTAGCTATTTCTAAGAATGTATAAATCATGATCTTTTATCATGATATGAATTAAACCTACCAATTTTATATACATTATTATCCTTATAGTATGATTCCTCTAGATATGTTGGATAAACTAATACAACATGCACAATGATTGAATAAAAAATAAGTGTCTACAATTCTACTTATTAAACCTACCCTTAGATTCTTCAGTAATTATAAATTATTTTATGAGGTTATAAACAAAACCTAGTGTGATTATATACCTAGTTCAGATGTATTTCTACTTCTACCCACCAAAGAAGACAAGTTTTACTATGAGTTTCAAAAGATGACTAGTCACTTAGCCATAAATTATCAAGTATAATAATGATATTTAACACAAAAAACTATAAGGAATAGGTTTTATCATAAATAATCAATGACCTTAGTCATCTAATTCTATAAATTCTTATGGATTCTATGTTATGACCACACACTCTTTGACCTATTGTTGATCCATTTTGTGGTACCTAGATGTTCTTCATCCTATGACAACTCAACGTTCTAGTGTCATAAACATGGCACCTCTAATAATATCTCAATATTAGATAACTAAATAATGGTAAGTATAAATTATTTATAAATAATGTGATACACATAATTTAAACATATGTAGAAAACTCCAACAACATTTTTATGACATTGTGATGCCCACACCTTAACCTTATCAATAATGGTAAGATTATTGTTCATAGATAAAGGGATAACCTCATTCATAATAAAATACTTATAGCATATCAAAGGATATCAAAAACCTAATTCCACATGTTCTTCACATTGAGTATTATTCATAGGATGCCCCATGACCTCCTCCTTCTAATGTTCATACTTTATCAATAGAGCTCTCCTACCAAACAATCTTAGTATGACTTTTTGAGAGAGTAGAGGACACTATGATTAGAACTAGATACCAATCATAGTGAGATTTATTATATGTTATATATTATTTATGTCAACATCTATCATTTTATTTTTGAGCATATATTAGAGTCATATCATATTTTTTACATTTTCAAATGAGTGGATTTCATGTTTATTTTTTTTAGAATTTATGAAGCTTGTACATATCTTGTTATATCATGGTTCTTATTCAGTATTCACCACTTCATTTTTCATAATATATATCTTATTTTATAATTTTAACAAACTTTATAGTCAGCCTTTGTTTCTCTTCTAGATCTTAGGTAATAACTTAAATTTTTCATTCTATCACATTCATGACATTTTTATAATTTTTACCTTAGTTTCCTTGTGGTTATTTTTCCCTTATTCACTTTTCACCTCTTCTGGGATGACTAATAATTTCACCATTGCTTTTCTAGATCCTTTTTAGGTTAGTATGGATTCCCTAATGAAATGAATATCATAACATAGCCTTGTCCTTTTCAAAAATATTTTTTCCCTCCTTGTGATAAATAATAATCATATTCATCACTTATCATTTTTATTATATGGATGAATCTTCCATGATCTCAATTTATCCCATATTTCCTTTCACTTGAGGCACACACAGTTCATTTTTGAGATTTCACTCTTACACATGGGGTAATTCTAGGAGTATTTATACACCATGGTATTTAAGATATCCCTTCTAGTTCCCAATAATTATATCTCTTATGTTATCTACCTAGTTTACCCATGTTTGGTTTTTGATTCTATATGGAGGAGAAACAAAAAATACAAAATAATTACTATAAAAATAAAAAAAGGAAAAATATATCACAAAATTAGAATCACACCAAAATATGTGATCCTTGTTTGGAAAATTTCTTATTATTATCAAAACTCAAACTCCATAGTTGGATTCATGATAGATCTAAGGTCCATTTGAGTATGGTAGGATAAAAGAATGAGGAAAGAGGTCTTATATAATTACATCATTATATATTCCTATAGTTTAGTACTACCTATATTCTCACACAAGTACCCAATATTTACAGTAGATCTATAGATATATAAGGGCTCCTATGGAGTTTGGAACATGTTTGGAGAAGGTAGGATCATTTTTATTTCATGCATATATCCTTATTTGGATGATCTATGTACTTCAAATTTTAGACCAAGATTTGTGTTCACTATTTGGAGTGTATTAGGTCCTTGAAATTAATAGTTATTAACTTTGACCACTTATCTAGATTGTCTCATTCTTACTAAGTATTTCCACATCACCCATGTGGTATCTTGCATTTGTTATTTACATCATGTTTTATCTGAAATCCCCTTGATAGGTATCACTTTTAACTAATCTCATCCTTGATCATAACTATATCACATTATTATCATTTTAAAACCACTTGGATTTCAGTTTTTGACGTGCATTTTAAGACCCATGTAATCTAACCAATTCTTTCTCATAAGCAACCATCACCTTTTCTTTTCAAACCACTCATAGTCATCCTAGTCAAGGCTTCTCTATTATGTTTTCCTACATCACCTCTTTACATAAGCACTAAGTTTGAATTTTCATTTTATAGATATTTTTATTTTCATTTATTTATCATGTTCTTTATTTATTTTTTATGGACTTCAATTATCTTACATAAGAGATTTTTCATACTATAATATATGTTTTTCTCTATGTTTGACTTGACATGTTTTTCTTAGATTTGTAAATACATTTTTATTTATAGTCTTTTGTGTTCCTCTTTATTTTTGACTTGACATGTTTTTATTAAATTTTTAATTAAATTTTATTTACAGACATATATATTTTACTCATGTTTTATTTGACATGCTTATCTTAATGAGATCACATTATTTATTGACATATCTTTGTTTGATTTTTATTACAGTAATATATCACATACTTACAATGTTTTACATATCTCATCTTTTTATGGTGTGTTTTACATTCATTTTTATCATTTTATTTGACATATTTTATTTGTGGACTTATTATATATTTAAATAATATGTTAGAATATTTATCTTAGTTTTTTTTACCATACATTTGCTCACATTTTGTAGAAAATAATAAAACACACATCATAGATTATAACATTTCTCCATATCATGATATTTAATAGTAATTTGTGTTAGAAATAAAATGAAACAAAACATCATGCATGCTGATAAAAACTAGGAGTTAAAAATATATTCATATGTGTGTGTGTACAAACACACATGTATATATATGTATGTATGTGTTTAACCCTAAAATATATATCAAAGAGATCTAGGGTTAAAATGGGTAGAGATATCCTAGGGCACAAGGATGGTATGCTATCTCTAAAACATGCCAACTAATTTAGAAAACTTACATAAAAATATACTAAATTTATTATGTAAAGATATTCTAAAAATAAAAAGTAAAATTATGCTAAATATTATACTAATAATGAAAACAAGATATTTATCTAGTTCTGATGCTAGTAAAAATATGGGTATATAATATAAATTAATAAGGCTAATATTATATTCTAAATCCATTGTCTAATTATTGAAATTATACTTTTATTTCCTCAGACACTTTTGTCAACCACAAACAGGTGCATCAATGATTCTGTCTAACATGGACATAGGTGTCTAGTATAGAATACTTATTGAATATAGATGTGACCACCTATAATGTTTTGGTCTATGTGTCACCTTTAATTTGGTATGATTAGATCTAGATCATGTAATGTCACTTCTTATCAAATATAAAAACCCTAGTTCTTCATCTTCATAGTGGCTATGGTAAAATGCGTTAGTGGGAACATTATGTAGAGACACCCTAAACACCCCTCTATTAATGAATATTGCATACATAACCAATAATCTTAAGAGGGTCTCAGACTTATTTAATTCCACCTATATGTTATCTTTTAAGAGTTTATGGATTAAATATGTGATAAAAATTACAATATTGACCTAAAATTTAACTTATAAAATGTGGCTCATGGAATTCTCCTTCAGTAATTTAGACCTATAGATGTGGTGTCCCTATGACTAATATAGAAATAGGGGAAAATAGGTAATATTTTCTTACTTGCGTGATTGATTGAATTCCTTTGGTAAGTTTCCTTATGATTAGGTAAGAATTTTATAGGTGAGTAATGAAAGAGGGTTGATCTTGTATATGTATATGTATATATATATATATATATATATATATATATATATATATATCCCTTTGTAGAATATATCTCATTTAATCACTTAAGATAACCATAGGCATATGTTACATTTTAAAATTTAATGAATTTATGACACGAGATACTTGTGTTAGGATAAGACACGAGCATCAACGTAGGCATCTGACTGGGATATAAGTGTCCAAGTAGCTTGAAAATAGGCATAGGTCTAAAATTTGTAGAGATATTAGATAATTAATATTATAAAAATATGATCATGATATCAGTCTTGAGTCATCATAATAATATTTTTGAAACTAAGTTATAAATAATAAGAACAAAGAGATAGTGTATATGAACCTTTTGATAGTGGGAAGGTCTAGAAGTTGAAGATACATCCATGATATGTATTCTCCAAGTGTAAAAGACTAAGGAGATATAATTCATAAATAAAATCTATATTCTCTCCCCACTATTAATTTACAAATGAAATTTCTAATGTAAATAAAAATAAATGTGTACATGGGTGTGTATAGCACACCTTGTCTTTGCATGAGTCCAACTTGAGTGATTTGATGGTGACTAACCTTCAACCAAGATAATATTAGAATATATAATCAGTGAATAGAATATGAAATTGAAATCATTTTAAATGATTGAAAGTAAATAGATAAAGGTTTATGAGTCCACTTGTGTATCGATGAAACTATATTGCCTTTTGGAAATTCAGTTTAATATTATGAAAAATGTATCACTATGAATCATTGAAAATGAGATTAGAAAAAATATAAATATGTAATGTGTATACATATAAAAATATTGAATGACAAAAATTTCCCTTGACCTTGGAGTTAAAGGTGAGTTTCCACCTAGTAGTTGAGATTGGCTCAACCATGCAACCCAATCATACTTATAACTTGGTGAGTCTAAGTGAACCAAGTAAACTCACACTATAAATATGGTGAGGTTAGATTATGTAATGAATTCCAACCTATAAAATTAGTAATATTGAGTGATTTAATCACTCAACCATACTAAAAATGAACTAAATACTATAGTAGATTGGCTTAATATAGATAATAAAAGTCCAACCTAGTGGGTGATGATAATCTATTAAAGTGTTTTGAAATCTAAAACTAATTTTGATTTTGAAATTTAATTTCCCTTTCCATAACATATGTACCTTAAGTATGTACCATGTTAAAACTTAGGTATAATAATGGTATCAATGTATACAATTATTCCACAACTATGTATCTAAATCATATACTATGATTTTTTACCAATTTGTGAACTATGTAAGTGTGGAGAACATGTTTACATAACATACCCCCACTATAATCTAAAATTAAAAACTGGTGTAAGTGTGGAGAATATGTTTCAAAAAAATGTTCCTAATACTTTATCTAAATCTGGTGAACTATGAAAAATGTGGAATCCATGACTCTATGGCATTCCCACATTAATATGTTCTCCCTTTGAGGTGAAAGGAAGTAGAAACTTCCAGTCACCTTACCTCAAAAAGATAAGATAATTGTATAATTTGTGTATGAACCATGTAGCATATAAAATGAACATGTCTAGGTGGATATATCATTGAAGCACATATCATGTGATAAAATCAAGTCTTAAGATGCATGATATATATCATTTTAACATATAGATAATAATAGTACAATTTAAATAAGCAATCAAGTACACACACAAGAGCATTCAAAATAAAATAAATATATAAAGGTTTAATGAGACCTCAAACAATAAACATGTTCAAATGTTGAATAGTTGAAAGGAAATGACTTAGTAAAATCTCCACATACCAAGAAATGACATATTCAAATGTAAACATACAAAATACCATGATATATATAAATGTCACAATAGGAAAACATAGGCACATCGACACAATCAATGAAGTGTATTCAAATGATCAAACAAGTATATAATGCATGAAAATAGAAAGCGAGGAACACACTTGAGGAAGTTTAAAAATAAAAAATAGATAATAATAAACCAAAATAACATATCTTATTAGCCCATAGATAATATATGTTATAAAAAATGTTAAGTACATAACATATCAAGTACACTATGAAAGTTGTAAGCATTGATAAAGGCATGCATAAGTACATAATATCAAACATATAATGCAAATTTATCATAGAATGATATAACCTAGGTGTATTATGATCAAATAAATGGATGCCTCTAATGTCCACATGACACAAGTAGAGGGAAGGCCCAACATATAAAAGTGTATAGATCATGTATCTATGTATGCCTGAATCACACTCTAAAGATGTGTGAAATAGATGTATATATATAATTAAGTGATAAGTTATCTATTGACATGGAACTAACAACATATATTAAAATGAGCTAATAGAATATGTAAATTCTAAAAATATGTTTAGATTTTTGAAGTTCCTTTTTTTGTTATTTTTGAAATATAACACCTTGCGACACTAAGTTGGTACATAATCTCAAACATATAATGTAAATTTATCATAGAATGATATAACTTGGGTGTACTATGATCAAATAAGTGGATTCCTCTAATGTCTACATGACACAAGTAGAGAGAAGGCCCAACATCTAAAAGTGTATAAATAATGTATCTATGTATGCCTGAATCACACTCTAAAGATGTGTGAAACAGATGTATATATGCAATTAAGTGATAAGTTATCTATTGACATGGAACCAACAACATATATTCAAATGAGCTAATAGAACATGTAAATTCTAAAAATATGTTTAGATTTTTGAAGTTCCTTTTTTTGTTATTTTTGAAATATAACACCTTGAGACACTAATCTGGGTCCTTTACATTTTTTGAATCATAATTGGATAAATGAAATTTGTGCATATCATGTTACTCCTAACATTTTTTATATGCCAAAGAAGAACTAATGTTATCATGTGAACTATGGATGAGTTTGCCTTCATGAGAAGAATATATACCTAGCTAATTTTTGTCAATTTTATCTTTCATTTGATATAACCAAAGAGTTATCAATATAAATGAAGTGTATTCAAATGATCAAACAAGTAATATAATGCATGACAATAGAAAGTGAGGAACACACTTGAGGAAGTTTAAAAATAAAAAAATAGATAATAATAAACCAAAATAACATATCATATTAGCCCATAGATAATATATGTTATAAAAAAATTTTAAGTACATAATATATCAAGTACACTATGAAAGTTATAAGCATAAATAAAGGCATGCATAAGTACATAATATCAAACATATAATGCAAATTTATCATAGAATGATATAACCTGGGTGTATTATGATCAAATAAATGGATGCCTCTAATGTCCACATGACACAAGTAGAGGGAAGGCCCAACATCTAAAAGTGTATAGATCATGTATCTATGTATGCCTGAATCACACTCTAAAGATGTGTGAAATAGATGTATATATAAAATTAAGTGATAAGTTATCTATTGACATGGAACTAACAACATATATTAAAATGAGCTAATAGAATATGTAAATTTTAAAAATATGCTTAGATTTTTGAAGTTCCTTTTTTTGTTATTTTTGAAATATAACACCTTGAGACACTAAGTTGGGTCCTTTACATTTTTTGAATCATAATTGGATAAATGGAATTTGTGCATATCATGTTACTCCTAACATTGTTTATATGCCATAGAATAACTAATGTTATCATGTGAACTATGGATAAGTTTGCCTTCATGAGAAGAATATATACCTAGCTAATTTTGGTCAATTTTATCTTTCATTTGATATAACCAAAGATTTATCAATATAAATGTATGAGAGACTTTTTTGGCACAATACAAACCCATGTTTTCACCACTTTTGGACCACAAGAAATTATTATTGCGATGTTTCCCAATGATTTTTTCCAACTCCCTTTGTTTTTAATGTATTTTAAATCAAAACCAAGATGTTGAAAATGTCTTTCATTGTAATTAGTTTTTGAATGTGTTGTATAAACATGGTTATGCCAAAAGTAATCACTATCCATAAATATTTTAATTTTAATATCTATTTGGAGTACATTATTTTGAATTTTTTTTAGCTTGAGGACCTTCATCATATTTTCAAATATTGGTATAATCATTGTTTGTAGATGCACATGTAAAATATTCCCTTTTTATAATTACATCATGGACCTTCATCATATTTTTAAATATCATTAAAAGAGTCCCAATATAATAAATTAAACAAAGAAAAAGTCTTATGTAATTATATTTATCTAAGTGGAGAGAGAAGACCCATACTAAATACAAATTCTAGTTATAAATATGAGGGGATGTAATATAAAAATAGAAAACTTTTAATTCTTATAACATAGTCACAAATAAGTTCATCCTCATATTGATTTAATGTTTGAAAATGTTAAAATGATAAATTAGGAATTGTGTGCTTATCAAAATACATTAAAAGCACATCCTTAAGTTTTTAAAAAATTGATAGGGCTCCATTAGGGAGGCTATAGAACCAATTAATGTCTTCTTTAGTTAATTTATTATGAAATTATTTTATTAATAAATGGCCATCCTTTGTCTAATGTCTAAAATAATTTAAATATTGTTTCAAATTATTTACAAGATCTCCTTTTCCATTAAAAAAGGAAATAAAGTCATAATAAAATTGGAAAGTTATAGTTGTTCAAAGACACTTTTTATAAAAAAATGGTCCATCAAAATATCATCATGAAAGGTAGCCTCATGTGAGGAAATTTACAATTTTATAGTAACCATTTTTTATTGAAGATCATTTATGGTATTCATCATGGATAGGGTGTTGTTTGAATAGGTTGGTAAGTAGGTTGAACATTTTCTTAGGCTGAAAATATTTCTCCACATGACACATAGGCATATTAACATCTCCATGAAGAACAAATTTACCTTAATTATCATTGAATTTTGGAACTATTGGTATTTATTTTAGAATTTTTTCAATAATATATATTTGCATATTGTTTGAGGGTTCATCTACCTTTGGTAATGATATAACATGTAAAATTTAAGGTAGGTTTGGTAAAAGAGATTCTTTTGGAACATTGGGGATTTTTTAAATTTTAGGTTTGTAATTCACTCTTCTTTGTGGTGGTTTAAAATTATCAAGAAAAGAGTCCATGATGTCTTTATTTACCTTTAAAAAAATTGATATCAAATGAAGGAAAAAGTGAATCATCACCCTCAATAAGAGGGATATTGTTTATAAATGTTGGCATGATATGTGTTTAAATCAATGTGGTTATAATAAAATCTCATTTCTGACTATTTTTTAAATCATCCATGATATCCTTATGGATTTGATGAAAGCTAGCATGATCGAATGAAGGAACATTTTTCCCATGCATAGTAAATTTGGTTATAGAAAGTAATTGAAAAGGATATATATATATATATATATATATATATATATATATATATATATTATTTAGTATTTTCAACTCATCTCTTGGGATTGTGGTGGCATGGACCTAGTTACAGGTATGGTATCTACCACCATTCAAAGATCTAAGATGACATGCTCAGGAATTGGGTAGAAGGAAATAGTAATCAACTTTTAATCCTTATTTAATATAGAGTTTTAGAGTTTTATATTTATAGTCATCAAAATAATATATGTCATCCATGGTGAAGGAAATAAATCAAAATAATTAATGAAAAAAAGACCAAGATCATAGGTCAAGTTCACCAAATGTTTAACCCTAAAATATAGATTAGGGGAATATAGGATTAAAAGGGTAGAGATATCATAGGGAAAAAGTATGGAAGACTATCTCTAAAGTAGGACAATTAATTTTCAAAACTTAGGTAAACATATACTATAGTTATTATGTCGATATGTGATAAAAATATAAAGTAAAATTATGCTAGATATTAAAATAATAATGAAAATAAGATAGTTAGTTCTAATGCAAATATAGATACGGGTCTAGAATAGGAATTAATATGATTGAAAGTGGATTATGGATCTATCATATAATTCTATAAATTATACCTTTGTGGCCTCAGATACTTATGTAAACCTTAGATGGTTGCATCGATGCTTATGTTTGACTTGGATGTAGGTGTATAATATGAAATACCTAATGGATCTAGATGTGACCAACTAGAATGTTTTGGATTTTTTGTCACCTTCACTCTGGTGTGATCATATCTACATCATGGATTATTGATGCTTATTAAATATTAAAGTCCTAGTTCTTCATCTTCATGGTGGTTATGGGTAAATGGGTTAGTGGGTGCATAGTGTCTAGTTGACCCAAAGAACTCTCTATCAATCAAAATTAATTACATGGATAATACTAAAAATAGGGCCTCATAATTATGTATTTATACTATAGGTTTTGGCTTGTGTGTGTAAGGATGTAACATGTGATAAGAAAATACAACAATGACTTAACTTGTAGCCTAGAAAATGTGGATCATGTGATGCTCATTTAGTACTTCAAACTTATAGATGTGTTTTCCCTATGACTAATAGGGAAATATGAGAAAATATGGAATATTTACTCACTTGAATGCTTAACTTAACTACTTTGGTAATTTTCATTGTGAGTAGGTAAGAATTTTCTATATGAGGAATAATGAGGGTTCATCTTGTATATATCAATCCCTTTGGATAATATCTCACATTAAAAATACTTAGGTTGACCATAAGTATATTTTAAATTTTAAAATTAAATGAATTTTAGGGCATTAAACACTTGCATTGGGATATGACACTTTCATTAATGTAGGTCTCTAATTGGGATGCAAGTGTTCAGGCATCTAGAAAATATACACATGTCTAGAACTTGCATAGATATAATATAAGTAGGTTTATTACATTATAAACATGATATAAGTTTTGAGTCATAAAAATATCATTGGTTAAACTAATAAACAAAAAATAAACATGAAGAGATAGTGTATTCAAGCCTTTTGATAGTAGGAAGGTCTAGAAACTGAAGGTACATCAATGATATGTATTTTCCAAGTGTACAATATTGAGGTTTTATATAATTTAGAAATAGTGTCTAAAATATGTATGTATGGATTAATTTATACAAATACATCATGATACATTATATAGTTTATCAAAAATGACTAAAACTATATACAATGTAGGCTTTAAGAATGTATTTCACCTTGATCCCCCTCAAGAGGATAAGGTTCCATTATCCCCATGGATTTTATTGAATATGACATGGGATAATCCACTATACATTATGTGAATATGATTTTAATTCATATGCCTTTCCTTATAGGTGAGATTCCTATGCTTGTATCATTGATACATGTCTATTTTTAGCAATTTTTGTATCTCTTTTTATGGATATATCTTGCCACACTTCCATTTGTTAGGATCCAACCCATGCTAGTAATGCAGTTTTATAAAAACCCCACTCCCATCTTCATAGATCCATATAGGCTCTCTCACAATTATGAACCATACATCATGTGCTCTAAATTCAAGTGCCATTGGATTTGTCATCTTAATTGTGTCATGATGAGGAATCATAAGGTCTAAAATATCATGGTGGGTAGTCTTGACCATAGTAATCCACTTTTTATTCTCCTTTTCCATCACATATATAAAAATCAAATAAAAATTACATCATATTTCACATGTATATCCATAAATTTTATTTTATCTATCACTAAAACCTAGCATGTTTATCTCTATTTCTAGGAAATGAAAGTGATTTCATAAAATTAACACATTTAATTACCAACAATAGTTCTACCACCTCAAAAACATGATACACAAAGGATTTTGAGGCACTATGCTAATTATAATCCCATGTTCTCCCAAATTATACCACTATAGACAAATGATATGATATAATACTCATTGTACATTGGTCAAGCTATCAACTTGAGCTCGTGAGTATCTCCATACTATTATTGAGGTGTTTTTATCAGCTAGCTACCTCCTCTTTCTACCTGTGCCACCCATTATTATTTCCATAATCATATTTTAAGCCTATGCTAGTGAGGCCTTGTCATAATTAATGTAGTTGTAACTCCTCTCACTCCTACATCTTATTGATATATAGTATGGTGAGATCATAATATTAAGACCACCAAAGGGATCATTGGGTGTACAATCATAAATTATCTTAGGGTGCATTCACATGGAGTGGATCCACCTATAAATTATAGTGCCTAGTGATCCATATCCATCCTTGAACTTATAAAATGGTTAGCCATGATGCCCATGCATCTATAGTACCTTTGTATGATGCATATATGATATGATCCCATTGAATGGTGTCTAAGGATGGCATATGTGGGACTAATTAGATAACATGATCTTGAGCCCAACTCCTCACTTATGGGAGGGCATCATCTATCAAATGAGATATCCATGCATGTATATACATAGAGAAAATATCATATATATAAATAGATAATTATGTAATTGGTCTCATTATTTATTAGTCCTTTCTTAAGATTCCATAAAAATCATGCACCAATTTTACCAATATGATTGATCCTAAATCTAATAATTTTCCATATTATAGCATCAAGAAACACAAGGAAATTATACATATTGGAATGGCCATATCAAAATTATGGCAAATAAAATGTGTCATCATAAGTTTGATCAAGGCCTTCTAGATGTCTAAAATTCTAGAAATGTAAACCTAAAATAGTTTTATGATTGACACACACCTTTCATATATGTCTAACCTAGCATCCTATTGGGTTAGTTCTCATATCTTATAGACTATATTTGGGGTATTGCACACCATCAATGTACATGTAATCAATAGACTTAGAATACCATGGAAATAATTTAAGGTAATATGTATTAGTGAGTTTATCCCACTCTTGAGGAACATGATGATAACATATGTCCTTAGAAGCACTTGACACACCTCCATAATCCATTTGAAGCTAAGTTTTGTTAGTTTCACCCAATCAACTACATAAAATTTATCCTATAAGTATATATATGATCTATTTCACCTCTAAAAAATATTAAAAAATAAATCACAATCATATTTTAACCCAAAAATATGAAATACAAATTTAAAATTATTACAAAATAGAAAAATTAACATTTTTCTCCCTTTGCCATGCATCAAACTATAACACTCATAATTATTTTTCTACTACATATTTATAACATATGGTATCATCAATCAATTTTAAGTATACTATATCATCCATTTATCATGATATCATGGTATCATACCCCATGACATTGGCCATGCTCACCCATAACCATTATATCAACCATATGATCAACTACATCAGCCTAGCCTATTTTTGATGCTAGAGGCCATGCCCCATGGTATCTAATTTTTCTTATAATTTTATATTACATCATACATTACATAAAATATTAGACATGAACTAACTTAAATTCATAGTCATACCGAATGTTATTAGCTTGGAAAATTTTATCCTTCTTACAAACTACATCAACATAACCAATATAGTTTAGTCAGTGAGGTGGTTTATTCCTAAGTCCTAACAAATATCCTTGGTTCCTTTTTGAATTTGTTTTACTAACCATTTCTTATCCTATTTTTATCTTTATTTTGGCACTTTTTTTGAAAATTTCCATTTAATATATTTGCCACATCACCTAGATTTTCTAATCTAGTTAATTTTATCCAAAAAATGATAAAATGGATAATTAATTCACTACATACCTATACTAATCTAGTCATGATTGAGATACATACACCAACATGTTTTCCTCCTTATCCATGAGCTATAGTATATAAAAGTACTAATTTTGGATAGTTAGATCTTTGGTTTTCTAAAAATAGAAAATGCACAAATGAATATTTTTCATCTATTTATCATAAAAATTTAAAATTTTGCAACCTTCAATTATTTACAGTAAAATTCTATCTTTTTTACATATTTTTTTTCCATATATATTTTTAATGAACTAAAATAATCCTTAGAATCTTGGAGAGATAGAGGATTTTTAGGTGCTAATATATTTTTTGAAAAAAATAGAATTTATCTTATTTTTTAGGGCTACCTCTTGTTCTACATAGTAGACACCTTCCATCCCTTGAAAAATAGACAAACTTTTATAAATAATAAGGTAATTATTTTAATTCTATTTACCTTCATTTATTTTTATTTATTTCATTTTAATTATGATTTTATGTTTCTAGATTCTTTCACAAAGCATAATCCCATGTTACACTATTATGGCACATGATGAGATTTAAGTGGGGCATATATATACACATAATATTTTTAACTTTATCATTTAATAATGTTTTATCTTTTAGTGATTTGTTGAGAATTAATATCCATGATTACAAACCTTAAATGGTGTACCATGAAAGGAGTGGGCAAGGTTTATGGTGATTTACAAGAGATGTTATTATATCGTGATTAAACCATTACAAATATTAGTTTGGCCTCCTCAATTTTTATTTCCATATACCTCTTTTATCTTGTCCTTATTCATTTGTTTTATTTTATCTATAACTTAAAACTTTAGCATGGATGATAATGTCCATTTTATGCCCTTTACCATTATTTTATTATATCTTTTAACCCGATATAGTTTTGAGCTTGTCTTCTAACATCTATATTGTATCAACCTAGTTGATACTATTTTGTGTTAGCCAACATATCTTAAATATATAGGTATAGCTGATACCTTTCAATTAGAATTCAGGTTAATTTTGGGGTATTAAATAGATATATATAGTTATCATATTTCATTCCAAACATATCATACACTCTCTATTCTCTATGATGTCACTCACATTTCTACCCTAAGTCATATCTGGAGGAGTTTATATTTAAAACCTTATCTTGAGGAAGATTGTATTATGTTGTATTTATATATTAGTAGGAAGAGTCATTTAAAGTTAATATCTAAGATAATATTAGTTATTTATCCAATAATTTTAATTAATCAATCCATGACATCTATTTCAAATCCCTACTTTGTTGGATGTTTGTCAATGATGTCTCCAAGGTGACCAATGATGTTGATTGGGTGTCATGTATGCTAGAATGATAATGACAAAGTGTGAATCAATGTTATTTAGTGTTATTTCATGATTATTTATTGGTTGTCTTAGTAAGGTAATTGATGGATTATTTTGATGGTATGGACATGTTTAAAAGACCCTATAGGGTGTTATTAGTGCTTAGAGTGCTTATGGAAGTGAATAAAATTAATCAGAATAGTCATATAAATGTCTAAGCTCAAGTAGTCATATTTATAGATAAGGCTAAGTAATTAGTTTAATGACATCATATTTCACACATGTGAAGGTTTAAAGATAAAATTGATACATATATGGGTTCCCCTATAAAAGATGATCATGTGGTTCAAATTTTAGGTTTGGATATTGAGCATAGAAAAAGTTATTAAGGTGCAAAGTTGGATTCTCAAGCAAAGTTCACTAAGTTCCCATACTTATGCAAATATTCATTATCAAAGATATATTGTGAGAATTTAATCAAATCATATATCTAAAAATTAACATTTAATTTGACCAAATAATGATATAATGGAGTGCGTGATCTTGTTATTAGTGATCCAATGGTGCATATTTAGTCAATATGTCAAATGATGTTTAGAAGGTACATGAGGATGCCAAGTGTCACTATCTCAAAAACATTGATATAATATAAATGGCATGTGAATTATCATACAAATGGAGATCTATGGTGTAGATCAAGTCAAATATTCAATGTGCTTAGAAGGCATGTAGAGATACCAAGTGGCACGATCATGGGAGTGTAGATCTAAGATCAATGGTGAGTGATGCAAGGGTAAAGTTAGGTGAATTCTAAGGAGATCAAAAGAGCATATTTTTTAAAAGTTACCAAGGGACACAAGATGATGACAAAGTGTTTGATTTTTAGCATCTACACAGTGACCGTTGGCATTTGAATTTAATAAAGGAAAAACTAGTGCTCAATATTTTATTTATATATTTTGATCTAGGATGAATTTGAAGGTGATGAAAAAATAGAAATTAAATATAAATTCAAGATGCGTCCATATAAACTAGTTGGAATGATTGAATGTTTGTATAGTCAAAGTTATTGATCTCCAAAGTTGACTATGTGTGTGACCATGGTCTGTAAGTGATCTGAAAATGATATTGTAGTTGTTATTGATAGTGTCTTGATTTTAAAATATGAGATCACTATTATAGTGTGTTATAGACTCCATCAAGACCTTTTTTGTATATTTTTTAGGTTTGACCAATCCATCTTCAATGTGAAAAATTGCTTAGAAGTTTTTATTAAATGCACTGTCATAATGACTGACCATGTTACAGGAGTGAGTTAGAAGAGTTATGAGTATAATTGAATAATAAAATTAGTATGGAGATGTTTTATACGCCTCTAAGGATTATGATAGAGTATTGGATGTCATGGTATGCATCTTATCAGATATGGAGAGTCAAAATAGTTTGACTATATTTTGACTGTGTGTTACCAATTTGAGTGGTCACTCTAAGAGAGTTGATTTAAGTGTTTAGATCTTATATTGTCATGTTTAAGGCACATGGAGGTGTTTCATAGGTCCCCAAATTTTTACCCATGTGATATAATCATATGGCCATGTGAAATATTTGAGTAGTTAATTTCAAAGTTTGAGACTGTATTTTTGTGTATAAAGGATTGAAGAGCAAGGATACCTAGTTGGTAGGATCAAGTATTGAGTTAGTGTTCTAGGTGGCATGGACCCATATGAGATTTATAAAGTGTATATTGAATAAAATTTTTATTTTTTTAAAGCTTTGGTAGAATCTAAAAGTGGACCAAGGAGTTGAAGTTTAAGCATATGTGTATGAAGGCCTAATTGTTCTAGGTATCACCAAGACTTAATGATGCTTTAGGGATAATGAGGTATTAACCAACCTAAAGAGTGTGTGGTTATTAAATTTAACATGTATTAGGACCTATTTTAAAGTTATAAAAAATATGTAAAATAATCTTGGCCAACCAAGATGGGTTAAAGGAAGAGAGTGGTATAAGTATAAGGTCTAATTAGACTAATTATGATAGGTGTATAAGTGTGGAGCCAAACAAAGGATAGAAAAATTTAAAGATAAGGAATATGTAATTAAGGAAAAATATAGAGTTAAGAGTATAATTCATGCTTATCTAATCTAGGTGATGAAGGTGATCACATAGGTCATTGGACCTAATGAGCTTAGAAGAGGCAAATTGAGTAAGTAAGCCCTAGAGGCTGATTGAATGAGTGTGCTTAGTGAATGTATTGAAGAGAAGAAAAGTTTGATGATTGTGTGCATGAACTATAGGTAATGTTGATGATTTTATTACATTTTTTTAATTGTGTATGTGCTAATAAGTGAACCGTGATCTAAAAGGGTGTTTTAGATGCATTGATTTGTGTGTGTAAGTTTGTGAGAATGCAAAAGAGAAAGAGAGAAAGTAAGAGAAGTCCATCATTAGGTGTAGAAGACATCAAATGAAAAGTTTATATTAGATCAAGATAGTTGGGTTGGTTCTTAGTTTCCTAAGGGGTTGGTTCATCCTTTTGGGATGGGTGTCTCACTAAATTAAGGGATGGGTATTCCTTGATTATTTGGTATTGGTTTAAATGTTAAATATTTTATTTATAGGAATGTAGTCCAATTTTTAGGGTTTAGTGGGTTTTATTCCCCAAGGGGGTTTCCCACATATATCATGTGTTATGTGTTTGACCCTTTTATATCTTCCTTATTCATTGTAATGGTTAATTTTTATGCATCATGATTATATGTGTTGAATGTTTAAAAGTTGGGAATTGAATTAGATTATTTGGAATCACTTATTCACTCCCCCATCATTGATTGTAACTATAATAATTGGTATTAGAGTAGGACATTATTTAAAATTTTAACCACTTGAAGGTGATCTAAGATACAATATGGTTAAGCAAAATAAGAAACAAAATTAGGAGTTGAAGGCTCAAGTGGAGGCTACTTATGCATGTTTAAAATCAAGTGAAGAAAAGTGAAACCAAATCAAGGCACTTTATGAGAAGTACATAGGTAAGAGAAGAGAGTATGATCAAGAAGAACCTCATAATAAGATCATGGAATCAAGCTTTAAGACTAGTAAGGATGACTTCATGAAATTCAATAAGGAGATAGAATCCTTGAAAGCAATTTGAAGATCAGAAGATGATAAAGAGAAGATAAAAATTATTGAGGATCAATTAAGGGTTAAAAAGACAAATCTATTTTCAAAAGAGGAAGAATACAGACATCTCAAGACTTAATTAGAAGAGACAAATGCTAAGTTGAGTTCAAAGCAAGGTGAGCAGGATGAGTTAAAATCTAATCTTGATTCTATAAATATTATTGAAGATCAAGCATGTAGATTGAAGGATGACATGAATAAAGAAGATAAGAGGGATAAGGAGACTATACAAGTTATTATAATTCATTTAGAGGCTACAAGCTCAAGTATGAGAACTAAAGAAGATGAGAGTATTTAATTGAAGACTAAGCTAGATTCATTGAAAGATGAGCATGAACAATTTGTTGTCAAGGTAAACAAGACTAATAAAGATTAAGAGAGGTTAGATTAAGATAAGAAGGATTTAAGCACCAATATCGACAAGAAAATATCCATCAAGAAATGAAGTTCCATGAGGTATGGAAGATATTTTAATGGTCATTTTTATACTTATCATAAGTTCAGTCATAAGGCACAAAATTGTAGAAGGAAGAGTAGTTGGTCTACTAGAGGTATGGATAATGTAGTTTGCTATAATTATCATGACATGGGACATATTTCTAGATTCTACCCTAGAATTCATGGGAAAATACTAACACATGTATGTAGACCTAAGATAGTCAATATTAAGCATAATGAACCTAAGAGACAAGATGATATGTTTGATAAGATTCATAATGTTAATCAAGTAGAAGGTATGAATGATGTTATTTGTTTTTATTATCATCAAGTTGGTAATGTTGTAAGATATTGTAAAAGAAAGATCTCAATTCATAATAAGGTGCATGGACATCCTAGTGTGCTCAATAAAGGTCAATCTTTGGTATAGAATCTTAAGGAAGTGAAGTCCAAGAAAAATAATTTAGTTGAGATGAAAGATCAAAGTGGAATACTTACTAAATAAAAAGAATAATTAGATATGAAGAAGGTTCAATAATACCAAGAGAATGTGTCATTTGTCTAGATATAAAAGGAGAATTGAAAATTAGTTCAAGTCAAGCTCAAATAAAATACCAAAGTGCCAATTGAGGCTAGTTCTAAGGTATGTATATATCTAAGAGAACATCTTGTTGCTATTGAGCAAGTTTCATGCAAAGAACATTAGTTGGCAATTCCTAGTGATGAGGTTATTTCTTTCATTTAAAAGGTATGTCGCAAATCTTTATTATTTCCATATGTTGTCAATCCAATCTTAGAAGAAAAGGAGAATATTTTAGTGGATAAACATGTTATTTTTATTAATCCTAAGAAGAAGATGAAGAACTATCAGTATCAGATGACCAACAAGGAGAAGGAATATGAGGAGTTATGTGAAACTCCTAGTTTCATATTGTTCTAGGATATTATGGGTTAGGGTGTCTTTATCTAGGATGAAAGGAGACACTTGATAAGAAAGAAGAAGCATGTTGGATACCAGTTGAGATTTGGTTGATGTTTCAAGAAAAGAATATCATTTGAAGATGTGTGTGGCTAAGGGGGAGCTAACTTAATTAGCTTGAGTGTCTTGAAGAAGATGTGCATGATGTGAGGGGGAGCATACATGAGATGTTCTAGTTATGGTGGAGATATAAAGAAGTATATTATAGTTGTGAATTAAATAATATTTATATGATGAATTGATAAAACCAAGTCATATGTTTTGACAAGGTATTGAATCTTCATGCATAAGTAAAGGGAGCTTGTGAGTTTTATAAATGGTCAGGTCATAGGATCATAATAATATGTATTAGAATATAAAAGATAAAAGAGATTTGAGATTATTTGAGTTTGGTTTTTCAAAGTGGATGAGGTGGTTTGATAATGTCAAAATGTTGTCATGATCATTTTTTGGTGTTTTGGCATGTTGACTACTATATGTACAAGGTTTGTAGGTTTGGTATGTAGATTTCTAGGTTTCATTTGAATAATTTTAAGTTTTCAATGTGTATAATTTGGATATAAAGGTGTGTTTACCTCATTAAAAGTGTGTTTTAGGTGATTTCAAGTTTTAAAGGTCTTTTGTGTGCAATTAGAGATTTTTTTTCCTCTCGGGTTTCCCAGTTTGTGCTTAAAGGTATGGAGGTCAAAAAAACATGCTATAATAAGTATGGGTTACAAAATAATTCTAAGCTCAAAAGTTTGTCCAAAAGTGTGTATTTATGAACTCCATGTGTGATAAAAGTTTCACAGATGGGCATTGACTAGAAGGTGGTGTGTTGACTAAGTTTCTCTTATAAGCCTTATATTTCTGCTCATGTTAGAAAAATGATTTGTATAACAATGTGAGATCTAAGGTTTATTAATTATTTTAAATGTAAAAATGGGTTCTCAAAATGTATTTCACATTATTTTGTAATTACATGGTTGGTTTCATGGAGGAGGATTTGTGTAAATGGAGGATTAATTGACTAGTAGGTTTGTGAAGGAAATATGTTGCAGATGAAGATCTAAGTGTTGATTTTTGGCATTCATTAGGTGGAATATGATAATGATCTAGATATGAAATTTCAAACCATTAAAGTTCATACACATAATGTTATGGGCTATGCAAGGTCCAAGTAGGGCTACAAGGCCTTTAAACAAGGATAGTATGAAGAATTAAACTTTTTGGTCTTTTTCTCCAAAAGACCAAGGTGATAAAAGGGTCACTAAGCTCAAGTGACTTAGGGGGAGTCCATATTAATGTTTTAAATGTAATATCATGTAGTTTTTTATGCTCATGTATGTTTTGATTCCATAGAACTATGTATGATCAAAGAAGAGTGTAGACATGGAACATGTTTGAGAATCTCAAGGTAAGAATATGTATGAAAAATGTTAGGGGGAGTATGTATCATCTATAAGAGATGGTAATTTCATATTATTAGTCATTTAAGTCTTTTTAGGCCCTCAAGATCAGAAGATGAGTCCACTTTGTCATTGTGTCAAAGGGGGAGAAATTACTTGAAGATAGAGATAAAGTCTAAGCATAAGTTTTGTATTGGTGTTTGACATCAATGAAAAATGGGGATATTTTTATAGGTTTTTTAATGATGAGGTGTCATGTATGCTTCAATGTTATTTAGTGTTCTTGCATGGTTATTTAATGGTTGTCTTATTAAGGCAATTGATGGATTATTTTGATGGTATGGACATGTTGTAGAGACCCTATAGAGTGTTATGAGGGCTTAGAGTGATTTTTTAGAGTTATAATCACTAAGAGGGGGGATAAATCAGTAATTCAAGATAATATAATTTAATTCCTAATTATTTAACATTCAACATACATCAACTTGATCAAGCAACATAAATATAAAAGTACATACATCCAAAAAATACATGAGAGCATATATCACATGAACACATCATATATTAGGGAAACCCTATTGGGGGATAAAACCCATTGAACCCTAAAAGATGAAATATATTACTATAAAACAAGATCAAATATTTAGAACAACACCCACTGATCAAGGAACACCCATCCCTTAGTTTAGTGAGACACCGATCACACAAGGAGGAACCAACCCCATAGGCAACCAAGCACCCATGAAGCTACATTTTTATGATGTACACTTTTGATCTAAAATATTATAAACATGATGATGGACTTATCTTAGTTTCACTCTTTCCCTTTTACACTCTCATAAACTTGAAAACACAAGTAATGCATCTAAAAACACCCTTTTGGATCACTCTTCACTTCTAAGCACATACATAATCAGAAAACCTACAAAAACTTTATCATAACATTATAAACATGACCTATAGTTCATGTACACACTATTAAACCTACTCATATCTTCAATCCATCCACTAAGCACACTCACTTAATTAGCCTCTTGAGCTTACTCACTTAATATGTTTCTTCTAGGCTTATTAAGTCCAATTACCTATTTGTTCACATTCATCAACTTGATTGCATAAACATGATTGATTTTTTTAATCTTTGATGGTCCTCATCAACCTTTATCTACTCTTTGAAAGGTTCCTTCACTCAATATCACATCTACTCATCTCTACTCTCATAATTATAGAAACCATTGCATTGATATCCACTATTTATAGAGTCTTTATGAATATTAGCTTCTTGGTCAGCCATAAGACTTGCCTTAACCATTCAGACATATAAAATTATATTACATAACTGAAATAAATTATCATAGATTGTCCATAGCATCTATGGGTCATAATTAAGTAGGTGCACCTTTCAATTAGGCCTTATTATCCATTATAGGTCTCATGGAGACCTATTACCCATTTAGCACTCCATCAAGTAAAATAAGAACAAATGATCAATTTCTACTATATGGGTTCACTCTATATAATACCTAAGACATTTAAGTGATTTATCCTACCAAAACACCCTTCTAGTAAATCACAAATACTCAAACAAGATTTTTTACCCAAGAACATCATGAAAAAACAAATAGTCAACTTTTAATCTCCATATCTTCACTTGTACAAACTTTTGGACCTTATAAATAGATTCACTAGATTCACATTGAAGTCTTCTAAATTTTTTTTTTTACTACAAAAATAAATTTGTCTTAGATTAAAATATATACCTTAACAATTAAGGACTATTTATCTTCACAAATTTGAAAATTTAAATTCCAACAGTTATTGTATAGACAATTAACATCAAGTACATTGACCTCATCTCATGCATCTTGGAAACTTTAACCAAATATGCACTATTGATATCCTCAAATTATCTTGGTATTTATATTAAAAGTCTCACCATTTATCTTTGATCCAAGCTCCCATTATTATTCCACTATGTGGCTCTACGTGCCTTTTGTGCACATTGACTTTTTGACTCGACCTATACCATCAATCTTCTAACTACATGATCATCCATAAACTATTGATCTTTTATCTAAGCTTCGTTAATGTGACACATGTCATTATCACATTCATATTTTACATATTAAATTTTACACACATCATTGGATCAAGATCTATGATTTAACATGCACCATTAGATCTACTAACTAGTTTACCTCAGACATCAATGTAGCTAAACTTGATGGTCATTGGCCCATCACAGTCTGCTAGAGTAACTTTCAAGATTTATATCTTGATCTAGAAAACACTTTAGGACTCAAAATATTCAAGGAACATTATTATCACTATATATAAAATCAACATGAAAACATTTGACCAAAGTTTAATTTTTGAGTGCTTAAAACAAATTCACAAACTTGATGGTTCATTCATATCTACATTATGTGCAGTGATGGTCTAGCTTCTCTTAAGCTAGAAGATGAAAGTTTCTCTTTCCAAATGATCAATTGACATACTAGAGCTTCATCAAGACATATATGGATGCTTCACAGCTTCTTCTTTGTCCTTACATACTTGCATATGTGTTATATATTCTCAAATATATCAAACACAACTTCTTTATCATTAATGCACTAGTATCTCATGCTCTTTTTAACATCATTGACAACCTAACATCAATGAACATGATAAACAATCTCTACCTTTGCCATCAATGGAAAAAACCATTATAATGACTTAATACTTATTTTAATTAAGCTCTTTCATTCTAATTTTTATCCCCCTTTGATATTAATGATAAAGGGTCTGTTCCTCAACATGTCAACAATCATTCCTCAATATCATATATGGAAATAAATACTATTTAAGATGCTTAGGATATTTACATTTTTTAAGTATATGAATCAATTTCTCCCACATGACATGAACCAATCTAAATTATGATGTATCTAATCCTTGGACTTGAAAAACTACTCACAAAGATTAAAAATCTTCCCCTAACATCATACTCCATCTCATGTCATCTATTCTTTGATAAACATCAATCTGAACTTGTGTTTGTCTAATCCTTGGATATATCTACCTACAAGACTCACAATATTTATTTTTATAAAACCTTGAAAAAATTAAGATAGGCTCCTACTAAGTCACTTAAGCTTAGGCATCCTTTGAGCACATTCAGACCATCTCAAAAAATAATGCACTTTCCTTCAAAACTTCTCAGTTCAGGATACCTCCATGATTACTAGAATATGAACACATCAATATTAAAATAGGAAATATATAGATATATATATATATATATATAACTCATTTATTAACTACCATACCTTTGTCATTTGGATAAAATTAGCAAAGACCACTCTTATCTTCACTAGCCTTGCCTAGAGGCTTAGTAGCCTAGCCTAAAACTTTAAACACCCATATCTCTCTATGTATGCATCTTCAAGACTTAAAATTACATATATGAATTAAATTCATGTGACTCCTTATTAATACCAAAAATCATATTCTAACTCTACTTTTTAACCATATCTCATTCACAAATGTACTAGCCACTTAGCCCTCCATTTACATAAATCCTCATCCGTGGAAGACACCACACACTTTCAAATGACTGTGAAACACTTTTTGACAACCCATTTGGCCATTTAAATATATCAAGTATCCTTATACCTCAAATCCCTTAAGAAACAAACTAACCATTATGGGAAAAAATACTAGATTTTCAAATGAAACTCAATCAGCTCACCATCTTTCGATTAACATCAACACTTGAATCTTTTATCACACCTAGATGTTAATAAAACACACTTTTGGACCAAATTTTGAGGTCACACACCTTAGATAACCCATAGACCCTTCACCTAGGTTTTGACCTACTTTCCCTTAAGCCAAAATAGGAAAAACCTATGAGCACTAAAAAAGCTTCAATTTGTACACAAAATATATTCAAAGAATAAAAAAACTTTTAGCACACTTGAATGGAGTCAACACATATTTATATGCAACAAAATCATCTTTACAAGTCAACATTCTTATTTTGACACTTGGAAACCTTCATACTCTTCTTGTAGACCTTTGAGACCAAAATCCCTAAACATACTTTGAGAACATATACTTTCAATCTAGATCTTAAAAATAACTCAAAGAGTAATCACCTCAAGATCACTGAACTTCTTCATATCTCAACCATTATTGGAACATATCACATATTCTCCCCCTTATCCACACACATGTTTAAATGATATTCTTATCCTGCAACATCAATCAAAGCTTAACTAGTATCCATCATGCTTTCTCTTACTTTTCAAGTATCTCCTTGAAGCCCAAATAGAGACACCCTAACCCACAATGTCTTATAATAATTTGAAACTAGGATTTTCCCACAACTCCACATATTCCTTCTCCTCTTTGGTCATCTGATATTGATAGTTTTTCATCTTCTTCTTAGGCTTAAGAGAAGTAACATGCTCATCCACTATAATATTATCCTTTTCTTCTAATATTATATTGACAACATGTGGAGACAATAAAGATTCATGACATACCTCAGAACTAGACTCAATTAGCACTTTGGTATTTTCCTTGAGCTTGACTTGAAATGACTTTTGATTATCCTTTTCTATCTAGATAGATGATATATTCTCTTTACATTCGTAAGTCTTCTTCATATCTAATTCCTCTTTTGCTTTAACAAGTAGTACACCTTAATCATTCAACTCAACTAAATTAGTTATCTTGGTCTTCACTTCCTTAGGATTCCATACCAAGGATTGACCTTTCTTAAGCACACTTGGATGTCCATGCTACCTATTGTGATTTGAGAGCTTACTTGTATAATATTTTGTAATATGACCAACTTGATGACAACTAAAACAAGTAACATTATTCATACCTTCTGCTAGATGAATATTATCAATCTTAGAAAACATACCATATTGTATTTTATGTTTATTATGCTCAATTTTTATTGTCGTATGTTTCCATACTTGGATTATTCTTTTCCCAAGAATTTCTGGGTAGAATCTATCAATATGTCCCATGTCATGACAATTATAGAAAACTACTTTATCCATACCTCTAGCTGCCTAGATACTCTTCCTTGTATAATTTCTTGCCTTATGACCAAGCCTATGACAAGCCAAATAATGAATACTAAAATATCATTTATGCCTCATGGCACTTGGTTGCCTAATAGATCTATTCTTTTTGATCTTGGTTCTTGTATCCTTCTTGTCTTGAGCTAACTTTTATTTTTCCTTCTCATTCTTGTTTACTTGACAAAAAATTGGTCATGCTCATACTTCAATTAATCTAACATGGTATTCAATTGAATGCTCTCATACTCTTTAGCTTTCATACTTAAACTTGTATCCTCTAACTAAATTTTGATAATTTGGATAGTCTCTTTATCCCTCTTATCTTCTTTAACCATGCCATCCTTTATTATACATGCTTGTTATTCTATAATCTTTATAGAATCAATGTTAAACTTCAACTCATCATGTTTATTTTGATTTTAACTTAATTTGGCATTTGTCTCTTCTAACTGAGTCTTGAGATGTCTAAAAACTTCATCTTTTAAACTTATATTTATATTTGTAACCCTTAATTGATCCTCAAGAATGTTGATCTTATCCTTATCATCATTTGATCTTGAACTTAGATTGAAAGATTATATCTCCTTCTTGAGATTGATGCACTCATCTATAATATCCTTAAAGTTTTATGTAATGATCTTTTTTTGATCTTCTTCTTGATCATACTCTCTCATCTTACCACTATACTTCTCAATAAGTGCCTTAAGCTTATTGAATTTTTCTTTACTTAATTTTAGACATGTATAAGTAACCTTTACTTGAGCCTTTAACTCTTGATTATCTTTCATCAATTGCTTAGCCATATTCTACCTTGGATCACCTTCAAATGGTTAAACTTGAAAATAAATTCCTACTCTGATACCAATTGTTAGAGGTACAATCATTGAGAGTGGGGAAAATCAGTGATGCAATATAATCCAATTTAATTCCAAACTCTTTAATATTCAACATACATCAAGTTGATCAAGAAACATAAACATGAAAACACATACATCCAAAGCATACATAAGAGCATATCTCACATAAGCACATCATATATGTGGAAAACCCTCTTAGGGAATAAAACCCAATAAATGCTATAAGATGGACTATAGTCCTATAAAATAAGATCCAACATTTAAATCAATACCCATTGATCAAGGAACACCCATACCTTAGTTTAGTGAGACACATATCAAACAAAGAGGAATCAACCCACTAAGTAATCAAGTACCCACTCAGCTACCTTGATCTGATCTCCAATTTTGACCTAATGTCTTCTACACCTGATGATGGACTTATCTTACTTTCACTCTTTCCATTTTACACTCTCACAAACTTGCACACACAAGTAATGCATCCAAAAACACCCTTTTAGATCACTCTTCACTTCCAAGCACATACATAATTAGAAAACCTAAGAAAACTTTGTCATAACATTAATAACATGACTTTTAGGTCATACACACACTCCTTAACATCATTATCTCTTCAATACATCCACTAAGCACACTCACTTAATCAGCTTCTAGAGATTACTCCCTTAATTTTCCTCTTCTAGGCTTATTAGGTCCAATGAAATATGTGTTCACATTCATCAACTTGATTATATAATCATGATTGATATTTTTTGCTCTTTCATGGTCTTAATTAACCTTTAACTTCTCTTTCAAAGGTTTTTTCACTCAATCTCACATCTACTCATTTCTACTCTTACAAGTATAGAAATCATTGCATTGATCTCCATTATTTATAGTCTTTATGAATATTAGCTTCTTAGTCAGACATAAGACTTACCTTAACAATTAAGACATCTAGCATGATATTGAATAGCTCAAATACATTGTCACAAGCTGGCCATAGCATCTATGGGTCACACTTAAGTATATATTCCTTTCAATTAGGCCTTAGTAGCCCTTATAAGTCTCATAGATACCTATTCACCCATTTATCACTCCATCAAGAAAAATAAGAACATATGATCAATTTAAATTATATGGGTCCAATCCATATAATCTCTAAGACATATTAAAGTTATTTCTCCCATAAAAACACCCTTATTCTAAATCATAAATGCTCAAATAATATATTATACATAAGAACACCATGAATGAATAAATAGTCAACTTTGAAGATCCAAATCTTCACATATACAAACATTTAAAATTTTTAACTAGATTCACTAGATGTACCTTAAAGTCCTCTATAAATTTAGAATGTTTAGTAAGAACTTACATAAATGTTTACTATATTCTGGTACCTCTACAAATATTATGCACGTAGGTGTTTATAAGCAACCTAGTTTAACTCCCATTAAGTCTGATAGGGTTGTCACCTAATTAGATAAGTATAGGGTCAAGGTGGTTGGATAATTGTTGAATGTCTACATGTGACTAGAATATGAGCTAAGAGTCAAAAAATTTATAAATATCCAAGTAATAAATATCCCTAATGCATATGGACTACTTTTAAGAAGAGAATAGATAAAGGCTCTAAATGGATATATGTCCATAGACTATTCTCACCTATGGATACCTTAGAAGGGAGTTCCCAACTAGATTAGAGTTAAAAGGGAGCCAAGAATGAAACACATGATCACTAAATATAATGTCATTTATTAAAGGGTCAACATAATTGATTTTGATTTGGGAGTTTTCACTCTATAAATTGCCAAAATATGCGATCCTAAATCTTCTCATACTATTCTTAGATTATGGAAGATGCATTTTGATAGGGCTAGGTGTAAAGTTAGATCTAGGGTAGGAATTATCTTAACTGACCCTGTGGGTAAGAAATATCATGCCTCTTATAGACTCTAGTTTCCATACACTAATAACATTGTATAATATGAGGCTCTCATCTTAGGTCCGCAATTTTCCATAAAAAACAAAGTCAAGGAAATACTAGTTTATGGTGATTTAGAACTAGTAGTCAATCAGGAAAGAAGCAAGTATCATTGTAAACTATCATACCTCAAGAGGTCCAAATTTAGGGTCTAGTATTTGGTTGAATCTTTTGATACCTTAAATATTGATTCTATCTCGAGGGAGGAAAATAAAGCTATTAATGAGCTAGCCTCTATTGTAGCTAATTTCATACCTGACCAAGATTCACCAAACATTAGTATTAAATTGATACATTTACCTTCTATCCTAAATAATGTAAACCATCTATAGGTCTTTAGTGATGATTAATAGATCTAAAACTTCATGACTAATTTAGGAGCATTTAAGGCTCAAATCATTGATGAGGCTGATGAAAATGTGTTTAGAGAAGATAAATTTGATGGTAAAGTTATTCAACTAAATAACAAAAATATCCCCATGGGGATGATTTATTTGGAAATGTTATTTTATCAAGACAATCTAGTTGAAGCTTCTAAGATTCTCAAAGTGAGTGGAAAGGATTACAATGTAGGTGATATTGGGCCTTAAGATCAACCTCAGCTAGTCAACTTTAGAGAAAATTGTACAAGTGCTAAAAATAAGAGAGCCAAAGATTTTTTGACAAAGTACAAATATGTGATAGCTTAGTCTTATGATGACTTGAATATTTTTGATCCAAGAGTCATCACCCATACCATACCTCTCAAAGAGAATTGCAAACATTTTAGGTAGAAGTAGAGGCCTATCAATCCTATCTTATAACTTATGATTTTCAAAAAAGTCAATAGGTTATTATATGATAGAATTGTATTTCCAATTAGACACTCTACTTGGGTTACTAATTTAGTACTAGCTATGAAAAAGAACAATGAAATTAGACTATGCATTAATTTTAGAAATCTTAATAGATCATCTAAAAAGGATATTTATCCTATCCCCTCTCTTGCATAAGTAATACAAATTTTTTTTGGTTTATCCATGATGTCTTTTCTTGATGGATTTTTAGGCTACAATCAACTTTTGGTAGACAAGGAAGACAAAATGAAGACAACATCCATAACTAAGTGGAGCACTTTTACCTATAAAAGAATGACTTTTGGATTTATAAACATAGGAGCCACTTTTCAAAGGGCCATGGACCATGCCTTCCAAGGCCGGATTGGTAAGTGCATTATAGTTTACATGGATGATCTAACTTTTTTCTCTAAGAGTAGGGAGGACCATTTCATGCATTTACAATAAGTATTTGAAAGATGAAAAAGGTATGGAATTTCACTCAACCCCAAGAAAAGCATTTTTTGTGTCACTGAGAGTAAATGTTTAGGCCACGTTATCACTAAATATGGAATCTTCATTGATCCCAAAAGAGTGGAAGCTATATCAAAGATAGATCCTCCCAATAGTAGGAAAAAATTGAAATCATTTTTGGGTAATATAAACTTTGTGAGAAAGTTCATTTCTAGCTTTTGTAGAAATTGTCAAATCACTAAATGATATTCTAAATAAAGATGCTAAAGTCTCATGGAATGAAGAATCCAAAAAGGCCTTTGGAAACATCAAAGAGGCAATAAACCAATTTCCAATCTTGATAAGTTTATAATTTTCAATAAATTTTTATCTCTACTCTTTTTCCTTTGACCACACTATTACTATTGTTTTAACTCAAAAAATAGAAGGATGTGACCATACAATTACTTTTATGAGCACTAATTTTAAAAATGTTGAGTTAAATTATCCTTTGATTGATAAACAAGCCTTTGCATTAGTTCAATTAGTCAATAAATTTAGGCACTACATTCTTAGGAATAAAGTACATGCCATTCTATCAGACCCAACCACTAAGGTAATGTTGATCCAATGTGATCTTGGAGAGAAAAGAGGTAAGTGGATGTATTCTCTTTAAGAATATAACATAGAGATAAAAACTATAAAACTAGTAAGATTTCAAGGTCTTATTTAAATAATTTCCAAACCATCCCTAAGCTAAGTATCATGCAGGTTGATCAACATAATTTTCAACATAATGACTGGTATGGTCCCATCATTCATTTACTAATCAATGAAACTTGTCTTAAAGGAATAACTAGGGAATAGAGAAGAGCTCTAAGACTTGAGGCAACTCACTACCTAATAAAAAATGGAATCCTATACCAAAAGAAATTTGAAGCTATGTACCTGATATGTGTGTCCAAAGAAGAGGCTACAAAGGTAATTATTACTTACCATGAGAAGTTGGGAAGTGGGCATCCATCATGAAGAAAAATATCTCAAAAAATCATTAGGTATATCTATTATTAGCACACCATATTTAGAGATGCTCATAAACATGTGAGAGAATGCCATTCATGCCAGATATTTAGCATAAAAGAACCAAAGGCAATAATGCCTTTACAACTAGTAATGATTGACAAACCCTTTACCTAGTGGGGACTAGAATTCATAAGGATAATCAACCCCAAATAATCATAAGGTCACAATTATGTTTTGATAGCTACTAATTATTACACTAGATGGACTGAAGAAATAGTGACTAAACAATGTAGGACATAAGAAGTGATCAAATTTTTAGGAAAAACATATGCACCAAATTTGGGACTCCAATATCTTTGGTATGTGACAGTGGGTCTACATTCATATCCATAGAGATGATAGGATGGGAATATGACAATAGTATTATTATCAATTTTTTATCTAACCATTATTCTCAAGGTAATGGAGTATCTAAGTCAATGAATAAAAACTTGACAAAATCAATTAAGAAGTTTGCTACAGAAAAACTTGGAACATTGCATAAGCTACTTAAGTATGCCCTTTAGGTAGATAGAATAATATTAAAGTAGTCTCTTAAATCATATCCCTTTTTATTAGTATATGGCCAAGATCCCATATTCCCCATCACACTCTAGCTACCAACTTACAAGTTAATTTAAGAATATATGGAGGAAGACCAAGAATTTTCAAGCTCAAGACTATTGGGAATTATTGAAATGTAGGATGCATGAGAAGAAGATTTTAATAACTTAGCAAGAACAAAACTACAGTAAAGGGGTGGTTTTACAAATGATAAAATATCAAGGTGTTCAAATAAGGAGACTTGGTTCTTCTTTTAGACAAAGCATCTAAACCTAAAGGCAAGAATGATAAGTTCCTATCTTTATGGATTGGACCCTATCAGATTGTAGATACACTTGGAGATAACACCTTCAAGGTGAGAGATATATAAGGAGAAGAATTCACACTACCCACCAATGGGTATTATCTCAAGTATTACTTCTCTACTGCTCCTCCTGGGGTCTTCATGGAGTAAATCTGTAAGATGGTTAGAGTTAATGTAGGTAGGGTAGTTAGTTTCCTTCAGAACTTTCCTTCTTGTCCCTTGTTTTTACATGAAATTGTACATATATTTTTCTTGCCTTTTATTTCTTGCTTTGCTTATTTTTGTTTTGTGTTTGATTTTTTTGTTTTGCTCCTTAATTCCAATAAGTCCTTTTAGACAACCCTATGCTCATACTTCCTTAGTTTGCTTGCAAATTTAGAAGTTTAGGAATGATGGTATCAACCTCATAAATATGTTGACCATGGATCTCAGATATGAAATTGATGTTATAATTTGAATAAAATAGTAAGGACTGATGGATAGGTTAACCATTTCATAATATCTTAAACATTATCTTGATCTCAACTTGGTTCTAAGAAGAATTGTACATATATAATGAAAGCTTAATCTATTAAGGTACAATCATGCTAACACTTAATAGACATCCTTGCCTAGGATAAAGGTTAAAACCATAGGTGATTATTTGAGGATTAGACGCTTGAACAAATCCCTAAACATGGCTATCCTAGTTCCCAACCTTTGTTAAAAACCTAAAAGACCCAAAAAATACAAAAAATAATAACTTATTAAAAAATTAAAAGATTTTCAAGTAAAGGTGATTCTAGTAATCTTCACTGGGGATATGGATGCCTAGTTGGTAGTGGATCAAGGCTATTAGTAGAGCTAAAGGCATCTCTTTTAGGGCTATATATACCTAATTGGTAGCAAATCAATTCCAAAGCTTCCCTTAGCTAGAATCATGGCTCTTAATGAATAGATAAACATGCTCCATGTCAATATTAATTATTAATGGCATGAATCCTAGAAGTTGTCCCTTGAATCCCATGGTAAACAATAAGTGGAATCAAAGCACACACACAACATGGCTATGTCTTGATGTTTGATCCCAATTCTATATTTTTAAGGTTTGTTTCAACCATGGACTGATCTTAATAATGGCATTGATTAAGTGGAATAAATGACCTAGTTATTTATATAAACAAGAGTCTCTAAGTTATAACATATTGCTATGTTTCCCTCAGAAATATCCATTTTTTGAGATCAAAATACCCCGTATTTATGAAAAATAGGGATCCTTGTGCATATTTTAAACCTTAACACTAAAAGATTTATATTTTTCACATTATTAGAATTTGAAGATCATTTGTGCTTGATGAAATTGGCCCATTTATTTATGGTTTTAATTTAACCTTGCCTAATGTTACTAAAAATTGGCTTTCATGTCTTAAGTTATAGGTTTTATGGAGCTCTTATTAATGGATCATTCTAGGATTCTCATAGTTTTATCCTCATTCAAGCTTTTACTAGCCTCTGGTTTATGAGAACTCACCATTAGATTCATGTTCTAAAACCCTCGTTCAAAAAACCATAGCCTAGACCCTTGGTTCAAATTCAAATTTGGTAGGAATATTTTTAAGTTTCTTTATACTGAATCCTATTTTTTATGCTAAGGCTTAGTCATGTTTTTAGCACGACCAAATCCTAGCCTAAAAATCATGCTTGGTCCCTTTATATTTCCCCCTTTTATTCTTTATATTTTGATAAGGTAAAACATTTATGTTTGTAGGGTCCTTTATATTCCTAACTTGGTCCCATTTCTTTATATCACATGGTCCCTTTTGTTACATACTTAGCCTAAATTCTTAGTCTTAAGGCCCCATTCATTTTTATTAACATGAACTAGACCTTAGTCTTAAAACTTTAACCTAAGTTCCTATATCAACTTGAACCCTAACTTAAGAATCTTACCTCTTTATAGGATCAATGGATCTTAGTTCATCATGGAAAATGATCAGATGGAGGAAAGGAGACTTGATATATCCAAATCATTGATTTATCAAACCAATAGTGTGCATTCACTTGGATAATGAACAATATTATACATTTAAGTAGGATTGAATGATTGAATGGCACATGATCACCTTCAAGATTAAATGGGTGCCCTTTTATTAAATACATACTTAGCCTAAGTTTTACCCTAAGGTCTCATTATATTTATTAATATAATGAAACCTTAGGATAAGAATCATGCTATAGCTTTGGGGATTTGAAAGGAGTAAATCATGGTTAACCCCTAGGATCATGATCAACAATCCATGGATGATCACATAAACTGATTTGACAAAGTGAACATGGCATTGAAACATTAAAGGCCTAAGGAATCCCCATAAAGATGACAAGTGTCACCATCTCAAGAGCCTAAATCTCTATCAATGGTTTATGGACCCTTTTTAGGGTTAAATAGAGCCAAAAGCTAAGGAGTCCTATGTAGTCACCATGTGGCACTCTCACATCTAAGATTAGTGTTAAAAAAGCTCCATGCATTAAAACTTAGACTTAACCTAAGTTTTTACCTGAAATATTATTATATTTATTTAAATATAATAAACCTTTGGCTAAAACCTTTGGTTATGACTATAATATTCAAAGGGACCCATTTATCATGATTTGAAGACTTGGGACTTTAACTTAGTATAATTTTCATATGCATTGATCTATGAGCTAACTTGATCCTATTCATGATTTTAGGGACCAATGGTAGGCATATGCTCAGATCTTGATTAATGGCCTATACTTGATCATGACCAAATGATTAGATGGAGCATGTTAAATCCATGATCTATGGACCTATGAACTTCATGAACTTAAATTTGATGTTTTTGTGAATATCACTTAATGTCCAAGAGGTCACCATTGATGTCTAAAAGGTCATAAAATTTAAGATCATTGACCATCTTGCTTAAACATAATAATGTGCTTTAAAATGTTGCTAAAATCTTATTACTTGTGTTGTAATTCAATGGGACCCCACTCTTTAGAAAAATGAAAATACTTAGGGTCTTTGAACTTTAATGATAAAATGATCTTATGGTTTAATAGATTCAAACATAGACTTAATCTAAGTATCTATCCTAAGGTTTCAATTGGATTTATTTTAGTATAATAAACCTTAGGCCAAAGACTTATATTATGCTTTATTTTAAATGAGGAGTCCCCATACCATAAAACTTAGCTTAAATATTTTTAACCTAATTTTTTTGTCATGTTTATTAACATGAAATAAAATTTATTCTAAAGTGCTTATCCTAAGTCCCTTTTGTATCCTAATGATAATTAAATTTTTTGCACTTTATAGGATTGATGACAACACTTCATCATAAGGATCAATAGAATGGATCAAAGAAAATTTGATAAATCTAAGGCCTTTGATCCATCAGACCAATGGCATGCATTCACTCAAATCATGATCAATAATATGCACTTCAGTGAGACCAAATGATCAAATGGATCATAATCAATAAAGAAATTTTAATGAAACCTTAAAGGCTTGCAAGAATAACACATGATGAGTGCATGTTCACTGATGAAATCTAGAGCCTAGGAGGCCTATGATAGTGCCAAGTGGCATAACTATGGAGGCTGATTTAAAGATAACCAATAACTTACAAGCCCCAATATCACTATCAATATTATGCATTAATCCATGAGAAAATATCTGATGGTGTGAAGTAAAATAAGAATTTAAAAGACAATGACTAGTTCATTTAAAGAATTTAAGAAAAGTGTCATAAATGTTGCCACATAAGCACCACACAAACACAAAATGATAAAATCAAAGATTTAGTGGGCATAAAAAGGAAAATTTATAAAGATAGAGGTCTCAATCAAATATGAGGTATTAATTCTCCTAAGTCTGAGCTACCATTGCCATTAAAGCTACAAAGAAGCCCTATCCTCCACAAGAAGCCCTAATTTGAACTTTAATCAATTGCAATCATGCCAAAAATAGTCCAATTATTATCTAAGAAAGATCAATCTAATCTAAAGGCTACTTAAAGATCATTAGTAAGCAATTTTCAAGTTTCATAGTCATTTCAAATTGAAGATAGTAATAAAATAATGACATAGAGTCGTATTTAACTTTAAATAGTGAGGGAAGAGTATTCAATGATACTAAATTTGATGATACAACATTAAACATAGGAAATATAAACTGGTATGAGATTTTTTGTACTATTGAATAAATGCAAGATAACACAAGGGAAGAATAGAATAATGCCTCAATCCTCTAGAGGTATAATAGCTTAGTCTCTATCCAGATTACCAGTCTCCACTATGATTCTCTGAAATGGTATTGCATTGTATTAATGTTCTTACCCCCATTTTCATATATTATAAAATTGATCATGATTGGATAGTTCATGAATTTACTTTCAAAAAAGTAGCATATATTTCCCCTCTTGAATTTTAAAGCTACTACAAGCTAGTCAAGACCTAGGTAGACTTTCTTACAATTAGAACATGGACTAGTAAGAATGACTTGAACACTATCCTTGCCCCATGGTTGCTAACTAGAACCCTAGTAATCAAAGACCCCATTGGGAAGATCCCAATTTTTTAGTTTATGGAAAGGATTAGATTAATCATGAACTTTTTGAATATATTATATGGATCCCCTTAAACCACACATATTAATAAAATATAGGTGACCTATGTGTAATTTATGGTAGAAAAAGGACTCACTCCCCTAATAAGTGAGATGATTAAAATTTGTTTGAAACAAAAATTTTAAACCATGAAGAAGAAAATGAGAAGCCACTTCTTCATGATTTCCTATCTTCTATATTCCCTCTTGGCCACCACCAAGATCCTTGACATAAATAATTAGTCACCTAATGGGAGACACATAATTTCCCATCATTATTCCAAATTATACATATTCAAATATAGACATAATGTATAATTTATATGTGATTGTGTATATCTAGCTTTGGTAGAAGATATTATAGATATACCTATGGGTGGAGTTAACCCTTTGGTTAATAACTATGTGGATTTGATTGGAGACATTTGGTTTTATTTAGATTGCACCTCAGTTAAACCCCTTAAACTACTGGTTCATGTTCCAACCAAATTGGTATAACAAGAGGTTACATACCAAATTTTACATGGCATAGATGGTGTGTGAAATCATAAAAGGATAATAATCCTTCACCCCTTTCCTTTTACCACTATTAGGATTGTGATAAATAATTGGGAGCATGTGGATGTCATTGCTAAACACAAATTCTCCTTAAACTTATAATTGTATAATTTGAGGTAGTGGGACCCTCATGATAGGGTCACAAAGCATTTGAAAGATAAAATAATGAACTATCATTATAAACATAGGATTAGTGTCTATAACATGATGTATATCAGGGCCACTATTTTCATATAAGTATTGGTTGGGTTAAAAAAACATAAAATTAGGCTTGAGTCTAGGTTGGCTAGAGATGATAAACCTAGTGAGATATGGTAGATGGGGCCCTTGCAATACCATTTGTTGCCTAGACCTTCTTCCAAGCCCCCTCTATAATAACCACTTTAAAAACCTTAATTAAAAGTTACACAAGGACCTAGGAAGGATAAATTTGAAGAGAGAATTGGTGAAGGGGCCTCATCTTATCTCAACCTAAAAGTCTAGAGTCCCCAATCAAGTTCCTTGACATGATTCCACTATATCTTGGGTAGATAGTGCAGGATGCATTTAAAGTGAATTTTTGAGGCATATGGATTTGATGAAGAGGAGAAAAAAATAAAGGAGACTCAAGCCTAAGACAAGGAAGTAAAATAATAAAAGGGGAAGGAGATAACTCTAGACTTAGTTCTAGTTTCACCCCTACACAAGAGGAAGGTTGAGTTGGCATTGGTCCCAGTTATAAAGAAGAATCCAAAGTTAACCTTCACCCATCCTTTGAGTGAGGTTAACTTATTTAGTGATGAGAATCCCATTCATGGGCCAATCATCATTAAATGGTTCATTTATGGGAAGATGTAAAAGATTACAACATTTTAGCATTCATGGGTCATAACCTAGATAGTTAACATTATTGTTCATGATGATCTAAAGACATAGATAGTGGCTTTGATGAAAGAAGAGGAGGAAAGAAGGATGACCACCCTTGAGGGGTTAAGTAAAACTCAGGTAAAAACCCTTGGAACCTTAAGAAGCACACAAATGGAGGTCTTATAACCTTCAAATATCATATATTCATTAGTAAGTGTGTAATTTAATCTAGAGATAATAGGCTTGGAGAAAGTGACTATAAAGAAGACCATGGTTGGGAATGAGTTCACTTTTTAAAGAGTTAAACCTTTTGTGTGATTAAATAAAATAGGAGGTTAGGGACCTGGTGAACACCCAATCCATAAGGAAGACATAGTTTGAATATTTGATGCCCCTTCAACACAACTAAAATCAAGAATCAAAGTCCTATATCAAAAGATAGAGAACCTATAGAAGGAAAAATAAAATATTGAGACACAGGCTAGCATGTCAGTTCCTAATGAAATGATAAACATGTTTGAGGAATATTTTCATGATGTGTTAAATTACTTGAAGGATATAAATAAAATTCATTGACCATTACCCCACTTAGATGTAGTAGCTAAGGGTTCAATAGCCCAATGGTAGAATTTAAAAGATAAAATTAAGGAACTAATTTGCATACTAGTGGAGTACCAAATTCATAGATTCAAGACCATCATCTTAGTTGATTTAAATGCAATTATAAGAATAATTTTTGGCAAGATATAGGGTTTTAGTACTTGGTTGAATAACTTGGAGAGGGTCTTAAGGGATGATAAAGTGCTAATAAGTAGAATCGAGAAGCTCCTTAGAACCATGCTTGTCATGCCTACCACACATAGCTCCCTGGGCATCATTGTTGATGATGAGTACAAACATAGGGTCACTTTGGTTATGCAAGAGGTCAAGAGCAAGAGTTAGGTCTAGTTTATGAATGACAATAACAAGGTCATGGGCATGATCCTGACTGTAGAGGAGAAAATTACTGAGGCAAGAAGTATCAAAGAAGTAATGGCTAGGAATGATAGACATTTTTATGAATTGTTAGACCATGAGGATGAGTGCCTCTTAGATCCATATATCCACCTAAATATGCATGATGAACAACATCAAAAAACCATGAATATTCTTCAAGAAAAATAGGATAGTTCATCAGCATAGGGCCCACCAACTAGCCAATAATCTTCCACTTTATTAAGAAATTTTGTAATATTCAAAAGTAGAATATTATTTTTGTAAAGGCATGTGCTATTTTTTTAGCACATTTTCCTATAGGTTATTCCTATTTTGAAATATAATGTATTTTATAACTTTGTAAAAAGGATAATTATGTTTATCTTTTGTACATTTATAATCTCACGACTAACTAGTATACTCCCTTAGTCCCACATAAAATGAAGTACTGCCATTTTTTAAAGGGAATTTTTTTGAGAAAAATACTTTGTGTAAACTTTGAGTAATTAATACAAGTAAGGAATTATAAAAATATTATCCAATATTTGTTTGTGTGTTTATTATTATGGCTGCTTTCTCAACTATTTATTTAGATGTTCAAATTTGAATGATTTTCATTGATCTTTGTTGTGCATATATGAATGTAGAGTTGTTAGCTTGTGATTATGCAAGGTTAATTGAAATATTTTAGGCTCATTTCACTTCCCTTGATTCTGTTGTAGATGTTCTAATGCAATTTGCTTGTGAAGTAAATCTTAAAATTGATTATAGTTTATCATTTGCATTATTCTTTCCTTTCCTTACATATTTTATTAGTACATGGTGGGATCTATGATATAGCTATTTCATGTCATGTATTTGTTTGAATTTATTTCTTGACTAAATCTAAGCTTTGTCATAACATCTATGCTAAAAATCAGAATACCTTCTTTCTGCCCTAACCTTCCTTTAGCCTTTTATTTAATCAAATCACTTTAGTTTAAGATTCACTATAAATATTCATTTATATCAGTCCTTAGTTTAGATATTGATCATAATATCACGGATAATAGAATATATATCTTAAATTTCACTTGGATTGGCCATGGTGGCCCCCAACCACCAATCAATATAAATATTGTGAAACAATTTATTACTCTACCCCTATTTCACCATAGGTAACCAAATTACCATAACTTGTTACTCATGATTTTAATTACTTGAGTTATAAAATTATAAGTGTCCTTTAGACACTAATATCACCTATGATACATACAAAGGCATCAACAGACACTACCACCATTGGTGTTATTATCCAAGTTATGTGTTAATGCCCAGGTGCTAGAACTTGAGGAACTAGGGGCCAAGATTCTAAAGTGAAGATATAAAAATACTTTAGTTATGTTTATGTATGTTTTTGACTTACACAAAGGATGTATAAGTGTCTAAATAGGCCCTAAAAAGGTTTAAGGCTTAGCTAGGTATGGGTGGTCTCAAGTAACACTCCTAAAAATCAAGTGTCATTTTTATATGATTACATTTGCCCCCACTTTATCATAGAAATGTATCAAAGAAAAATTATTAGGATAAAAGAAAAATAAGTCTAATTAGGCTTACCAAAGAGGTTAATCCCATGAATTTAGGTCTAAGCATGTGAAGTGTGTTCTATTTCATGTTCTACAAATGAAACATGCATATATCATTCCTTACTTCAAAGATATCAAAATTAAAAGACAAAATCAAGTAAAGAGATAAGAGAGAGGAAATGAATTAATACACCTCACTAGGTATCTAAACCAATGCATAAACGTAATGACATACTATGTGTTTTCATGTTGATAGTGATCAATCAATGAATAACTTAGACTAAGCTAATGGATTTATAAATCCTCATGTGTGGGTGGATCAAGGATCAATATATTTTTGACTCCATCATCGCCCACCCCTATTTTGTGGATAATGACTTGTGAATATCTTAGATTGGAATAATGGTATGTCCAACCCTCTCATGTAGGTGGATCAAGAACTCATGAAGACTATGACTCAATCATTACCTACCCATGTGTAGTTTATGCATATGAAATAAAAATATGTGATGTAACTAAAATTGTATAAGATGTCTCTAGGACACTCAAAAACTATGAAATGTAAACTAGCTCTAGGCCACTCATAAACTCTGAAATGTAAAACAACTCTGGGCCATTTGGGAATATTAGGAAGCTTTGGGACACTTAAGAATTCTAACCACTATAGATAGAGTAAGGTATACAATGTGTAACTTGTAACATGGAATTTGGTGTATACAACATAGAGAATGACATGGAGTTTGTTATTCCATCTGATAAATTGGTACATAAGTGAGCATCTATAAATAATGTGTCATGCACATGCCCCCAAATATGACATTTGAGTATATGATTTTAAATTGATTTGTAATAAATTTGTATCTAAGTATATAAAATTTAAATAGGAATGATCATGCCTTTCATAATCCCCTAATTTGAGTAAATTTGTATGAATATGTACTAAACTATGTAAAAACATGTAATCTATAATTAAAAATGTGCAAACATGGATTGTACCTACTATGATTTTCTATCAAATCTATAATTTCATAAATATAAGGATACTAGATAGTATCACCATATCTTAGATAATAGCACTAGTGATACTAGTGTCCCAATTCGGGAACTAATGTACAAAAATATTGATTTTTATATAACTAAAAATAGTCTGTGTTACCATTTCCCACTGTGTTTTATTGAAACTAATTTCTATATTTTATGATTGTGTGTTGAAAATTGTACTCTAAGTGCATTTAAATAGCTTGACCTCTATGATAAACCTCTGTATAATAACTATCCTCAAAATAAAAAAGTTGTCAATATGTGTGTTATCAAGAGCATATATGATATCTACATAATAAATTAATATAATATGCATACATAACATCAAAATGTAAGATAGTATAAGCATAAGTTTTTAATTCATGATGTATGTTCAATATATCATTCAAAAGGTTGTAAATATAAATATAATAATGTATATGTGTATGAACAAAAAAATTGAGTAATAAACTAAATAACTGCCTAGGGATATGGTGTATGATGTCCATCATGACATCTAGGGAGGAAGGGGAGATACATGAGGTCCCTCATGGCATCTAAAACTAGAGTGTGCAAAAATAATGAAATCTAAGAAAGTATACATACAAGGTCATTATGCATACAATAAAGTATACATAAAAAAACACATGAGGCATGTAAGGTAGTCCAAGGGGCCATAATACAAGGGACATGGATGCATGTTACTAAGTTTGAGAAAGCAATACATACAAGGACATATTAAAATGTACGCATAGCCTTATATCAATCAATGTTGGCTTAGAGCCACATGGAAGGACATATTCAAATGTCCACATACACAATCAATAAGGCACACACAAGGACATGGTCATATGTCCAAAGCATACATGTAGTGAAATGAATTAGTGTAGAGATATAGAGCAATGGCATATTCAAATTCCCTTGAATAGATGTTAAATATTAGAGACACAATCAAGTATAAAATAGGTAATTTAGAAATGAGAGTATGCATGAACATGTAGTACAAATATGTATAAGTTTAAAGATGTACATAAATTGAGTCTAGAGTAGTAGTAGTCAATGATGAATCTAAGTAGTGTAGAATGATCAATATCAAGATATAACAATGCTAAATATGTGATATAGAGTTTAGAAATATGTAACCCAATAATCAAAACTATTTATAGGATGCCCAAAAATGTTTGAATGTATAAAATGAAGAACCCATGCATTTGTGTATATGCCCCTAGTGGGTAGATAGTAACAAATTTATATCTGTTTGGTAGACCTAGGTCTTGTATGTATCTATAAACACTCAATAAGAATAAGTGACACATGAATGTATGATAAAAATTTATTATACTAAGATAACTAACATATGTAGTGCCTGACAAGTATAAGAAATGTAAACATGGAGATGTATACAATCTATAATTTGTATTTACTTAGTAAATATTTGAATGTTTTTTTTGTTTTGACATATTATATATTTTTTTATATTCAAGATAAAATCTATGTACAAGAAACATGAGAAAATGATACTATATACAAGGATGAAGAGTGAATGAAACTATGTATAAGTAGGGAAGAACATACTAACTAATAAGTCCCATGGAAGACTCACTATTAATATGTCATATGCCAAATAAAGGATCAATAATCATGCATGCTATGTGAAAAGGTAATTGAGGTACTAGAACATATTTTATTGAGTGATCTATATCTAACACTACATGTGGAGTGGTGATAGGAATCAATAAAGCTGATTAGTGTGTCCTATGAACTAGAGGGGTCTTAAGGACCCATCTAGTAGAATATGTTGGAGTTGAAATAGGTGGCCTATGATGAGAACCTTGAGAACTTAATAACATTGGTACCAAAAGGAAAAGGGTAGAGGGAGTCCCTCTAAAATCTACAACATATATTTGACACATATCTCTCTCTAATAAGGGTCTCTAGGGGAGAATATGCATACATGGTAACACTGTAGTAGACCTCACCTACACTAGTGTCTCAACTACACTTTATGGTGTAATGATAGAAACTATGATTGAAATTATAACTATTAGTTATGTTTTGAATAATTCTAGGATAGGTAAAGGATACTCATATAGAATAAACTCAACTTTAATCACTTGAATAATCATATGGAAGACCCTCAAATTTAACCACATGATTATCATGTATATACTTAAGGTATAAGTAAACAATGGATGGAATGTATCAAATTTATTATATCCATGACTTATCCAATAACATGTCCAATGTGCCTACACTAGCTACTACTAAGAATATAGTGGCCACATGTGTTGGTCAAACCTATAGTGGAAGTGAAATCTCCCCAATGAAGCTCTAAACATGGCCACTAAAACCATGAATAATTATGTCAATCAGAGAAATGTCCTACTCTAAGTAAACCAAATGTTGTATAAGTGTGATAGTGCACATGTTAATAATTGACCCATTTTAAACCATAAGACATTAAATAGTGATGATCAATATAGGCTAGTATATAGAGTGCATATAAATTTGAATCATCATCGATAATCTATTACACTAAAATTATGATGAGTGTTTTAGTTGGAACTATAATATGATATACACCAATGATAATATGTATTGGATGTGCTTCTATTATATTAGTGTGATAGGATGCTAGTGGTGGATGTGCCTGATATGTACAATGAACACCTCAATTTCCTCCTACCTCATTAGCTATATGTTTTGGAAATGAATCTAAAAATAT